>LPNX010622031.1:211634-244940 GCA_001517045.1 Pseudotsuga menziesii
CTACAAACTGGAGAAACTGAGTCCTCCACCTGGGCCTCCACCACCTCAATCCTCCATCTCTCGATAGAAAGCTCATAAGCAAAGGAAATCTTGGGAAGAACACAAAGTGCTCCAAAGGGATAAATATATGCACACTCAAGTATATGCAAACTGTGGCAACAATGGACTATAGTTTCCTTGCTCTTCAATTCCTCCTCTTCAATGTATCCAAGGGTTTCCTTATATAGCACTCCAAAGGGGTAATGGAGGGTCAAATCCAAGTGATCTCGAGGCATATGGAAGGCCAAGAGTCAAGTGGTTCAGACACACATAAAGGAAAACTCCAAAAATATTTGGATTTATGCACACATCCTGATGTACGCGGGTTTGAGGTCAAAAGTCGTGTTTACATGCGAGTATGGGATAAAAGGTCACGTACAACAATAAACAGGTGTTTTTTAGGGATGAACTTGGAAACATCAAAGTATAATATCAGTCCATGGGGTCTAAAGAGTCTGCAGAGGGATAGGGAAGGCCATAAATATGTGATCAACCATGTGTGGTAAAATCAACTATAGCAGATGCCCCCTAATGTGTGAGGTCAGAGGGGTAACTTTGATGGCCGAAATACATTATAAAATCCATCTGAGAAGTGGAGTGATGAATAACCAAGTGGAAGAACCAGCCATCCATTAGTATAGTACAATAATCAATCTTTGCATATGACTGCAAATACATAGAGAAGTACCGGATACATAAGAGTATAGTGGCCATGAATAGGCATGATATACAAAATGTGACATGTGTGGTCATCGCCATGTACAATACATAATAGATCAGAATCTCCATGATGAAGATATACAATGGATCAAGAGCTCCATAGAATATGGAGATATATAATGAATCAAGATCTCCATAATGGCTGAAGATATCTGACATACACTGGAATCAAATCACGAGAGCCGAAATCTCATGAACACTAGCACAATCAAGGAGGTAGCATATGTGGAATGCCACCAAGCTGGAAATTCTTCTAAACAAACCGCTACGATTACATGTCCTACTATGCGAATAGAGGTGTCAAGTTCGAACATAGTACTCCATCGTTTGATTACCAGTCATTGATGTATACCATTAACAGACGCGATATCACCCACTGATAATGAAAATGGGAATCAAGGTACTAGAGTGCAATCTAACAAGTGTGAATAGATGTGTTGAGGTTGAACACTTGGAAGAATCCATCGATCAGGGGACATTTATGTATTCTTGAAACTATCTATGGCGAGAGAACCTATCACTGATCACTGTAAGTCTCAAGGCACTCAAATGACTCTAGACTCCTATCCCAGAATAAATGATCTGAAGTTGATAGGATGGAATCCGCTGGAAGGAAGGAATTAAGGAATCCCCCATCAACCAACACGAGATACTCAGCAATGTTGTATAATGTGGAAGAACTCGAACAAGATGTGCACAAACCAGTAACAATATCAAAAATGGCTGACATGCAAAGTCAAGATAATTGAGGAATGGCGAACTCATGCTTCAACTTCCTTCGAACAAGAGCATAAAGGCAAATGGTGACTGACGGTAGGAAGCATGGACTCGATATGCAAATTGGGACATCTCTGTGACACAGGAGGCATCAATAGAGGCTCCATAGGGACTTGAAGCTTAACTAGTCGGTGGAGATAAACACAGAGTAACGAGTATAGATCCTAAAGTCCAACTAATAACCCAACGAATGGATGTGATATACAATGCTCTGTTCGAAGGCAACACAACTCTACTGCTGCTAAAGATAACATCTTTTCTTGTCCGGATTTTTGTTTTTTTTTATTTTTTTGGACTTTTTCAAATATTTTGAAAATCTTGAAAAAGAATAAAAGTGATTTATAATTAAAAATATAGGAGGAGACGTGTGTCAGGGGACAAGAAAACTAGTTCCATGTAGCAGAATGTACCTATGCTCAATGCAAGGAAACATGTGCAGGATAACGACACTCGAGGGAAGGTCCCCTCCCGATAAAAAATGGGGAATCAAGCTGCAAAAGATATGTAAAAAGGATCTTCTTGGCTAGACATGAGACAAGCTCATGTTATATGGCTGATAATCAAAGTCAAGAAAGTCAGCATAAGGCTCAATAAGGAAAGAAAAACTCATGATAATGCAATTACAACTTGACATATACAAGGGAGTCCCAGGGTAATGGCCAGCATAAAGTTCAAGAGGAGTATGAAGCTCTTGCTCAAAGTTATGGCAATACTATACAAAGGACTCCCACACCTTAAAGGAGAAATGTCAGCATAGGAACCAAATGCAATACATGATCTAACTAGGGTACCCATGTATGGGAAAGCTCTACCATTGACACAATACCACTTCTAACAGCAGCATGAAGGTTATGTGACATCATGGAATGGGTTCCTACCTAAGGTTAAGATGAAATGGTCATAAGGTCATGCAAAATGCAAGCATATGTGAAATCCTAAACTATATTCCAGTTTAGACATAATACCTAAAATAGGCACGAATGGAGCAAAGACCTCAGAGAGAGTGTGCAAAACACTGGACCTTGCATGAAAATAATATTTGTCCAAAACAACTTGAAATAGTCAGTAAATATTCCAAACTATAGGCCATAAGGAGGACTGGTCATGACTACTACATCCAAAGGAAACAGTGTGGTGAACGGTGGGAAATAAGAAGGAAAGTAAGGTGAAGACCCAACGTTCACGTATCCACTACCACCCCCGTGAGGGTGACCACTGGTGTAAAGACCGAGTGAAGGGAATAAAAATACTCCACAAATGGAGTAGAGGATGGAAAATGACCATTCCCAAATCCATGAACACGGTAAGGGGTTTTGATGCCCCCAAGTCTGACACCAGAGTTCGTACTATGACCAAGGATGGGTGATAGGATACCAAGCATGCCAAAATCAAAAGGATATGAACTCAAAAGAACATAAATATACTCAAGTAACCACGATCCCAAAATCCCACTAGCGCACAAAGAGCACACTCCTAAGAGAATATACATCCAAAATACAACTGAACCAAGGGGAGGATATGTGAGCTCCTGAGTGCAGCAAGTATGTCTCGCCTAGGAGAGGCTAGAAATTCCCATACACTACAAGTGGAGGTACTTAACCAATTATAGTGTCCCTCAGCTTCAATGCATAAAGTGACTGTGCTGTCCGACCTCTACATGGCCAGGACACCTACAAAATAACCTCTGCAAGCACCCCCTGCGATACCTAGGTAAGGAAACTAAGGTCACCCAAATATAATCAATGCTCAGGCGAACAGTCACAGGCGGGATCGACCGTATGGGCAGGGTAGCAAAGACAGAAACTCTCGAAAGAGCCCCCAGATATGAGTACAATCTTGGAAATATCTCTGGTGCTCACAGAAAGTGACCAGGGGTCATCCCAATCACAATCGTGTGCACTATCTCGTGCTTAACTCCCATGTAAGAGGAGCATCCTGAGAAACACTAATTATACCAAGGATTTCTCTATCTCACCTGGACAGACACCTACTTGTTTTGTTTAGTGGTCTTGGAGAATTAACTCACAATGAACTATTCCAAGACCCTAAAACCTAATCTTGTTGATGCACCCTATAAAAGAAAAGAGTGTAATACATTTTATTAAGTGTTGATTTTAATTGGTTGTGATTACTCAAAGGGAAATGGTCGTGCAAAAAATGAAGTTATGAATCAGTAGTGAAGTAAATATGCACACCTAACAAACAACGCCAAGTGCAATTTTGTAGAATGAAAAACGGGGTATGCCACTACAAGACATGAATAAAAAATCATTCCTTTCCAAATGCCAATGCAATCCTTCCTATATGAAAGGCTAAACACAACTCTCATCCAAGCAATCCAATGCAAGTACCTCCTCAAATCCATATCTAAGATGCAACTAAGAGTGAAACTATTTTGTATTTTTCAATATAAAAGAATGAAAAATGAAATAAAATTAATTTAAAATTCTCAGTCTCTACAACAAGTATAAAACACAAGCCCATCAAGACACTGAGACAAACAGAGTAATGCACTAATGTAAAAACAAAAAAGATAAATGACTAAAACTACTTTCAAAGAAAAATCAATGAAAAAGCGGTCTCTGGTCACAAAATTCCAACAGACAACATCAGAACCCAGGAAGACCCAACCACACTCACAACCCACCCAACAACTTCCCACAACATCAAACTCAACCAAAAGGGAGGATGTACACGACTTTATAAAGAACAACAGTGTATGTACATGATTTTTGGCCAAAAACCTGCATGTATACACAGATTTTGGCCAAAAACCTGCATGTATACACGACTTTTGGCCAAAAACCCGCGTGTGTATGTGAATTTTAGCCAAAAACCTGCGTATATGGAGAATATAGTGGTAAAAAGTAGGCCAAGGGTCAAACCACTCTAGGGGAGTGTCAATAGATGAAAATACTACTAAATGCAACACAAAAATAGGGAGAAATAGAGAGCAAGTCAAGAATATCAAGCACATTGTGCCTCCAGACCCCAAAGAAAAATAAGGAACATCCCCAGTATGGTTGCCAATTCTGTTATAGAGAGAAACTTCCTATAGCTTGGGGTGTACCATAATAGACATCTAGACATTAGAAATCAATCCCTTCCCAATATGCAAGAGAAACAAAAAATCTAACACTAAGGGACCTCGAATTATACCTTATTCCAGATGGTTGAAGTAGATCCCCATTGATATTTTTCCAATCCCGCTTGCGCTAGCAATTTGCTCTCAACAACAACAAACAAGACAAGCATGCTATATAATATGGTGTTAGATATACTCTAGCATATATGATCAACAATGTATAAGCAATTAAACATATCCATGGATTCAATATTCATTCAAATGCACATTATTGGACAGGAAAAGATATTTCTATTAATCAAATAAGAGATTAAACAAGTGAAAAACTATGTCGGCATGTCTACGAACTAGAGAAACCGAGTCCTCCACTTGGGCCTCCACCACCTCAATCCTCCATCTCTCGATAACAAGCTCACAAGAAAAGGCAAGCTTGGGAAGAACACAAAGTGCTCCAAAGGGACAAAGGGATGCAGACTCAAGTATATGCAAACTATGGCAACAATGGACTATAGTTTCCTTGCTCTTCAATTCCTCCTCTTCAATGTATCCAAGGGGTTCCTTATATGGCTCTCCAAAGGGGTAATGGAGGGTCAAATCCGAGCAATCTTGAGGCATATGGAAGGCCAAGATTCAAGTGGTTAGGACACACATGAAGGAAAACTCCAAAAATATTTGGATTTATGCACACATCTCAATGTACGTAGGTTTGAGGTCAAAAGTCACGTGTACACGCGAGTATGGGATAAAAAGTCACGTACAACAATAAACAGGTGTTTTTTAGGGATGAACTTGGAAACATCAAAGTATAATATCAGTCCATGGGCTCTAAAGAGTCTGCAAAGGGACAGGGAAGGCCATAAATATGTGATCAACCATGTGTAGTAAAATCAGCTATAACAAAATTATGTAAAGATCAAGCATGATTAGTTACTTGGATGCAATATTTTATTAGAATAGTCTTAGAAAATCCAACAGACTCCATCCATTGCATGGATTTCCTACCACGTGAATCATACAATTAAAAGCTGACAATATATGAACTAGCAACATGAACATTCAAATAAGGGAGAAATCCAATTAGAAGAATTACATGTACCTATGGGGTCTCAACATTGATTGCATGGATAAATGTATTATATTGTCAAAACGGGGTTTTGATGATTGTAACACAATGGCCAAAACATCATAGTGGCTTTTATGTAATATATTTTTTAATCATTTCTAGCATTTAGATTGAAGTCAACAGAAACATACTTGTACACCTTCCAATCATGCACCCATCCATCAGACACTAAGATGTCAATGGTGATCCAATTTATTATAAGGTGGTCAAATTGTAGATTTACTGCATTGAACATTATGAAATTGGACCCAATCTTTCAGAAAGGGTATTCAACAAAGTAATAGAATTAAATAAATCACTCCATGAAAATAGAAAAAGCTAATATGAGCTCCATGTGACTTTATCAAATGTATCATAAATCAGAGATTTAATATTTTGGAACATAATTTGCAATGAAACTAGTCCTTCTCTAATTCAGGACAGCAAGAATATTTTACATCTCAAGAATCAACGATTGAAGAATACCATGGAGTGCTTTCTATTTTCTATAAAATAATAAGCTAAATATCCATTAGCTACAAAGTACGCATAGCCCAAGAAGTTATCCCATCCAGTTCTCAATGGTCATCAATGTATGTTATTGGGAATTTGGCTAGTCCCATGCCAGTAGGAGCCCAGTTTGAATCTCGTTGGGTGAGAAGCACTAGTCCATGCCTACAGGCTTACTATGTATTCCATCCTTAAAAGTGGGAAAACATCCCTTGGGTTCCCTGCGAGGATTTCCTTGGAGAAAAAAAGGTACAAATTACACTAAATGTTTCACATGATACAACTATATCATAACCATCATAGATCCATCTTAACTTCAAATCTATTAGGCACCGAAAGGAATCCAAAAACTAAAATGCAAATCTCTCTTTGGTTAAAATATATGAAGTTATGATGGATCTACGTTGGTTTGCTTACACACACACACACGTCATATGCCTTCTAATAAAAATTGCTTTAAATTCCTCTTCTTTAGATATGTGATATGTCAGAAGCTCTTATTAATGATCTTCATTAATTTGGAATATTATTTCTGAAAGAGGTAGCTATTCCTAATGGATATAATGCATCGTCTCAAGATTGGAAATCACCAGAAGCATTGAACCTTCAAGGATAAAATGTAGAGGAGATAATTATATGTTCTAAAAATAAAGAAACATGTGAGTATACAACCAAATTGGGATACTCATCAAGGGTGGAGAATTGCAGTCAAAAGAAATAGTTTGGTGATGTAAAATTGTTAGGAATTTGGAAAGTCCTCCCAAATCAAGGCTATTTCTTTGACTTGCATGGGACAATGGACAAAAAAAGAATTTGAATGGTCCTAGGACCTTGGTAGGTGCATCTTGTGTAAATCTAGTGAAGAAACAATGGATCATGTATTGGCCTATTGTCCTTTATCTAAGGTTGTCTGGAAGGAATTATCAACTATTTCTGGAACAAACAAATGGGATCAGTCAAATTTGGTTGATTGTTTTTTTCTAGTGGCTATCTAATAAATCTTAAAAAGCTTTCAAGGTTTTTCCTTGCTTTGTGGCTTTCGAAAAATAGTATGATTTTTCAAGGAATGGAACTAAATATATCTTAGGTAACCCATAAAATCTGGGCCTCCTTTAGAGGTTGTTGAGCGCTTTTAAAATAAAAATATCAGAGAATTCTAGGGAAACCAAATCTAGCATTGATCATGAAAAACATTGGGGTTTCTACAATAAATCTTGTCAATGACATCCAGGAATGTGTGTGGCAAGGTCCATTATTTTCTTTTGAAGTATGTTGCAGAACAAGGGACAAACAGTAGAGCTGAGTTTTATGGCCTTTGAATTCTGATGAATGTAGCAAAGGAAAAAGAACGTAAATATTTGTAGGTCTATAGAGATTCCAATCTTTTGATGGATTGGGCACATAACAGATGCAAATTTGAGAATATTATATTATAGCTCCAATAATGAATTTGGTGTTGGAGATTTGATGAGAATTCCTTCGTCATTAATAAATATATAAAGATAATTCAATACAAGAGTTGACCAACTCTAAAGAGGTTGTGCCAATGAAGGATGGGTCCCTAAATATTCAGGAATTCTGAGAGGGGGATCAAATTTCCAGTATGGTTTGTCTCTTTATTAGTTATTTCCTGTGTAGAATTCTGACCGTGGAATCTTAGTAGCTTCTTGATTTTTGGTTTTTGTGATATAAGTGGATCTGAAAATATATTTTTCATGAGAAGAAAGGTTGTTTCAAAGGACCTTAGGAGAATGTGAATAATTGCACATAGGAAAGATGAAGTGATTTTCATAGCTGCATTTTTTGTACAAGGACCAAAATACATGCTACATGGCCATCTTCATATGAACATCCCCACTGCCATTTTCATTATTACCTAAATCAAAATAGACCCTTAAAAAGATACTAGCCCCAATTCAACTAAACCATCCCAATAATCAATATAAAAACCTAATATAACTCAAGCCTCTAACCCAACCAATTAACAAGATCAAAACAAATGGTCCTCACACATAAACCAACAAAAAGAACAGAAGCTTGAAAAATTATTTCAACAAAAAAGGACAGAATTTGAGTAAGAGGAAAATGAGATCTATCATCCAGAGGGATGATAGATCCTAATATTGGTAGAGTTTCGCCTAGATCCTAATATTGTAGAGTGGTTTAGAAAAAACACATTATAGATTTTAGAATGTGAGTGTAATCATGTAGCCTTTCTATATTTTATTGTGCTCAATCAATCCAAGACAATCAATTCTAGGGAGGATATGCAAATCCCATGGCCAACAAGAGACCATTGGGTAGTAGATAATGGAAGGGGATAATGTCCATCTTGCTGAAGACACCGGTTTTGTCTTTTGATATAAGTATCCACATCCATATGTAAGAGGTTTTAATTTCTAATTAAAAATACATTGACAAATAAGTTAATGAAGGGAGAAATAGCCAATGTATAGGATTCTCATAAGTCACTATGAATGCAGAAATGATCCACATGCAATATATTCATTCTTCACTCTAATCCTTATCAATTTTCATCATTAATTTTCTGAAAGTAAAAAAACCACAGTAAGAAAAAATAAAATGGGTTGCTTGTTTACCATACTAGAAAATAACATATATCAAGCTTACCTCACCAGCAAGGCTATATTTTGCACAGTCAATAGCATTACGTGATGCTCTACTAATTCTTTCCTTTGTCCTCAACAACATATCTAGCATTCCTTCAAAAGTGTCCTGGGAAATTGCTGCTTTTGTATCCCCACTAGGTGTCCAACCGATTTTCGCTCTGAGGTTATTTTACCTTCTTCACTTGATTCCAGATCCATTGTATTTGGCAGAACCCACTGTTGCACATTAAATCTGGGACTTCTTGATTCTGTATGTACAATGGCATCCTTTATATCCTCAGTTTCCTCACCATATAAGTGAATTTGGAGTGGTGAATTGTGATTTGAACCACTCCCTCGGATTGGTGAAGGAATGGAAATAAACAGAATAGAATACTCAGTTTCTTCAATTGAAACAAAACGTGCTTGTTCTCGCTTAGCTTGTCTAGCTGCTATAAGATGCTTCATATATGTATATGGGGTAGCAATGTCAGAATCATTTGACATAGTTCTGAATTTTACTTCTTTTGTAGCATCATACCTGTAACATAAGCCAAAATGATAAGAACAATAAAGGAAGGACAATATGAACATTAATAAGTGGGCATCTAAATATAACAACAAAAGGAAGAAAACTGTAATTTGAAACACAATGATAGTAAGAGGAGATCATGTTTGAGAGTCATCAGGATGACTTAGATCAGATTCACGAATGGAATTTTCTACATAATGATTCTCAACTTGCTGCACATTTTCCAATGTATCAAAAGGACCTTGTCCTTGACATAAAATATCCTTAGATCCAACTATGGATCCAAGATAGTCCATCCATCCAGTATCTTCGTGTCAACCGGATCCATTCCATCATGTATATTCTTGTGGACCATATTCATTCCAATCAGTATCTTCATTCAAAGTAGGTCCATATGCAACTTTTCCTTCCAACGGAGAGGGCTCATTTGTATTTTCACATTTATACCATATTTTGTGTGTTTCTTTGTTTGGTATCCAACACACCAAGTATACCTTTAATGATCGTCACATTTATACTTTGAATTTAAAATCCAAAATATAACTCTACCAAATTCATTTCAAATTTTCCTCCTTTTATCCTAAACTTTAAGATAAATGAAGAACATTTCAATAGCTCTCAGATGATACCATAAACTCAGCAAAATTTGTATGCAATAGATATTTATCAAACAAAAGCTAAGATACAGAATCGTGAAAGTAAGGATCAATTGCAATCCATTACCCATATAACTCCTCACAAGATTACAAAACATAACAACACTCAAACAACTACAAAATTTAATCCAAGGAACAGAAAGTAAGTTACAACCACCACATTCACAAATTCACTAGTAATATTCCAATTGAGGCATGTTAGGGTTCCAACCTCTAGCAGCATCAGAGATGGTTGTGCAATCAACCTTGATAAATAATGAATGGGAGGAAGCTTCACATAGACAAGATTAAATGTGTTAGAATAATCAACCCATAGTTACCTACATTTGACATTAATTAATCAATTTTGTCTTATTACCTAGATTCCTAGATTCCATTATATGCTAGTTGTCTTCCACATGTCCTAGAAGTCAACACATGATAAAAATGGGCCATGGAGAACTTGGGAAACATCCTGGAAACCAATTTTAGCAAGTCTGATTTTATTCCTGGTTACTAAGGTGCAGTTCTGCTTTTTCTGAAAGCTGCCTTGCTTTACAACAGTTTTAAGGCAAAAGGAAAAGCTAGTCTAGGTGTAACTTCCTTGTTTTTTTCCCACATAATCCTCCCTCTTTTTCTCCAATTAAAATCATTAATGAGTTGTATTTCCATCACTCTTTAGCTTTACCACTTTCTTTATCAAATTCGTGTGCATCTTCATAGATTTGGAAACTGCTTTATGCACCTATGGGGGATTTGACTAGTTTTGGTAAGCCTGCTTTTTTGACCAATTCGAATAGCATTCTTATGCTTATGAAACACTCATGTAATTATGTATTTGAGCAGCCTATTAGTTCATAAGGTTGGATATTTTACACTTACTCAATACAGATTAGTGTTATGCTCCAATTTCAATCTCCTTTGGTGTGAATTTTGCATGTTTGATTAGCAATTTTGTGAGTGTTATTGTTCTTTCACTTGGGTTCAATTTCCACATGGTATCAGAGCCTTTGTATATCAATTTATCTCCTTCCATATTTCTATTTCAGGTTTGGAATCTTGACTGGGAGCGCATTCCGCTGACTGGAGGGCACAATTACTAAGCTATGGACCAATCTCAGAAGATCATCTTGACTCCATTCAATTTATTTGAGTGGAAAGCTGAGATGGAGATATTGTTGAGAGAAAAATATCTCTACATGGTTACCATGGAAACTAAGGTAGAGCCCAATGCAGCTGCAGAGAAAATTAAATGGCACGACAGGAGGGATGAGGCCTATGGTGTTTTGTGTCTGAGCATTTCAAGAGACCTCCTCTTCCATATTGATGGATTGACATCACCTAATGAGGTTTGGGAGAATATTGTAGATATTTTTTGAAAGACAAATGATATGAAAGGACATCAAATTGAGAATGATTTGATCTCCTTGAGTCCTAGTAGCTTCGAATCATTGCAACTCTACTTTTCCAATTTTAAGCCCCTCCTTTTGCAGCTAAAACGGTGTGGGATCGAAAAGAAGGAAGAGAAACTAGTCCTGGACATACTCTCTAAGCTTGGTCCTGACTAATCAGTGTTTATTTTGACATTCCATGCCACCAAGTTGACAGCACGAGCCTGGAAGATGCCTAATCTTGCAGAGTTCATGGAATCCCTCACCCAGGAGCAAGATAAGTTGGTGATGATGGGCACCATCAAACCTTCCAAATACTAAGATTTGGTTGTTTTAGATTCAAGGGTGGATTCAAAAGGAAAGAAAAAATATAAAAATCCACCTGAGAAAAAGAGAGACAAGTCAAAGTCTCAAGAGGAGCCCCAAGGCTCCAGGAAGAATTCCCAAAAGAAGAAGAATAAAGGAGAAATGAGCAAGTGTGCATACTACAGTAAGGGCTATCATCCTGAGAGCTCTTGTATGAAGAAGAAAATTGATATATTGACCCAACTCCTGGATAAGAATAACATCTCCCTTCCTAATTTCTCAGAGAAGAGGGAAGGAGGATCAAATTCAAAATATAGAGAGAGAGTACATGCCTTGGTTGTTGGCACGTCAAGCTCACCTAGCTTCATCATTTATTCTAGAGCTTCCAAACATATGGTTTTGATAAGGGAGACATTCTCCTCCCTTGAAATGTCGAAATCTCCACCAATAGTTTTGGGAGATGACTCTCTCACTGACAGTTTGGGGAAGGGTAGGATTGATCTTGACCATGGTAATTTCAATAATGTGTTGTATGTTCTAGGTCTTGCCTCTAATCTCTTGTTAGTGTATCATATGACTCACACTAGGTCTCCAAAGAAGGTCATATTCTCCCTTGATGATGTTGAAATCACTGATATTTTGAATGGTAAAGTCATATCAAAAGGTGTTGTTGATCACACTTCGAAGGTATACAAGTTTTCCCATTTTCTACCCTACTCAAACCCCTCTGCTCTTCTGATTCATGCTAATGAAGAAAGCAAGCTTTGGCATGAAATATTTGGCCATCTAAAATATAAGTATCTTTCTGACTTGAGTGAAAATATATGGTCATAGGGTTACGAAAGTTCAAGTTTTCTAAGGGAGTCTGTCAAGGTTGTATCCTAGGAAAACACCCAGAGCACAAGTATGAGAGAGCTAGCCATGAGAGAGCCTCTGCACCTATTGAGTTGATCCATAGTGACATTGCTGGTCTATTCCCTCATATGTCCATGATTCAAGCAAAATATGCACTCACCTTCATAGATTACTTTTCCAGGTTCTGTTGGGTCTATTTCCTAAAGCACAAGTCTAAATTTTTTGAACTCTTCAAGGTCTTTCGAGCCTTGGTTGAGAACCAGTCTGGGAGGATACTCAAGATCCTCAGATATGAAAATGGTGGTGAATATGTCAAGTCCGAGTTCATTCATTATTGCAAATATGTAGGTATCCAGATGCATCATTCAATCCTTTACACACCACAGCAAAATGGTGTTGCTGATAGAAAGAACAGATCACTGAAAGAGATGGAAACCTGCATGATGGAGGCTAAGACTTTGCCACCAAATTTTTGGGCTGCAGCTATAAACTATGAATCCTACATCCATAATAGGGTTCCTCATAAGCATCTTGATGGTATTACTCCTTTCTAATCTTGGAGTGGGCACAAGCCAGATGTGACCCATTTCAGGATTTTTGGCTCAAAGGCTTGGGCTAGAATTCCAACTGAAAAGAGGAAGTCTTTGCAACCCCAAATCCAAGAGTGCCTATTTGTTGGGTATTTGAATATTCAAAAGGGTACAAGCTGATAAACTTGAGCACTAACAAATATTTCATTGAAATAAGTGTTCAATTCGAAGAAGAGCCTTAGCAGCAGTTGAAGTTGGAGAGTCCTCTTCATCAAGAGAACCATTGATTGTAAGCGAAGAGACTAATGATTTTGCTGATTCTGATATGTATGATAATTATGATTTAATTGCAGATCCTAACAGTACTACAAGACCAAAATGGGCAGAAAATACCATTCATGCAGCTGGGGAACTAGCTGGAAATCCTAATGACACTAGGAGGACTAGATCTCAATTTGAGAGTGCCCTTTGTGTGAAAGATCCTCTATTTGATGAGAAGTGCTATCTGATGGTTGAATCATATCCACATACATATGAATATGCAGCACATGATCCAATATGGAAAACATCCATGAAAGAAGAATTCAGCTTGCTCCAAAAGAACAACACTTGGGAACTGGTTGATCTTCTTGCGGGGAGGAATCTAGTTCAATGTAAGTGGGGCTTCAAGACTAAGTTTGCTGCTGATGCTTCACCATTTAAATATAAGGCAATATTGGTAGCCAAGGGCTACTCACAAGTACATGGTATTGAATACAATGAAACCTTTGCACCAGTGGCAAATATGGACTCCATAAGGCTAGCTCTAGCCATTGCAGCTTTGAAGCAGTGGGAAGTACATCACATGGATGTGAAGTGTGCTTTCCTAAATGGAGATATCACTAAATAGATTTACATGCAGTGACCTGAATGGTTTGTTTCTAATCCATCTTTAGTGTGCAGGTTAAAGAAATCATTTTATGGGCCCAAGCAAGCCCCTAGGGCTTGGTATGCCAAAATTGATGGATTTCTGTTGTCATTGAGTTTTGTTTGATGAAAATATGATACGAATGCTAATTTGAAGCTGATTCATGGTTCTTTGATGATTATTTTTTTTATATTTGGATGACCTACTGATTACGGGAAGTTTAAACAAATAGATTGAGTCCTTGAAGGATGCAATGAACCATGCATTTTCCATGACATATTTGGGATTGTTGAGCCAATTCTTGGGTCTCAAAATTGCTCAATCCCAACATGGAATCAAGGTACATCAGTCCAAGTATGCTTCAGATTTGCTCATCAAGTTCAACATGAAATATTGCAAGCCAAGCAAGACTCCATTCCTTTCAGGAGTTAAGCTTGAAGAAGCAGGTTCTTCTCCTATGGTAAATAATACACTGTATAGGCAATTGATTGGGTGTTTTCTTTATCTTACACACAATTGACCTGATTTATCTTATGCAGTTAGTGTGGCTTTGATATACATGGATCATCCTCATGATAACCACTAGAGAGCATCCAAGAGGATCCTAAACTTTGTTCAAGGAACAAGAACTCATGGGATCTTCTACAAAGAAAAATATGAACTTGATTTGATTGGATTTACTGACAGTGATTGGACAGGTGACAACACAGATCGAAATTCTACATTAGGATATGTGTTCATGCTTGCAGAAGGACCAATCAGCTGGTCAAGCAAGAAGCAGACTGCCATATCACTCTCATCTACAGAAGCAGAGTATAGAGGAGTTGTAAACTCAATGTTTATGGTTACAGGGGATACTTGGAGAATGTGGCTTCGAATCAAAGTTTTCAACTATTATATACTGTGATAATCATAGCACCATTCAAATCTGTAATGATCCATTTCAGATACATTGAACCAAGCACATTGAGATCCATATGCACTACATCAGAGAGCTTGTGCATGATGGTACCATTGTTCTACTCTTCTGTGCATCTTCAGAACAAGTAATAGACATCTTCATCAAAAAAATTTATGAGAAGACCTTCAGAAATATCAAATCATTGCTAGGGATTGCTGTTCATTCTGTGAAGCATGATTGATGACAAGATTTCCAAATTTTGTTTCATGTCCATTTTTAAGGGAGGATTTTTCCCACTGGGTTTTTTCCTCTTTTCCTGGTTACTAAAGCATAGTTCTACTTTTTTCGAAAGCTGCCTTGCTTTACAGCAATTTTAAGGCAAAAGGAAAAGCTAGTCTAGGTGTAACTGCCTTGTTTTTTTTCCCACATCATCCTCCCTCTTTTTCTCCAATTAAAGGAATGAATGAGTTTTCTTTCCATCACTCTTTACCTTTCCCAATTTATTTAGCAAATTTGTGATCATCTTCATATATTTGGAAACTGCTTTATGCACCTATGGGGGATTTGACTAGTTTTGGTAAGCTTACTTTTTTTACCAATTCGAATAGCATTATTATGCTTTCGAAACACGCATGTAATTATATATTTGAGCAGCCTATTACTTCATAAGGTTGGCTACTATACACTTACTCAATACATATTAGTGTTATGCTCCAATTTCAGTCTCCTTTGGTGTGAATTTTGCATGTTTGATTAGCAATTTTGTGAGTGTTATTGTTCTATCACTTGGGTTCAATTTCCACAAAATGTTTGACAAACAAAATATAAAATAAAACTACATCATACATGTGTAGAGACTCTATTGAATACTTACAATTCTCTCTTAGATCCAAGTTCTGTAAAAGACTAAATCCTATAATCAAGTCTATAGGAAGATATTGAATTGTGTTTTCACCCACAAATTGTTTGTACTATTGTTTCTCATAACAAATTCCAAGGAAGAAGAATAATATAATTGAGACATTGAAATCCTTAGTTTTCCATCCTGCTTTAGAGAGATATATGAACATAAGTAAAAAATCACTTCCTCGATCTGAAGATGAGACTTCTTGCCTCTCTTGACTCTGCTTTTGCATTTTACCATTGTTTTATGTTTAATAGATATCATAGCCAACCAGAAGTTGAATGTGCAACATTCTCAAAGAATATCTGTCATTCTGGGTCTAAAATAAAAAACAACCACAATAGGAACACAAAAATCCATGGTACAAACTTGAAAGAAACAATATCTTCAATATATAAAATGCAAAATTTTGACTGCCACAGAGATATTAATATTTTTACCAATAGGAAAAACTGGATAATTAAGACTTATAATCGCAGTGAAAATAGTCTTATCTTCACAACTTTAAGTCAACATATTTTCTACATGACAAAGGAATAAGAAAGAGCTTTGCTAGCATATTACCTGGGTAATTGTTGATCCAACATGACAATGTGCACAGACTAGATTCAGTTCATTGGGGTGTTCCTTCACAGTATCTAAAAACCATTGCAATTTCTCGTTTCTGAAACCAAACTTAGAGTTCTTGTTTCCAGTTGCAACATATGGGTGAACCTGAGATGGAAGAAACAAACAAAATTAGCTTGTAGTAATACATATACATATCAAAAGCTTTTCTTCAGAGATAGATCTAAGTTGGCTGACCTGAAGGTCCACATTTGGATTGATGCAAAGCAGTATTTGGACCTTCTTCTCTGCAATACTTGTTGCCTCCACAATATTCTCCAAATGAAATTCACTATCTATGTTCACCAAAACGCCCTCCTTTGTAGACAAAACAAGATCATCCAAAAATTTTCCATTTCTACTAAATATACACCTGCTCATCCAAAAAGTCAAATGGATTAACAATTTAAATTTACAAAACTTTTGAATTTTATCAAAGAAACTGAGTGTCACAGTAAGTTTTGTTGGCTAGCTCAAAATGCCAAGTAATGCCAAATCCTCATGTGACCACTAGAAGCTACCAATTTATTTTCTGATCTCCCTACCTACTTAAACCAAATTCTTTCAAATATCTCCTTACTACTTACATAACACTCATGCATAATTAATGCTAAAATATGGAGAATCAGGCAACATTTCCAAGCAAACTTCCAAGTACAACAACTTACAAAGTTACAAGACTAAAAAAGAAAAAGAAAATAAGTAAGACAGTAACAACAGATAGACAAGATAAGATAATATAATTTTATTGATGTTCAACAAATGACCACTAAAGTAGGCCAATGGGGCTACTGAGAAAATAATCATAATGTACACTCCCTTCTAGATAGGGCATTCCATACATAGAAAAATTTGAAAAATACCTATTGAGGAGAAAAATTGGTGATACAGTTGTAGTCATGCTCTTAGGATAGATTGCACCTATGAGCAGTCCTCAATCTATCCCATCCTTGAGGTCTCAAAATATGGCCTAACCTTTGAGTAGCCTAGGGCAGAAAATAATGTGCAGTTTTGTTAATATCCACGTGCATAGTAGCAACTACAACAGAGTGTCTCATGCTCCCAATAATAGACACATGCTAGGAGAAGGATGAAATCAATTTAGTGGATCAATTGATCTCTATAGTGATTTTCATTTGAAGGTAACCGATTCTCTATGAATTGGGCCAAAGAATTTTGGCTTAAGATACCTATGACCTACTTTTGTGATCATTCATTGGAGATTAATACAATTATCTTATCTTATCCTATATTATATACAATTTCCCCATTAAGTTTTGTTTTACCTCTCCCTTGATCTCATAAGAGACCTACATTTGAAAATGAAATGCCCTTAAGTCTCTGCCTCTTGAAGGCAACAAAGTTCACAAGTATTTTGTTCTCCCAAGTGATATGATGATTGGTTTTAATTCAAACTTATGTGAACATACTTTAAGTTGGAAAGGATGGAGCCTAAGGCCATGTGATTGATGATTTTGCAAGTAGTGTCATGAATGGTAAAGCAATTGAAATCTATCAAAAATGCTTTGATAAAAAAAGTCAACACATAACCAACAGACTTAGATGGATCCAACCATGTCATTTAAACAACTATTTTGCAGATATCTTTTATTTGATTATTAACCTTTAAAGAAAGAAAATGAAGAAGAGCATCTAAAGAGAAGCAAAATGGGGAGATGTGATTAATCAAGATGCCCAATATTGGAAGAACAAGGAGATCTAATAAAACCAGCCAAGTCTCCTTTTGGATTGATTCAGAGAGGAAATCCTCTCAAAAGAGCATAGTTCCAAGAAAGGGTGTTTGTGACATCTTAAGGCTAGGTCACCTCAAGTTTGAAGTCTATGTGAGTAAGATGTGAGCCTAAAGATGCATTCATAGTGTTGTTGCACAAACTAGCATGTGAAATTAAAACCCAAAAGAACAATGTTAGCCAACGGGCCACACCACGTCCACAAGGCGAATGCATTCAGTTTCACGGGTTAATGATTATATCGATATTTCATAAAATCAAATAAATTTCAAAAACATCGCATTTCATTTTTAGAAAGCTTATATATTAAAAGGATGGTATCAAATATAAATAAGTGTATTTCTAAGTTAGATGATATAATGATATAAAATAATATTATATTAAAAAAATTTAATTAATAATAATTTAACTTATTTCAAAAACTTTGTATTATTATATTTATTTAAAAATTTCATATATTTTTTTATTTTCAAATTTTATAGTCCATCAAACTTCATGCTAAATTTTATGGCCAAATTTTTTATTGCCGATTTTTTGTCGATTTTCAAAGTTTCCGAATTCAAACACGAACTCGAACTAGATGACTTAGAAAGTAACAACAGCAATCACACCATGAACACAGGAAAATGCATGAATGCCATGTTGTTAGCCGATACACAGGAAAAATATAGTAGCCTATAAGAAAAACCAACTCTCATCCATGCTCATACCAGAAAATGAATACAATATGATGCCTCTACCCAAATATTAATCAAAACTTGCATATAATGGTATCACAAATTAACCTTGATGGTGGAGATCTATTTAAGTTTTAAACATCATTTCTTTCACATAAAAGAATTTGTGGTTTTAGTGTGTTCCCTATGGGAAGACTGTTAGATTTTTGCTAGAGGTTTGATCATGTAAAATATGGTGCAAGAATCCTTAATGAAAGACCATTGTTGTAGAAACCACCAATGTACAAAGGAAACAAAGCTCAGAACCATTTGATGAAGATCACTCTGCAAACCCACTTGAGTGAATGGTATAAAAGTACCACTTAAATGAATTTACTGGGTTTTTCCTTATCCCCTAACCATTATGTTGGAAACCACCAATGTATGTAGGCAACCAAAAAACAGAGCCATTCGATGAAGATCACTTTGCAAACCTACTTAAAATGAATGACATAAAAATACTACTTAAATGAAAGGCATAGAAATACCATTTAAAATGAATTTACTAGGCTTTTGTTTATCCCCTGCTCATAAGTTATGAGAGATATATTCCTGGCCAGGCATGACCCCTAGTTCGAATGTGAGGAACAGAAAGAAAGTTACAAACACCACATTCACAAATTCACTGGTAATATTCCAATTGATCCATGTTGGGGTTCCAACCTCTAGCAGCATCAGACACGGTTGTGCAGTCAACCTTGACAAAGAATGAATAGGAGGAAGCTGCACATAGATAAGATTAAATGTTTCCAAACAAAATATAAAACACACCTACATAATACATGTGTAGAGACTCTATTGAAGACTTACAATTCTCCCTTAGATCCAGGTTCTGTAAAATACTAAATCCTATAATTAGGTCTATAGGTAGATATTGAATTGTGTTGTAAACCACAAATTGTTTGTACCATTGTTTCTCACAACAAATGCCAAGGAAGATGAATAATGTATTTGAGAAATTCAAATCCTTGGTTTTCCATCCTCCTTTATAGAGATATATAAACATAAGTAAAAAAATACTTTCTCAATATGAAGATGAGACTTCTTGCCTCTCTTGAATACCCTAGTTTGGAAATATAAGTGACAGGGCATCCAGCCTTGGAAAAGGATTAGATTCATTTTTATACCATCCTGAAGGAACCGTCCTAATTTCTCTTTGGGGACAGTTATAGCCCCTTGACATGGTTCTAGCCTATTTGGTGGAACAATTTGACTTAGAAGGTCTATTGCATTGATTCCCATGCACAATTGGAAGTGGTATTCCACATTTGGAGGAGCATTGGAATAAAGGATCAGAGAAGGAGAAACACAGAAGATATAACAAACAACATATTTAATTATAATTAACATAACCAAGAACATAAGAAATGCAAGATAGCTTAAAAATTAAGCTCAAACTAAACATATTACAATAGCTGAGAACATATTTTAGGAGAGAGCACAATGTCTTTCCACCCCTAGTCTAGTTCAACTTCATTGCCATCATTGTGTGTATTATAGAGTTCAAGAGCAGATCCTGCAATTGGATTCAAGCGGCTGAGATTTCTCAAAAGACTGATACCTTCAATATTTAGTTGCATTTTTTCATTCCAGTCTTTTAGACATATCCACTAGCAATTCAAGGAAACAATTGCATCAAGGGATAACAAAACCTCGACAGAACTTCGGGTAGTAGTAGGTCAGCCCAGCAGACCTTCAGGTAGCAACAAAGTATCCCAGCAGGGCTCAGGAAAGAAAGAGAAGGTCCAGGTAGGGTCCAAATAGGTTTGGGCAGGAGAGAGAAGATCCAGTCAGGCAGAAAACGGTTCCAGGAAGGGTTTTTCCAAGTTAGAGAAGGAGAGAGAAATTCTGGTCAGCCACAGGTCCGATGAATTTGATCTCAGGTAGCAAAAGAGGAATTAGGGAATCAATCCCTAATTTGATTTTTATGTAAAAGACATCTTTGGTGAATTTTGAATCTGTGGATCAAACCTATTAGGGTTTGAGAATTTGTGAAGAACTCAGTCATCTCATTTACGAGATGAATTACTAATGCTTTTGGGTTTTTTGTCCTTTAAAGGTTTCCCCAGTGAAAAAATCTTGTGTTTAGTGTTTTTTTGTGTTGATGATTTCATTGCACTTATCATTTGTTATCTGATAGTCTACAAAAATTTTAAGTATTCATGCTAATGCTAAAATTCAATAGACTCATGTGTAAAGTTGGACATCTTGATTTGTAACTCTGTATATTGGTTCTTGGGGGGATTACTCACCAAAACTGCTCAAAGGAGAGTTAGGAATTTCTTCCAAATGAAATCATTGTTGGGAGATCATTTCTAACAGTGCATATCATATTTACTTTTAGTACAATAAATTAGGCCTGAAATGTGGCAATCCTAGTGCATAAGTATTAGTCTAAGTGCTTCTCCCAAAGCTTCTTGTAGATGAGACTATCATCCAAATACACAACTACAAAAGAATGAGTGAAGGGTTGGAGAACGTCATTCATCAACTGGATGGATGTGGTTAATGCATTAGTAATCCCAAATGACATTACCAACATTTGAAGCAACCAGTGTTTTCTCTTTAAATTTGTCGTTCAAGCGTCCTGTTGCTTGTTTATCACTGAGTCACTTGATGATATCCAAATTTGAGTTCCAACTTTGAAAAATAATTTGATTCTTGTAGTTATTCTAGAAATTCATTAATACTTGGTAGAGAATATGGGTTCTCGACGGTGAACTTGTTTAATGCTCTAAAATTAGCACGCATTCAGGTTGTAATAAACTAGGTGAAAGGGACTCCCACTAAAACAACTCTTATGAAAAGCACAATGTAGAAAGTAAAGTATGAATCTAATCTAAATCCCGGGAAGCCAACTCCAAATATGGAGATTCCATCCGAGAGAGAGATATGTGCCACAATAATGGATCTAGAATTTGTGAAACAAATGGTACAATCTTGTCATGGTTTGCTGGAACAATCTTTCCTAATATCCAAGGATGAATTGTGGAATATCAACATACAAGTTTTTCTAGAGGAAGAACTGGATGAGGAGAGAAATCAATAAGTTCTGCAAGAAGCACCAGCAAAGAAACCTAATTGACATGGGAAAGTGGTGAAGAATAAAGTTTTCTAGAGGCAGAAGAGTCTAAATTATTATGTCTCCAAGAATATCAACAATAATATGCAATGCACCTCAAAGGTATGAGGCAAATTTCATGGTTTTTATGCTTTCTTTGGTGGTTACTTTTCCTTAGTATTTTGATGAAGCTTCGCATTGTAAAGAACATGGAAAATATATGTATGTTGAATATGACAGTATGATGAAGGATGATGTATGGAACTTGGTGGAGTTTCCCAAGGGAAAGGTTATTTCTATCTCATATCACTGTCTTTAAACCAATCCTGAAACACAAAGAAAAATGGCTTGCATGCTAGACTCGAATTTACCATGTCATTTAGTTTCTATATTTACATGCCCATCATAATCAAAAGAATGATAACAATTAAACAACCACAATTAACCAAAACTGGTAAAGAATACAATCAAAAGTCAGCATATGACAGTACATAGGTTAATAAATCCCTAGGTAATAAAGCACTGTAAGTTGCAATCTAACTAAGAATGTAAAAAGTGAAGTGCAGTAGACAGTTTAATATGGCTTCTAATGAGAAAGGCTATCAGGAAAAGAGTGATCTTTAGGAAACCAAGAAGAATCATGCTTGGTTAAATTCTATCCAAGGGTGTTAAAAACATATCATAAAGAAGTTGCAATGTGTTCAGAAAAAAGAAAATGGAAAATATTTAGTAAAAAAAATTGAGGACTCAAATCATAGAAGTTGTTACACAAATAATGACAATGTGTTATATATTGAGCTCAAGTAAAGCATGATGAAAAATATAAAGCATACGAGGATGGTTAGCCTCTGCATCAAGAAGTAAGTTGCATGGGAATCTTCACTCATGATTCTAGTGCAAATGAGGAAATACTGGACACCAGTGCAAGCATAATTTCTACAAGGAATGTGATCGTAGAAAGAGTGGTTAGGTGAAATTAAAGCTCGAGTTCACTGCAAACCCGAGAAATATATATACATATTCAAGAAAGGAGGAAAGAAATGACTTATATTCTGATTGGAGCAAGATAGGACTCCAATCGTGTGTATGCAAGGAATGTAATTGCAGATAGAGTGGTCAAGTGAAATTAAAGCTTGAGGATCACTGCAAACCTAAGAAATATATACACATCTTCAAGAAAGGAGGAATAAATGATTTATATTCTAGCTAGAGCAAGATAGGACTCCACTTGTGTATATGGAACTCTTGTTGATACACTAAGGAACATGATTAGTTTACTAGAGGCAATGTAAGATTAGGTGAATCCCTCTTCTTGGGGAAGTTAATTGCTTAATTCCTATTTTGCAGATGATTTGAACTCAATTGAATTATCTAGGAAGATGGCACCAAGAAATTTACACTTAATACTTTTTCAATATCTGGCCAACAAATTAGTCAATATCTGGGTACCCCTATTGGCATAGAGATCCATCCAGCTGACTAGTTGAAATGTGTTTTAGATAAGTATGACTAATAAATATCTTTGATGGCATGGATAATTACAATTCTAAATGGAGTGGCTAGTCTTGCATTCTACCTTTTCTATCCTCCCAACTATAACAGGTTACAAGAAACTATATAAGAAACATGACATGTCCTAGAGGCCCCTGGTGTATGAATCATGCATGTTAGGAACGTGACACACACTAGGACATGTTTCAGACACACATTTGACATGTGTCCTAAAATATGACAAGCATCAAACATATCTGACACATGTCACTATTTGTGTTTCCCCTATGCCCCTCCTTCGGGTTCATCTCTTTGTTATTGCTCCATCTAATACAAGTGGAGGCGCAACTACCAATTCTACAAATAACACTACTGTAGAAAGACAACAAACTCAAGAAACAAATATTGCCTATGGATGTATTAAGAAAACAAGAGCCTAGGGAAAAGATTGTTGGGGTACTTCCCAGAATGGATCAAGCTTTCTGAAAGTGGTGAACGCTCTTGGAAAATACAAAGATGCACAATATATGGGTGAGTTATTCATAAAAGTCAGTGAAGATGTAGGTGTTGATTATTCTGTTCAGGCTATAAAATTTGTATAATTAGCAGGAAATGACCATCTTGTGACCAAAAACAAAAACAAAAATGTGAACAAACTTCTATACCTTAAAACCTGCTGAGCATTTGCATGTGTAAAGGTCCTATGGAGTGAAATCATCCTGTAAAATAATTAAAACTCAAATGCTTACTTTAAAGCTTAGAAGCAACTTAAAAATACAAGAAACCAAATTAATCAAATACTTCTACTGTTCTAGGACCCTTTGTCAAATTGGTATTGTTATTTAACAGACCCTTATGTTAACAACTTAACATGTATGCATAAGCTTATAATAATCAACACAATAAAACAAATCATCTAGATAAAACTATGCCCCTAGACAAAATAAATGCTTCAATTTCAAAAACAGATTAAACTTACCTTCTGAAATGGCTCCTTGACAAGCAATTGAAGCAATGTTGGAAGAGGGTTTATGGCGCTGTCCTCTGTTGATGAAGAAACAAACTTTGGTGGAAGCCTAGTTGAGCTTTGCAAGATTGAATTGTTGACAACCCGCACATTACATCTATACAAAAAGATAAATATCTAGGCTAAAAAAAAATCATATCAATGTATAACTCAGCATAACAGGAACCAAATTTGAACCCCATGGTGATATAGGATGGCTCAACATTACCAACTACAACAACCCACACTTTGTCCAAG
This sequence comes from Pseudotsuga menziesii, assembly GCA_001517045.1. Taxonomy (NCBI): domain Eukaryota; kingdom Viridiplantae; phylum Streptophyta; class Pinopsida; order Pinales; family Pinaceae; genus Pseudotsuga; species Pseudotsuga menziesii. The sequence goes on from LPNX010622031.1 coordinate 236,327, forward strand.
TAAATTCTGCCCATAAGTAGTGAACAAGTAACCAAAGTTTCCAGTTGTAACCCACTAAACACTGGATAAAAACCAAATTGCTTTAAACTTCCAACCCACCAAGGAATTGATTCATAGAAAACATGGAACACAAACACTGCCTAATAAACCTATAAAACTTGTGACCTCAGGATAAATTTCCAACTTGGATTGAGAGGATGTATATATAGGTTAAATATTATTCATCCATATATTTATTCATTCATTCACACAAGAAGCTTACCTCACTGTCAGTAGTTTAATTTCCATCAATCCAAGGATTCTAGGTGCAGCTACACAACAACCTTGTATCTTCCCTTTCTTCGAATAAACTAAAGGTATCAAGCATCGAGTTCACTCTGCAGGAAGGAATCCTACCTGCAATTTTCATCCGAAACAAAAAAGATAATAACACAACCAATGACAACATTGTTGGAAAAGAACTTTTATTCAAAAACATCTCTTCTAGTATGAAACAACTCTTTTTCTTGAGAGACTATGATACAAGAAATGCTAGTTTACAAGGATCTTAATAAAAAAATGATCTCACATCACCATATTGTTTTATGCAATACCTCACAATATTTGAACATGCAATGACAACTCTTCCCCCTCCCCATTTTTTGTTGGAAGCACTGCGAGGTATGGGAATTGAGAATGTGGCAGCATCTACCCGCTTAAGTCTCTTGCCCTTACAAGTTGAAAAACCAATTACTTCAGTACAACCCACAAGCCACCGCTCATCTTCTATTTCATGAGTTTGAAAACCTCCACCACCCATATCATCAAGGGAACAATTGAATTTTTTTGACGTATTTGATTCAAGTGCTGAAGGGGAACTAATGGAATTGTCAGAGTCTAAATCTCTTGATAAAATAACTCTGCACTTTGACATAACAAGTCATTTAGTTGATTGAAAATAAGATATGTTTCACTATTATCATTTCATTGTCTACCTCATACTCAGAAGACTAATTATGAAATTCATGTGCATTCACATAAAGGTTAAATTCAGGCTTTGAAGTATGAATTGAAAGAATTGTGATTTCCAAACAAAATAACATAAAATGTAATCAACAAAAGCAGCAATGAAATGCGCACCATTCCTAGCAAAATTTCATAATACTCATGGTTGCTTATTGTAGATAGAGCATAACTTGCCTCAGTTTTACTTTTTTCCCCTCCTACATCCATTGACAAGAGAAAATACCACACTGTAAAATATACCATATACAGAAAATGCAATGAATACTATAGTAGACAGAAACAAATAAAAAGCAAGGATCCTTGAAGGTGAGATAATTAAGATAAAACCTTTCATTCTTTTTCTGAAAACAAATAATGATGATGGCCAAGTGTTTCCTAAAGTAACCATCTATTTAACTGATAGAGAAACAAATCATACATGTCTTGTCATTTGAAGAAATATGTAGAGCAGCATGGCCCAGAGAATAAACTGGATCTATAAGAGATGATGACTGGTAAGGAAGACCAATTATCATTACTCTTATGTTAATAGAGTTCGTCGATGAAAGGAGCTATAATCATGAAGACAGAAGAAGAGGAGAGAAGGTGTTGTGAGATGATGTTTGGTTTGGAAAGCTTGAATCATCTATTCTAAATGTCTAATGCTCTTTCATGAAATGGTTTTCCCTCCTTACCCGATAGATATCTTGGATCCTATCTCAGGGTTTGCTATCCCACACTAGCGACCTTCCTTCCTGGAAAGATGGTATTACCCTATCCTGTTGGTGCAACTGTTTTCCCTCCTTCAAAGGTTGTTGGATAAGCCAATGGATCATTGCGTGAATTTGTTATCCTGTAGTTATGGTTGATACCCGATCGAGTTCCTCTGAAGCCGGTGTGCCGCACGGGAGCAATTTTTTACAAAATTTGGCACCCTCTGCTTTCAAAAAGATGAAGAGGTAATTTTGACCAAATTTGAATTCTATCACTTTCCTTGTTATTTATATGAAATCCTCAAGTTTGGGTATTAAGAGGTCAAATATTGTATGCACTAAAGTGGATTGATGCCTCTCAATATTTAATATCAAAGTTGATGGTGATTATCATGATATTCATGGTGATGATTGTAATGATAATGAGAATGATAATGATGATGACGATGATGACAATGATGATAATAATAATGAGATTTGGTTTATTAGAGTCAATCCATCAACTTAGATAGTGTAATACTAGTTTGGGAAGGCATAGAATGAAATTGTTCCCTTTGACTAGATGCTTTGTTTGTTAAAATTCATTGTGAGAAATCATATAATCAAGTGGAGTGATGATGAAGATAACAATGAAAATGATGATAACGATGACAACATCGATGATCATAGAATGATGATGATGATGATGATGATGATGAAAATGATGACGATAATCACAATGGTGATGTTTAAGATGAGTAAGAGGAGGACCATGATAATGAGGAGGAGGAGGAAAAGGATGATGCACAGATGAGGATGATGATGATGATGAAGACAACCATGACGAAAATGATGAAAATCAACATCAAAACAATGATAGTGACAATGATGAAAATGGGTAAGATATTGGTGGTTCCACATACATCCATTGTGAAGGTTGTTCTCCTCTTGGCTAACACTATTTTATTTCTTTGAAATAATTGAACAAAGTAGAGAACCATGGGACATGAAGAAATCTAATCCATGCTAAGTTGAGAAAACATGAGTTATTTATAAAGGAAATTCAATAACTTGGGAAAATCATATATGAAGATGGATTCAAAGTAGATCCCAAGAATATCAAATCCATGTCCAGTTGGTCAAGTCTAAAGAATGCAACTGGTGTGAGGAGATTCCTATTCTTGCTATGTTATTATGGAATATTCGTCAAGGGTTTCTTTGAATATTGAATGTCATCTCTCATGGGGAAAATCATCTAATTTTACTATTATTGTGATAACTTTAAAAATAATGGAAACTCTAATATTTAAAATCCTAAACTTCATTTGTTGATACGACTCAAATTCTAAAAACAAATGGACCAAATCCCAACTCTAATATCCTACTCAAATTCTCTCGAGAAGAAAGTCATTATCTTGAAAAAGTAACTCTGGTTGAAATATTTACAAGTAATTGGTTAAACCCAAAAACCGTGGATAACTAACTCCATGAGTAGTGGATCCCTCACATGAAGGGGGTTAGACCCTATACTAATTCTATGCAAATGGATTCTACACCTTATTTTTTGAGATAAACCTTGGTTAAGGCAAACATTTTAAGAAATGAACCATAGTTTGTGGGGCCATGTTAAATGTATTTGTGTAGGTGGATGTTTGACTTCAAATAACAATAAGAAGCCCAACCACATTACAATGTCGGGTAACACTTCCACACTTGTATCTATTTGTTTGGATGATGAAACATTAAAAACCATTGGAAACATATTGGGTAAATACATAGACATAGTCAAAGCTCATGCTTGACAATAGATGCATGTGATTGAATCAAGTGGAGGTTAATTAAGGTAAAGGCCACCAACTATTTAAGTGAATAATGGAAATATGTTGTTGAGATTGTGTTGTTGGAAGAGATTTATTTGGAAGATGGAATAGATTGGTGCAATATATATATATTATACTTTTTCCAAACTAGATTTGAAGAAGATTTATTGGTGTGGTTTAAAAACCCTGCTAGTGGAAGCTACATAGTGTGTTTTGGACATACTGCCATGTTTTTAAACAATTGAGAGATTGAGGGAAACTAGTGGTGGTCAAAGTTTACAAATCATTCTTGAAGGAAATAATATTTATGTGGGTGGACCTATAAAACAAAGTAATCACATGGGATGTTTTAATAATAAAGAAATATAATAATAAAGAATGATTATTGTGCATAAAAGACAAGTTGACCTAGATTAAGTGTACAAGCCAACCCTAGATTAAAGAAAACAAGAAAACATAGATTCAACTATAAATAAGAAGGAACCTCACTCATTTTCACCTAGGAAAGTTCACTCCACTCAAGGAAGAAGCTCGCTACAAGCTAGAAGAAGTATTTTTTGGAGTTCACTATATGTGGAGGAGGTTCTCCTTTGTTCTTCGGGTTGATATTCTGATATATGTCATTATTATGTATTTGGATGTATATTCATGTACTTTGAACTGAGATATCTACTAGAAGGTTTCTAGGTCTTCTCCCTTGTTGTTTCTCCGATCAAAATATTGTGTCTATTTTTTATGTGCTTGGTTGTTCTTTTAGTGATCATACTATATGTTTTGCTGCATATAATATTGGAATTATACTGCTAATTTTAAAAACTATCATGGTATCAGAGAATTTCTAAAAGAGACCATTGTAAAAAACTAAAGCTCCATACTTCTAATATTTACAACCTCAATTTTATCTTGCAAAGTGCATAGTGGACTTTTCCCTAGGAGAGTGCACCCTTCTATGGAGGAAAATTCTAGATAGATGATATTTCAAAATTTGACCTAATTATGTAAGGGTCAATATATAGGGTTTCTTGATTCAATCCCTTATATACACTTATTTGTTTTAGCCTTGACATCCTCCAACTTGCCTTGGTGCGACACATATTTCTGTGGAAGCAAATCCTCATTTCAAGAACTTGCAGTTTTGACCTAAATTATGTCGGTATCAAAAACTAGGGCTTCCATTTTGTTACTACTCTGTCCATAGGTCTAGGAGAAAACAAGGTCTATTCAACTCACCCTAGGAGGGTGCATTTATCTATGGAATCATATTTTCATGAATCCAAACTTCAATTTTGACCCTCTCCTGCAAGGGTTTCTAGGTCAGTCGTTAAATCTCAATGTTCCAATCAAGATGAATAATGTGAAGGTGGAAGATAAAATTGATGGGGATTCCAAATTCAACTCATGGAATTCTATGATACTCATTATGCTAGAAGAGAATTATCTTCTAAAGTTTGTAAATGAAAAGGTATCATAACCAGAAGAAGAAGCAGAGAAGACTAAATTGAGGAAGAACTATGTGAAGGAAACAAGGATCCTGATAGATGCAATAAAATACCGCTTGGTACCTAATATTTCTCAGAAGAAGAAATAAAAAAATGTTTGGAGTCTTGAAGAATTGTTTTGAAAATATCAACATCAATAGAGCTCTTTCCTTAAGACAACAACTCTATGACATCAAGATGACAAAGTCAAACTCAGTTGCATCCTACCTCATGAATATTTCTGAGCTAAGAGATCAATGAGCACCATTGTATAATCAATTGAAGATAGAGAACTTATCATGATGACTCTTAATGGTTTCCCCTCCTCCTGGGAACCATTAATTTAGAGTACTAGTGGGTGATCCAAATTTCCCAAGAAGGGAAAATGTAAGAGAAGAAATTTTCATGGAAGAAAAGACAAAGGTGAAATATCAAGTCCCAATCCAAAACAAAAGAAGAATAAGAATCTTTCTCATATTCAGTTATTTAGATGTTAGAAGTATGGTCACTATGCCAAAAAATGTCGTGGATCAAAAAAGAGAAAACACCAAGCCTCAACTACTGATATCGATGCATATACTCCACACAAGAAATTCAAGGAATGATGATTTTGAAGAAAGTACAGAGGATCGTCGAAAGGAGTTCTTCTTCTAGTACTCACCATGTCTGTACCAATGACGAATTTATCAAGATGATGTGATTTTCCTTGGTAATGTGTGAAGATCAAGATTGCAGTTGCTTCAATGGGATTCCGAGAAGAAATAATATGAAGGTCACAAGAATCCTATGATTTCTGCAAGGATGCAGAGATCAAGATGGATCCCACAAAACAACAAAAGATAAGTATTTGTATTTGGATTATCATTTGTCATTATGTCTCTTGTAGATAATATATGTATGTTTTGAACATATTTTCATAATAGTTGTATATAGATATGTTTTCCCATAATTTGTTTCTTATGTATTGCATATTATGTAGATAATTGGGTAAGTGGAGGCTATAGTGTTGCATAACATTCCATGATCCCCTGATGGAGCTAGTCTAAGATGAAACCTCTTTGCTAACATGTTGAGAGTTGTGCATGCTCTCGATAGTTTGTTCTGGTGGAGATGGAAGGAATCTAGATAGCTACCAATTGTGTTTGGAATATGTATGGATGTTGTGCTGAAGAATTGGCTAAGATGCTTACATAAATGTGTGAACTATTGTCATTGCATTGAAATGTCAACATAATTTGATTGAATTTCATGACTCTACAATATTGCTAACTATTTGATTGGATTTGAATTGTAGGGAAAGACCATATGCCATGGCCTACAAAGGAAGGATAATGAGACTTGTTCTAGAGGATGAGTGATGGACATATAGATCTCTTTGATATTCAGTGTTTGAGAGAGAGAAGAATGATCAAAATCTGGAAGCTTCTAGGAGCATGGATTCTGTGATAAAGTGAGCAACACTAATATGAAATAGACATGGATATAGTACATTCTTCCATATGTGGACACATGACACAAAGGTCCAGAGGATCTCATATGGAAATTGATGGTTGGGAGGAGGCCCCAATGAATGATGATCTCTTTGCTATAATTTTTTATTCTATCAATGATCATGAGAAGCAATTGGCATCTAGTTGGATTCATGGAATACTCTAGAAGTGGTTAGAGCCTTTTAGTCCTAAAGGATATGATCAACTACTCAATTTACTTCTAAGGATATAGAGAGAATTATTGATAGGTGCAGAGGAAGTTATACTCGAGTCTAAGATGAGTATCTTGGGCCATTATACCACGTGTTGGTATTGGAGGTGTGGTTGAGGCCTAATGAGATCTTCCTCGTTTAAGGGAATAACATAGTTGAGATCCTGAGAAGATATAACATGATGGACTGTGAGTACATGTCTACACTGATGGTAACAAATATAAGTGATGTTTTTTTATTCATATTTGGTGGATCCCACTGTACATGAAGTTGAGAGGATCCTTGATGTACCTGGTCATCACTAGGACAGATACTTGCAGTTAGGAGATGTGCTTATTTTCTCTGTGACAGTTGGTGTTCAGATTGGCACCTAAAATGATAGGTCATATATGTTAATGGACTAGCTTGTAGGAAAATATAAAGGGAGAGTATGATGCTCAGATGTATAGGGAGAAAGGTTCTATAGTACAGAGGGATATGTGATGATATTGAAGATGGATGTATGCAGCATCAATCAGACATTCTCCTAGTATTAGTCACATGATTTGGCTAAGGGTAGATGAGTCAAAATGGGGCAGTGAATTCTCCCAAACACTCTGTGATAGAGTGGGGAGAATAGTCCCTAGATGACTAAAAATGAGACCATACCTTCTCCTGGTGACTCTGTGATGGATCGGGGATATTAGTCCCATGTTGTCTCCCTCGTTGAGAGGGAAGGATGATTTTATAGGGACATTCTCTCAGAAAATTTGTGACCGAGTGGGGAGATCTTTTGGACACCGTGTGAAGGGGTGGAGAGACCACTGCATTGTCTCATACACTCTATGATGTTGTGGGGAGATCTCTCAGACACCCTATGAAGGGGTGGAGAGGCCATTGCATTCTCCCAAACACTCTGTGATGGAGTGAGGATATCTATAGAAAACCCTGTGATGGGGTGGAGAGGCTAGTGCATACTACTGCATGTTACATCTGGCTCTCCAATGGAATGGATGGACCTGGTGTATGTGGACCCACCAATGTACTTGGTTGAGTTTTTGACTCCTTGATAGAATAATTTGAGTTGTTACATGTAGGTTCCCCAATGGCTAGGGTTGAGTTGGTGTATATTGACTCCCCGAGGGATTGGGCTGAGTTGTTGACACTTCTCGATGGACTGAGATTGTGCTGGAAGAAATTTCTTATGATATAGAGATGTTAGAGACAATTTTGATTTACAAATGATATCCATACATTTTCTAGTATGATGATTCTTCCCTGGCTAAGAGGGAGTGTTGATGTAGTACTTGTGTGGGGCATCCTCACCAAGTCGGCCTTAGAAAATAAAATAATAAACACTGATTATTATGCATAAAAGACAAGTTAGACCAGATTAAGTGTGCACGTTGCAGGACCCAGTTAAAGTGAACAAGAAAACATAAATTCAACTATAAATAACAAGATGCCTCACTCATTTTCACCCAACCAAGTTCACTCTGCTCAAGGAAGAAGTTCACTACCAGCTAGAAGAAGTATTTTCTGGGGTTCCCTATCTTTGGAGGAGTTTCTCCTTTGTTCTTGGAGTTTATCTTCTGCTATACGGGATTACTATTTATTTGGATGTATGTTGTAATTTGAACTAAGATCTCTATCACAAGGTTTTTTCGTTTTATCCCTTGTGGTTTCCAAGGTCAAAATATTATGTCTATTATTTCTATGCTTGGTTGTTCTTTTAGTGATCCTATTATATATTATATTACATATAATATTTGAATTATATTGCTACCTTTAAAAACTATTAGGTAAACCTTTAGGGGGGTCTTTCCAACCCCCCCCAAAAAACTTCTTGTTGGACTTTCAGGAAGGGGAGGGGGGGCGGGGGTGGTCTTTCCAAAATTCCAAGTCATGTTGGACTTTCTTAAGGCCAGGGGGGGGGGGGGGCTTTCCACCCCCCCCCCC
>LPNX010622031.1:247886-362807 GCA_001517045.1 Pseudotsuga menziesii
TGGACACACTCAAGAAAATATGAGTAGTTGTTTGAGGAAAAACAATAGTAAGGAGCTACCAGTCATTTTTGCAACAGACCTGTGGAGGTAACTTGGAAAATGTGAAGGTCTTGATACAACATTTCATCATTATGAACCTCTTCTTAATGTATTGTTTCATCCCTTTGAGCATCAACTTGGATGTGTAGAAATTTTAAGGCTATAGTGAATTAGGTGGAGTTGTATACCTATGGGACACAAAAAATTTGACAAAAACTCTGAATGGAAATGATGTGTATGTAAAAATAACAAGGAAAATATGTTTGGTAGAAGTTTCATTCATAAAGTTTGAATGGAAATATCTTAATTCCAACACAGATTTGGTTATTTAGTGAAGTCGACAAAGTGTTAACTGTCCATTTGGATTTCTTCTGTATGTGACATGTCATCTGAATTATCTAATTTGGAGTTGTCTAGTTATTATGCTTTTTGGATCTATATACATCCATAATTAATGAAATTATGAAGAAAAAAATCAATATATTACTAAAATTAATCAAAAACACAATACTTAGACAACTTTATCTAATTTTGCTTAATCAGAATAATGCCACACACATAATAAGAGCTATCCTTAAAAAAAATAAGAATCCTGCTGCAACATTTGTCCAGAATAATGCCACACATAATAAGAGTTATCCTTAATGCTTCAACATTTGTCCAAGAAGGATGACCCTCAAAGCATTATGGAGGTCAACATTGGAATTTGACATAATACATGCACCCTTCAAAAAGAGAGCATTGTTGTATCATTTTTCAAGGAGGGGTGATCCTAAAGCATTGTAGAAGTGTTGGAATTTGATGGAATCATTATCACTAATAATTAAAAAACATTTTTTTTTCAAAAACTTTGATTATACAGTTAACATTGGCATTATCATTTTTTACAATTGAAATGTTTTCCAAATTCCAACGACATAAAGGAGAATGTCAAAGGTCGTCTTCTATATTGGAGCCATATTAGGCATTCTTTAAATGCATCTACATAATTTTTATCATTCTGTTCAATAATATTTTTGGTACTTTTGTAGGCACTCAACTACTCTAGATATATTATGATCAACTATGATTCTTAATGTTGGTCAAATCCCTACTCTAGATTTTCTATGATACACTATAGAATTTTATTGTTGGAGACGTGATGTAATAGACTTATCAGATAATATCTACCAAATATTTTGAATTAACATTGATATAATTTACTAAGTCTTTCAAATTAACATAGTAACTACAACAAATTCTTACCTTATCAGATCATGTTCTGTTTAATCATGACATATGGCTATTATATTAAACCTCCACAAATATGATAAAAAATATAGACTTCTGAGTTAGAAATGCTTGGTGGTTCACGTTCATCAGGTTGATAACGATATTGTTTGATATAAGTTGTTGTAAATATAAATCGTTGTACATATAATTGTATCAATTGCACGACTGTGTATTGTTGGCAAACATAAGCACATAAGCAGCAACTTCATTCATATTGAAATAGAAGTGCATGATGCTCCTTGTGATGTCGCCTACTTAGATAGATAGTGAAAATGAATCATATCCATGAAAGAAAGGAATAATATCCCAGTGGAGCATCATTGATCCCCAGTGGATTCCCCTACTCACATAGATAGTGAAAATGATAATTTTGAAAATTTCCAAGATCATGAAGAGAGTGAAGAAGAAACTGCTGAAAACAGAAAGTTCAAAAACTCACTGGGGGAAAGGATATAGTTCAATTGAAAATTAATCATATCCCCGGAGGCCTAATCCCTCTAGAGAATATTTTTTATCAAAATGATGTTTCTAGAGATCTAAAAATGAAGCCTGTTGATGATGTTGTTGAAGACAAAAATATAGGAACTGAAGAAAATCCATGAATCATAAAACTGTAAAAAAACTTACGTGTCAAAGAAAAAGAATACTATGTCAATTTGATGAAAAGATACACTGATGTATTTTCCTGGAGTTATGAATACCTTAAAGAGTATGATACTTCTATCATACAACATACAATCCCAATAAACCCTAGTGATAAACCTTTCAGACAAAAATTGAGAAGAGTTAATCCAATGATGTTGCTTTTTATTGAGAAAGAAATCAAAAAATTATTCAATTCCAAGATTATCGTGACTCTGTGATTTTCTAAATGGTTTGCAAATTTGGTGCCTATTAGGAAAAAGAATGGTGAAATTGGTCTTTGCATAGATTTCAGAAATATTAACAAATTCCCTTTGAAGGATAATTACCCTTTACCGAAAATGGAAATTTTTTTGTAGAAAGTGATGGGATCTGGAAGGATTTCAACCATGGATGGTTTCTTAGGATATAGTCAGATCAAAGTGTTTCCTGGAGATCAAGAAAATACTTTATTTACGACACGATGGGGTACATTTATGTATGCCAAAATTCCTTTTGGTTTAATGAATGCGGGGGCCACTTTCCAGTGCGCCATGGACATTTCTTTTGCAGAGGAAACGGATAAATTTGTGGTTGTAGACATGGATGATATCACTGTGTACTCAAGGTCTGACAGGGATCATATTAGGCATTTGGAGAAAGTTTTTCTCAAATGTAAAAAGTATGGAATGTCTGGAGGAAGGAAAATTGCTAGGGCACATTATTTCAAAGGATGGTATAAATATTGATCCAGAGATAATCAATGCAATATTGAAGGTTGAGGAGCTAAGAAGTAAAAAGGAAGTGCAATCATTGATTGGGCAGGTAAATTTTTTGATAAGGTTTATTCCCATTTTTGCTGAGGTACTAATGAATATCACTAATATGCTGAAAAAAGACCATGATAAAGTGGACAATAGATGCAAGCAGATCTTTCAGAGATATTAAACAAGCTATCACAGAATCCCTAGTTCTAGTAAGTCTATATTTTAGCAAAGATTTCCTAATATTTTCTTATTCCTCTGATCATACTATTTATGGAGTATTGTTACAGAAAAACAATCAGAATGTTGAACAACCTATAGCCTTCTTTAGTAAAGTGTTAAGAGATGGAGAGTTGAAATATGACATTATGGAAAAACAAGCATACGCTCTAGTTAAATCTTTGAAATAATTTAGGGTTTATGTTCTTCATTCACATATCATTTCTTATGTTCCTAGGAATGTGGTGAAGAGCATTCTCACACAGCTAGGTCTAGAGGGAAAAAGAGCAAAATTGATTGTTGTGTTACTAGAGTATGACATTTAAATTAAGCCCACAAATTTGATTAAAGGACAAGGACTTGCAAAGATGATGAAAAATTCCAACTATGAATCCTTAGAGCTCAATTTTCTGACCAGTCATTCAAATCATCTTGATTCGGGGGTGTAGGTAATGCCTGGTTTCTCTATATCTCCATGGTATTCTGATATTGTGTATGTGTTTCAAAATTTACAGGCTCCTGCAGGGTTAAGAAAAACAAGAGCAAGGTCAGAGAAGTTGAAATATACGAAGCTTTTTATTCTGAATCAATACCTTTATTGGAAATATCCCGGTGGTGCTCTACTAAATTTCCTTTTGGAGAATGAAGCTCAGCAAACTATGAAGGAATTTCACAAAGGAGATTGTGGGGGGAATCACTCATGGAAGGTGATAGCCAATAAAATTATGAGAGACGATTTCTATTGGCCCTCATTTTTTTCATATGTTTACAGAGAGACCACTACATGTCACCAATGCCATATCTTTGATGGTAAGAGAAAATTGGTTCCACTCCCTCTCAATCTAGTATCAATGGAAGCACCTTTTCAACAATGGGGACTGGATTTTATTGGGGAAATAAATCCAAATTATTCAGGGTAGCATATATGGATACTAACAGCAACTGACTACTTCACTAAGAGGATCGAAGCAATACCTACAACAAGGGCCACATATACAGTAATTATGGATTTCTTGGAAGAGAATATTTTGGCTAGATTTGGTTGTCGCAAAAGGTTTGTGACAGACAATGCACTTGCTTTTAATCTAATAAAATGATAATTTTATGACAAGTATCATATTAGTCTCAATCATTCTACTGCATACTACCCACAAGGTAATGGACTAGTTGAATCTTCAAACAAAATCCAAGTGAGAATCATTAAGAAGCTGTTGGAGGATAACAAAAGAGCTTGGCATACAAAGTTGAAATATGCTTTGTGGGATGACAGAATCAACACAAAAAGGGAAATTGGAATGTCACCATTCCAATTAGTATATGGAGACAAGGTGGTTTTTCCAGCATCTTTGGGAGTGACAATCATGAAGTTATTGTAGGAACAGCAGGATGAACCAAATCATATGCAAAGAGGAATAAATCAGATTAGAGAATTGAATGAGTTGAGGGACAAAGCCTATGGTAAAGTGAAAATACATCAAGAAAGAATGAAGAACACTTTTGATATAAAGGTAAAGGAAGAACAATTCTAGTTTGATGATTTGGTTTTGAAGTGGGATGCTCCTAGGGAAGATAAACATGGGAAGTTTGATCACAGTTCCTTATATCATTATAGCTGCACATAGGTGAGAATGCATTCATTCTACAGCATCATGATGGGTCGCATCTGAAAGGAGGTACAGTCAATGGAAGGTTTCTGAAACATTACTTGTCATGAGGGAGGAGGTAATTTTTGTATCATAGTTGTATATATTTGTTTATTTTTCAAACAGTACGAATGGTGAGCCAAAGGATTTGAATCCTGAATAGAAGGCCCTAGGATCTAGATGGGTAGCCATGTTTCTATTTTTCTTTATTTTTACTTACAACAAAAACAAAAATAAGAAGTTTGAGGTATGAAATATCAATAAAAACCCAATGTATTTGGCACCTGTTCTACGGGGTTCTTTGCTACTGCGTAGGGAGGATAGTATCCCTAGTTGGAGCCAGCTGTTAGCACTATTTTTGGGCTAAGTATTTAGTGAGGAATCATATTCGTGAAAGAAAGGATAAGGCCCTAAAATTATCATATCACAAGACCTTAAAGAATGTCAATGAGGATCTGCAGGGAATGGACGACTTGGATGTACAACAAAAAAGATCAAAGGCCAAAAATAATTTTTGACAAAGGAAAATTGGGAGTAGAAGAGCGGAAGAGGTAAAAAATTTGGTTATAAAAAATGGTAAATCCGACTTCCTCCTCCTGTAGTTTGAGATCCAATGGCCCAAAATTATTCCGCACAAATCGACGGTCTAGGAAAAGGAGGAAGCAAAAAAGCAAAAAGACAAGTTTCAGAGGTGAAAATTGGTAAACCTGACTTCCACTTTCCGCAGTTCGAGATCCGATGATTCAGAGAGATTCCGCAACAATCTATGGTCCAGGAAAAAGTGAGAAGAAAAATGGCAGAAATCAGAAAGCATAAGATACAAAAGTTTGGTCATAAAGAGTTAGAACTTCTGCCTTTCACTTTCCGCTAGATCTATAGTTCAAAGAACTTCCGCATAGATCAATGGTGCAGAAAGAAAAGGGCAAAAAGGAAAATATTGGAAAGTGGAAATATGAAGTTTTGGTTATGAAAATTCAGTATCTCAGCTTCTTCTTTTTGCATCCCACACCTTTACCTCATATCAGTGACTCTGAGAGTGGTTGCCTAAGATAGATGGTGCAGAAAAGGGGGACATGTGCACAAGGTAAGAAGGATTCCTGATATGCAAAGCTTGGTAAACCCCACAATTTTCAACGGCTCAGATCAGCGGCCGATCCAGATCTATGGTGGAGGTGAATTCCGCTGATTTAACATGCTCCCATAAATTAACTTTTCAAATTCATGGAATTGATTAAAGGTCAGTAAGTTTTTGTGGAGGAGATCTAATCATGGATGTATCTATGGTGGAGAGAAATTTCGTTGATTCAACATGCACAGATTAATGAGCAATTGAAATCTACAAAATGTGGTAGACCTCGCAGCTTTCGACCGTCCAGATCAATGCTCCATTGCGATCTATGATGGAGGTTGATTTCATTGATTCAACATGCGAGGACAAACAAACTTTTGAAATCAGTGAAATTTGGTACATCCCGCAAGTTTGAATGGAGGAGATCATGGCATAGTTTTGATCTATGGCTCAAATTAATTTTGCAATGGGAATAAGCAGGAAGTTTATCAAGTTAGCAGATCGCAAATCCGTCTATAGGCTGCATCATTGGATGGATAAGATGTCTCATAGATCAAGATCTACGACTAAGTTTTATTTCACAGGTGGAAGAAGCAAGGAAGATTGAAGCTGTTGTGGGCCATTGGAGAGGTTCTAACTGCCATTTTTAGCAAGCGAGCATGAGTCCCTGCTATCAAAATTCCCAAATTGATCCATCATGCACATTCCATTGTTCTTTCTCGATTTGTTTTTATGATCATGGCGAATATGCCAGATAAGCACTTATTAGGATTTTGTTTCCCACACTGTAACTAATTTTGGCCCTATTTCAAGGTTGGTCTCGGGATCCTATGATACTATAAATATACCCTCAATAGAGGAAGACAAGGTTGGAACCCGTGAGATTTTTTGCTATGCATTTTGATATCTATCATTAATAAAATCGTAGAGACAAATGCTGGCATGTTGCTACAAAGATTCATGTGTATTTCGTAGTTACAGTTTGTTCTTTCCTTTCCTATGTGCATGTCTTTCCTATTAAACTTACCATTATGTGTTATTCATATCTGGAATAAGTGTGTAATAGTTCAGAATTCATATTGTTATGATCTAGCTATTGTTTCAGGTATTCACCAATATTGCTATCCAAAGTTGATGCAGAATTCATATTTTAGGTGCTATGTGTTGATGGATTGTTCTTGTTTCTTCCTTTTCACCAGACCAACAACATCTTGACTGTAACCAAGTGCTAACTTAACTTTGTATAATTTCACCTACAAATAGTTCTATGTTTCATAATGATATTTGTGACTCCACAGCCCAATGTATGTTTTCCATGTTTCAGCCACCAACTCAATCTAAATTTTACTGTAGTTTTATATATGGCCCTCTTGAAAATTAGTGAGAGATCCCTCTCTAGAAAGGAAGACGTCAACTTCCTTCTTAAATTGGCTCTATTGTTACCTTGGGATTTACCTTCTACAACTTGGGTACAATTCTGAGTGCTAACAAATTGGCATTGTTGTCGGGGACGAAAGTGCAAATCAGACCTAGGAGAGACAACAAATATTCTGAGAAGAAAGGGGTTTTGTGGGTAAACAGAAAATTTTGCATTTGAAATAGGTTGTACATTTTCCTGGAAAATCCACATTGATTTTGAGAAAGATTTCAAAAGGAATCCTGAATTCCAGGAGGTCACATACACAAGGTAATCCTGACACTGAGATTTTACAAGGTGTGGAAAATCTAGAAAGATTGCTTAAAAGTAGGGGAATGGAACAAATAAATATTTCTCAATTTGGTGCATCATCTTCTCAAGAATTTCATAGCATTTGGGATTTTGGGTTGGAAATTTTTTTTGAAAGGCCCTTGTTGAAATCAAAATCTAAAGCTGATTTCAAGGAAATTGAAATTAATCCCATTAGGTTAGAATCATATGTGCTTGATTCTATTTGGAAAAACCTTCAAAAATCTGTGAAAACTTAAGAAAGAAACCATGTTGTTCAAAACTTGTAGCCTTATATCCCACCAACTGTTCAAACCTCTCCACCTTTTCAAGCTCCTCTTTGTGTTCCAAATCCACCTAATCAAATGGCTGCTAGGTTTGCTCCATTGGCCTTACCTGCTATATTGCATGACCTTCCTCAATATTATGCCCAAAAAATTCCCTTCTATGATGGGGATGGAAATTTCATAGAAATACAACATGTTGATAGATTTGATGATTATGCAGACTTGGATTTGGTCGATCACAATGATATTAAGATGAGGTTGTTTGTACTAAGTTTGTCAGGGGACGCAAAGAAATGGTTTAGAGATTTACTTGCTAGGTCCATTGCCACATTTGAAGCTTTCCAAACTTAATTCTTAGAAATATGGGATGATAATAAAATTCCTTTGTAGGTGCTTTCTCAATATAATAATCTTAAGAAAGGAGGTTTTGAACTGCCCATGAGTTTTCTAGTCGATTTATGAGGGTGTATAAATCTATTCCTGATAATATTAAACCCCTTGTAGGCATTGCAAAACTCCATTATGTTGATGCCTTCAACAATGACTTTGCATTTTATTGAGAGAGAGAAAATAAAAAATTCTTCCTGTTATGTTTCAAGATTATTTAGAAGTGGAAGCTAATATGATGGCAAGTGGAAAAATAAAGCAGAAAGTAGAAACAGACAAAAGGAAAGCTAGAGAAGAAAATGTTCCTTCTCCTTCTGTTGTTGTTTCTTCTAATGATGTAAAATTCAAAATGATGATGAAAACAATGGAGAAATTGATGGATAGGCCCAATCCTCCCCCACCTCCACAAATTAGATAGAGAGATGTGAGGAATCCTATAAATCGAGATGATCAGCAAATACGACCATCTTTTCTTGAAAATTATGCTGTAGATGAAGACGAGGTTGAATATATTAAGGATCATATTCACCATTTTGGTGACTTGGATTCTGAAATATACCTCACAGAGGAAGAGAATAGTATGTTTTCACAAGAGGATGACAATAATGATTTTTAGGAAGAGTCGAAACAATACCAAATAGGATATTTGCATGCTATAGATGATGTCCAAAGAAAGATCAAATTGAGAAATAGAGATGTTGTTGTAAAGAAAGGAAGGTTCAATAAAAATTAACCTTCTAGTAGCCCACAGAATACATAAAAGAAGAATGAAAAACACAAATATCCAATGTATATAAAGAATCTAAAAATAAAACAGAAAAAAACAAAGAAGTGAAACAACCAGCACAGAGGGATGTAGAAAAAATTGTTTCAACTTTCAATTTGCAAACAAAGCTCTCAAAAGTGAAAATTTCCATTCCTTTCAATGAGTTGTTGAGAAACAAATAATATAGAGACAAAATAACATATATGGTCAAGATTCAGGGAGAATTTCAACCAGATATCCTAGAGGTTGCAGATGATGCTCCTACCATTGTCTTTGGGTCAAAAAGTGAAAATGTGGATGATGAAGAAGTTCCTCCTTTTTGCCTAAGTTTAAATGTACATGATATGATTGTGCACAATTCTATGTTATATTCTGGTGCATCTCATAATCTAATGCCCAAGGGAGTGGTAAAAATTTTAGGATTGGAAGTTGCTATACCATATAAATATTTGCATTCTTTTGATTCTAGGAAGTTGAAGTGTCTTGGATTGATTAAGGATATGGTGGTAACTTTGACATAAATTCCATCTAAGAGTGTGGTAATGGACATTATTATAGCAGGCATTCCTCCTAAATTTTGTATATTATTGTCAAGGTCTTGGACTTCTAAATTGAAAGTAAGTTTGCAAATGGATATGTATTATGCTACCATTCCTATGGTTGGTGGGAATAAAAGGTTATACATAGAGAAAAGATCACCTTATGTAGTTAGCAACCAAGAAAAACCAGCTAATCGTGTTATATATGTTGTTGATACTAACTTGGGATCTTCCATTTTTTATAATGATGATATTCCCTGTGATCTTGAAATTCCTGCACCCATTGAAGTTAAGGAGGAGGAAGCATTTGCAAAGAGACAAGAGGGTTTGGAAAAGAAATAGAAAGAAGAGGGTCTCTGGACCATGTATTTTGATGGATTTGTGGATAAAGTTGGTGTTGGTGTAGGCGTATATATTACTTCTCTTATCAGGGATTTTAAAGCTCTGTCATATAATTTAACTTTTGAATGTACCAATAATGTGGCAGAGTGTGAAGCTTTATTACTAGGATTGAATGACTTGAAGGATACGGGAGAAAAGAGGGTACAAGTCATGGGAGATTCAGAGCTTGTAATAAACTAGGTGAATGACAGTTATTAGACCAAACATCCCAGAATGAGGGCTTATAGGAATAAGGTATGAGATATGTTTGGTAACTATTTTACAGAACATAAAATCAAGGTGATTTCCAGATATTAAAACACAATAGCTAACTCTTTGACTGTTTCTACTGGTAAAAAGTTTAAAACCCCCACTGATCGCTAGAGAAAGTATAAAGTCGATATTGTGAACACACCCTCCATACCGGATAATTCAAAATACTAGCAAGTATTTGAAGATGATATACAAATGAAAATATTTTTAGAACTTTCTGGTGAGTTTGTAAATACTCAGCTAAAGAGTGAAAATGATAATTTTGAAAATTTCCAAGATCATAAAGAGAGTGAAGAAAAAATTGTTGAAAACATAAAGTTCAAAAACTCACCGGGGGGAAAGGATATAGTTTAGTTGAAGAGTAATCATGTCCCTAGAGGCCTAATCCATCTAGATAATATTTTTTTATCAAAATGATGTTGCTAGAAATCAAAAAATGAATCCTGTTGATGAAGACAAAAATATAGGAACTGAAGAAAATCCATAGATCATAAAACTGTCAAAAATATTACTTGTCAAAGAAAAAGAAGACTATGTCAATTTGATGAAAAGATACAATGATGTATTTTCCTGGAGTTGTGAAGACCTTAAAGAGTATGATACTTCTATCATACAAAATACAATCCCAATAAAACCTGGTGAGAAACATTTCAGACAAAAATTGAGAAGGGTTAATCCAATGTTGCTGCCTGTTATTGAGAAAGGAATCAAAAAATTATTCAATGCCAAGATTATCGTGACTCTGATATTTTCCAAATTGGTTGGAAATTTGGTTCCTATTAGGAAAATAATGGTGAAAAGAATTTGCATAGATTTCAGAAATCTTAACAAAGTCTCTTTGAAGGATAATTACCCTTTGCCGAAAATGGAACATATTTTGCAGAAATTAGTGGGATTTGAAAGGATTTCAACTATGGATGGTTTCTCAGGATACAATCAAATCAAAGTGTTTCTTGAATATCAAGAAAATACTTCCTTTACTACACCATGGGGTACATTTATGTATGCCAAAATTTTGTTTGGTTTAATGAATGCAGGGGCCACTTTCTAGTGCGCCATGGACATTGCTTTTGTAGAGGAAAAGGATAAATTTGTTGTTGTATACATGGATGATATCACTGTGTACTCAAGTTCTGACAGGGAGCATATTATGAATTTGGAGAAAGTTTTTATGAAATGTAAAAAGCATGGAATATTATTAAATCCCAGAAAATCAATTTTTTCTTTGGAGGAAGGAAAATTGCTAAGGCACATTATTTCAAAGGATGGTATAAAGATTGATCCAACGAGAATAAATGCAGTCCTGAAGGTTGAGGAGCTAAGAAGTAAAAAGGAAGTGCAATCATTCGTTGGACAGGTAAATTTTTTGAGAAGGTTTATTCCCAGTTTTGCTGAGATATTAATGAATATCAATAATATGCTGAAAAAAGACCATGAGATAAAGTGGACAATATATGCAAGGAGATATTTTAGATATATTAAATAGGCTATCATAGAATCCCCAGTTTTGGTAAGTCCATATTTTAGCAAAGATTTCCTAATATTTTCTTATGCCTCTGTGTTGCTGCCGCAACTGTTTCCCCAAATTTTTTACATTTTTGGGCCCCTCCTTACTTTTTTATTTTTTGAAAGCACTCTTGCCCTTGGTTCCCAACTCAGTTAATTCCTCCTAGCATACTTAGTCTTCCCTAGAAACTAGAGAAGAATGTTTTTCGCTAAGCATGAAGTGTGATTCTAGTAAAAATCTACTTAGGAGTGACCAAGAAGCAGGCCTGTTGGAGAAAATCCATTCTGATCTATAGATCAACGGCTGTGAATTGCTCCGATCAAGATCTAATGGCCAGGAAAAGGAAAGAACAGAAGGGCGTAGTCGGAAAAGCTAAGTTCACTAATGCAAAAGGTTACAAATCTGACTTCCTCTTTCTGTAGTTGGAAAATCTAACTTCTTACTTTTTGCTTTCCGAAGTGTGGAAGCAGAAAGTCGGAAAGTGGAAAGTCAGATAGAGGAAAGTTGGAATCGAAAAGGTCAAGTGTCATTTGTGAAAAAGGTTACCAACCTGATTTCCAACTTTTTCTTAGATATGACAGCTAAGGAAGAGTCTACATAGATCAACGGTGCGTAAAGGTGGGCTCAGAAGGGCAGAAGCGGAAATTCGGGAGCGAGAAGTTACAGTTTAACCTTCGCAAAAATTGGAAAATCCGATTTCTGATTTCCACTTTTCAGAAGATCGGAAGGCATAAAAGAACTGTCAAGACTGCAAGATCTAACGGTTCAAACCAGGCTCGATCCATCTTTGAAATGATTTGAGCCATACAATATCTGTTTTCATTTTTAACTGTGAACCATTGGGGAAACTGATAATTTTTCCTTCGAAGCTTAATTAGATTAAAAAATATTGTATGACAGGGCACTGGTCATTGTCTTTTTTATCAATACATATCATTAAATTGAAGATACAGTGAGTTTTGTTTTGCCTAGTTCAGATGTAGCTCTCATTACATTTCTTTGTATATTACAGGTACTATGGTTCACCAAGCTAGGATGGGCATTTGTGAATGGGATAAATGCTACATCAGTGGACGGTTGAGATGAAGAAAACCATTGTTGACCGACTGGAGAGGTTCTAACTGTCAATTTCAGCAAGAGATCATGAGTCCCTGCGATTAAAATTCCCAAAATCATCCACCATGCGCATTCTAGCTTTTTTCCCGATTTGTTTTTGTGATCATGACAAATATGCCAAATTGGATTTTGTTAAGATTTCTATAACTGAATTTGGCTATGTTTCGAGGTGAGCCGCAAGAGCCTAGAACGCTATAAATAAGAGGTGCAGAGCACCGAAGAAGGACTTTTTCCTGGTGAAATAATTCTGGACTATTGATGTAAAAGAGATACCTCTTTGCTAATAAGACAGATCATTTTGATGGAACAAAGGGCATGCACATATATTTAATCGGAATGTGTGGAATGCATATTGTAGAACTATTTCTTCTTGCTTCTATGCATCATACAATGAGATTGTTCTAACCTCTTGGAACTACTTCCTTGGTCATGAAGGTATGTTGTCTGTATACATGTCTGTGTATGAAAGGGTAATTAATGGTTTAATCATATTAGATCTATCTCTGGTATTCTTTCTATTGTGAATGTGATTATTGTGTTGGTACAACTATCTATTAGACCTTTATGAGCATTTACAGTATATTACTCTAAACTCTAAATTTTCTCCCTGAAAGGGGATAGAATAGTTTTAGTTTTAGATTTAGATTAGACCTGCATTTAGCTTAGGCACTTGCATATCATTCTTTAAACAAAAAATATCATAAATGGTGGATTGGCTCGTAACCAGTAAAAGACTTAAAGAACCTAATATGTGATAGCCGAAACCATGAACCGAACGGATTCCCCACACCAAACGGTATTTGATCTAATTGGGATCGTTCACTAGGGAGAATCCCTACTCTTTGGTACCTAGGATTTTCCAGGAATCAAAATAATTGGTGCTAGAAAGAGGGCCTGAGCCATCACATGGCCAGTAGAGGAAACCCAATTTCCAGAGAAGATTATATTGGAACAACATCTGAAAATAATTTCCCTGAAAATATTTTTCTTGTATTACAAGAACAAGAACAGACAGGTTCTGGAGAAGAAGAATCCGAAGGTTTGTATGTTGTCCCATTTGAAGAAGTAGATCTATTTAGGAGACATACAAGATCCTACATCAAGAAACTTGGTGGGTTAAAATGTATTCATGAATTACCTAGAAGGCCAACTTCCAAGAAAGTACCCTCATACACTAGGGATTCAATTCTTGTGGAAACTCTAGAAGAACTGGTAGATCTATCCATCCAAGAAATTATTCATCCTCTGGATCAATCAGATCCAGAATCCCCTGCAGACTTAGTATTCACCACAACCTCCACCCAGAATTATGGTTATTGTTAATCAACCTGCATGAAGAGAGAGAATGCCACTCAACCTGGCTGCTCCATTGCATGATTTTCCTAAGAACCCTGAAAAGATTTTACCAAAATTTGATCCTAGGAAAGGTGTTTCTGCTGAAGATCACTTACAGAGTTTTTATCTGGCTTTGAATCTATTAAATGTTGGCCATGAAGATGTGGTTTGCTCAATTTTTCAATATAATTTTGAACCTAAAGCATCTTCATGGTACTTTAGTCTACAAGCTAATTCCATAGTAAATTGGGATAGTCTTGAAAAGACATTCTTAAGTAAATTTGGCAACCAAAAAATTGTAGCCACTCATGAAAGAATTCTTGTCTATGAGAATGGAAAAGAAAGAAAAGGTCCAAGAATTTAATCAGAGGTTCACCACCTTACTGAACAACTTTAGTGCTACAAAAATACCTGTTGAAGAGTCTTTAATAGAATATTATACTACAACACTTAATCCACCAATAGCAATGTTTGTAAAAAGGTCTGGTAAAATTATGTTGGTAGAAAACTACGAAGAGGCCAGGAAAGTAGAGGCATATTTGGATAATATAGAAAATCATACACTAGAACCTAAATTGAAACATACCACAAGCAAAAGACCTTTGTTGCTGACTAAGCCCAGAGAAGAACATTCTAATGAGCTAGAAAATGTGGTAAAAATGGTGCAGAAGTTGTCAAATAAAATAATATACATGGAAAAGGATAAGGGAACTAGTTCTTATAGAAAGCCATTTAACTTTTATTACAAAAAAGGGTAAGAGATTCGACAACCCAAACCACCTGTGAATAATTCTACTATTTTAAATTTTAATGAGGAAGGCATGGATATTTTTTGTACCTTTCACCAAGAACCTCATTCTGAAAAGAGTTTTTTGCAATGGATTAATTCAATGAATTTAGTCATGAATAAATTATTAGATACCCAGCTAGCAGATCCTGAAGAAGAGAAAACCCAAACTAATGAGCCAAAACAAACTAACGAGGAAACCACGATGGTTTTATGGGATTGGGAACCTACCTTGGGGCTTAGTGAAGATGAACCTACTGAGGCAAGTCAAGTGTCATCAGTTAATGTCACGACGAGAAGTGGAACCCCAGTAATGGATGAAAGTCTGTTACTGCCTAAAATAAATAAGTTTAGAGAAAACATGAAGAAAATTCTCAATACAACTCAAACAACACCTAAGATTAATCCAACAAATATAGCAAGTCAATAAAGACGGAAATTAATAAACCTCTGGAAACTTTGGAAAATAAGAGAGAGGCTACTAAAGAACAAGGCATGGGGTATGACATAGTAGAAGACTTTAAGAAAACAAAGACAAACATTTCTCTATTTTAACTACGTAATTTTCCTCGGCAAAGGAAGAAACTTCTAGAAGATTTTAATCCACGGCCTAGCAGTATCCCAGAAGCCCTAGAATCTGATGATGAAGTAAATGAAGCAAGAATTGGGGGGAAGTCTAAATCTCAGACTTTACCTTTTTTATCTTTTGATATCTTTAATCATAATGTGCATAATTGTTTAGTATATTCTGTGGCTTCATCAAATTTCATGCCACTTTCATTATGTAAAAGGATTAATGGCCAACCCATACCATTCCCATCTCGAATAATTCAACTATATAGATCTATTGTTAAATTAATAGAGGAAATGAAAGATGTTCTGACTCGTTTGTCTGCATATCCCAAGGTTTGTTAGTTTATAGATATTATGGTAGTGGATACACCAGAAGCATATGGATTAATTTTGAGTAGGGACTGGTCAACGAAACTAAACGGTTACTTTACAATTAACTGGTCTCACATGTGGCTTCCATTCAACAATGTTGAAAACCAAATTAAAATACTGAGAGAACCACACGTGAAGTATAATGTAACTTAGTTAGAGGGGAAGAATGAACCCGTGAACTTCTCTTCTTCAGTCTTGGAAAATTATTTTTTGGAACTCGAACCAGGGAACTATCGGGCTGAAGAAGCCAGTTGTAAATCAGACACAAAGTTCGATCTCCTTCAATTCTCACGGGCTAATAATATTGATTGTAATATAGTAAACTTAGTGACTGGCATAGGAGATAATACTAACCAATTAGATTTAGATGATAGGTTTTTCTTTCTGTATTTTGATGGTTCTAAAACCCAAGAGGGATCAAGGGCAGGTTGCATCCTAATTGATCCATATAAGAATAAACACTTTCTCTCTTGTAGACTAGAGTTCAAATGCATGAATAACACTGCTAAATATGAGGCTCTAGTATTGGGCCTGAAGAAAGCTATTGAACTTAAGGTTAGCAATTTAAATTTTTTTGGGGATTCCAAGATAGTAGTCAAACAAGTAAGAAACACCATTCATTGTCTGTCTCCTCGTCTTAAAGGATACCAGTTTGAGATATGGAATTTAATTATGCACTTCAATGCTTTCAATATAAATGGGGTACCTAGATTGCAAAACGTTGTGGTTGATTTATTAGCTACTTCTGCATCCGTATTAGTGCCAACTAATAACAAAAGTTCCATTGAATTGATTTTTAGGCCATCAGTACCTGACAATGTTAAAAATCTAAGGGTGTTCGATGACGATGAACAGGTCGTTGATTTCTTGACAAATGAAGAATCTTTTAAAGAATCCATAATAGATGAAGAAGAACATTAGGCGGGTTTACAAAATGAAGATCCGATTCAGGGAAATTTCATGCCTAAAGAGGCAAGAACCCTCAAAGGGATGTTTGATTTGCAGAGTAAATTCCAAAAACCAGCAAATGTGAAGATGAATAGTTCATCAATTCAACATGAGTTGGTTAACCTGGGATCAGATGCTGAACTTAAATATGTCAATTTGAGAAAATGTCGCTCACCTGGGGAAAGATGTAAGTTCATCAAGTTGTTTCAGCAATACAAAGACATCTTCGCTTGGAAATATGAATATCTAAAGACTTATGACACTCACATCATCCAACATGTGATTCCCATCAAAACAGGAGGAAAATCATTTCAGCAACAACTTAGAAAGATGCACCCAAAATTAGAATCTCTGATCCACAACGAAGTAAAGAAGTTACTGGACAAAAAGATCATCTTCATAGTTCGACATTCAGGCTAGGTGGCCAATCTAGTCCCAGTGAGGAAAATGTCAGGGGAGATAAGGTTGTGATATGACTTCAGGAACTTAAATAGAGCCTCAGAGAAAGATAACTATCCTGTTCCACCAATGGAACAGATTTTACAAATGGTTTCAGGATCAGAAATGTTCTCCCTACTAGATGTATTTCCAGGATATAATCAATTATTAGTGGTCGAGCAAGATTGATTAAAGACAACATTTCGTATGAAGTGGGGTACATTCACTTACAGAATAATGCCTTTTGGCCTCATGAACATTGGAGCCACATTTCAGAGGTCCATGGACATTCCATTCAGAGGTTTGAGTTGCCACTATGTAGTAGTGTACTTGGATGATGTAACTGTTTTCTCGAAAAGAAGGGAAGGCCATGTTTTCCACTTGAAACAGGTTTTTGACTGTAGTAGAAAATATGGTATATCTCTAAACCCAAAGAAAAGCATCTTTGCAGTCCTTGAGGGAAAATTGTTGGGACACATAATTTCAAAGAAGGGAATCTCAATAGATCAAGAGAGAGTTGAGGCTTTAACTCAGATTCACATGCCCCATAATATGAAGGATATGCAATCATTTATGGGCATAATAAATTTTGTTCAGAGGTTTTTCCTTGATTTTTCTCAAATTGTGAAACCTCTGCAGCAAATGGCGAAGAAGAGTGTACAGTTCAAGTGGAATGACATTGAGAAATTTTCCTTTAAATATATCAAAGCAACAATAGCTCAGGAACCTTCCTTGAGGAGTCCAGACTTTGAAAATGACTTTATTTTATATACCTTTTCTTCAGACAACTCTGTCGCAGCAGTGCTTACGCAAAAAGGGGAATTGGGATACAAATACCCAATATCATTCATGAGTACTAGGTTACAAGGGGATGATTTGAATTACCTAGACTTGGACAAACAAGAATATGAAGTATTCAAGGAAAAAAAATAGTTTAGACCCTATATTCTAAAAAACAAAAAAAAATTGTAGTTCCTCACCCAGGTGTTAGGTCTCTTTTTGTGCAAAAAGAACTGGGTGAATGAAGAGGGAATTGGGTGACTTCCCTGCAGGAGTATGATCTAGAATTCAAGCCAACTACCATCATCAAAGGTAAAGGGTTGTGCAATTTGATAGCAGATAATCAAACTAATAAAGATCCTGATTGGGAGAATGAAGCCGGAATGAACTTGGTTGATGTATGTCCTATCTTCACTGCTCCCAAATCTTGGTACAGAGATATGGTGTACTATCGTCAACAAGGATATCTACCAGACCATTGGAGGTCCAAGTAGAGAAGGTAACTTCGGTTGAATTCAGCCCCATATCAAATAATGGATGGAGTGCTTTTCAAAAAAAATTATGATGGAATTTTTCTCAGATGTCAGGAAAGAGAGGATGCCTCCAAAATAGTCAAAGAATTACATGACGGACCAATAAGGGGACATTATTCTGGGGATACCATAGCTCACAATATAATTAGAGCTGGATATTACTGGCCAACTTTGTTTAAATATGCCCATACCAATGCAAGAAGGTGTGATGTATGTTAAAGGAGTGGTCACAAATTGGAAAAAGCGGTGGGACCGTTACAACCTGTTACTATTTTAGAGCCGTTTGAATAGTGGGGCATAGATGTTATTGGGAAAATCAATATGAATTCTTCATTATTGCTTCGATATATCCTCACGTCTACCGATTATTTCTCATGATGGGTGGAAGTTGTTCCATTGCGCAAAGTGAATGAAGATGTTATTATTGACTTCTTACAAGAGAACATTATGACCGGGTTTGGAGTTCCAATTTCCCTTGTCTTTGATAACGCATCTTATTTTTCATCGATTAAAATAAATGAGTTTTCTTATGAAAGGGAAATTAAGTTGCATTACTCAGCTAATTATTACCCTTGGGGAAATGGTTTAGAGGAATCAACAAATAAGAACCTTATCCGAATTTTGAAGAAAACTATTATTGAAAATCAGAGAAATTGGCACTCAGCTCTCCCAAATGCACTGTGGGAAGACAGGGTCACTCCAAATAATTCCTTATGATTGTCTCCCTATACTCTAGTACATGTAAAATAATCTATATTTCTCCTAAACATTCTTCTCCCGTATTCACACTTAGCCCAGGCTGCAAGGGGTTCCAGTAGCGAAGTTTTACACACACAAATTGAAACCCTGTTAAAACTAGAGGAACTACAGAAAAAGGCTAAAGATAATTTAAATCAGCATCAGCATCAGGATATCATCAAAATATGGTTCGACAAAATAAGATCCAGTCCAAGAAAATTTGAGGTAGGGGACCTAGTTTTGAAATGGGATAATTCTCATGCGAAGAAGGGAAAGCAGACAAAGTTCCAACATTAATGGATTGGCCCTTACCTAGTCACTAAAAATTTAGTGTCTGCAACGTACAAATTGCAATATTTACAAGGACAGGAAGAAATTCTTCCTGTAAATGGCCTTTGTCTCAAATATTATTTCACTTAGAGTCTTGAGAACCCTTTGTACATAAATAAACTTGTTGTTACTATTTTTGTGTTCCGGTTGTTTATTTTCCTGTTTGTTTCACCTTATTTCATAGCCTTAGTTTGTTTTCTTTTAATAAACCAACTCAATTTTTGGTGCTTGGAAGCATAGGGATCTGATTAAACCAAAAAAAAATTGGATTTCTGGAATTTCTTATGGGAAAGAGAAATGATAAAATTTAATCACAATGAGATTCTTTGACTGTTGGCAGATGATGAAAATTGAAGCTGGTTTTCAAGTTCACATTTGAATCGTTATAAACCCTATGAAATAACCAAGACTCATGAGGTCTGGAGTACTATATTGGGGTTTCATCCATTCTCACACTAATACCTGTCTCATGAAGCATATCATGATGAACCCATGGAAAGGAAGCCGGTCTAACAGATGTATGGTATTCAAAATGATCCCATTTCTACAAATCAAAAAGGGCCAAAAGGGTTAGATTGAAAATTTATTTATGAAATATTCAGTATTCAATTAAAGAAAGGATGTTGAAGAAATAAATCATCAGAACAAAAGTGTTGTCAAAACAAAAAATATCAACAAGGTTCTTCTCCTTCCGTGAGCATGATAAGCGAAAAAATTTGTCACTCACACAAAAGGACATTGTGGATGGAAGAACCTGTATCAAATTCTCAAAGTAAAAGAAGAGATCAAGGAAGACTTGGAAGACTTTTTCAGTCATAAAGAAAGCATAAAAAGAATACTAATAGCATGGGAATGAGGAAAAAATGAATACATATGTCTTACTCTATTTTGATCCTATGGAGTCTTATCTAGTGGAAACTTAAAAATAGGGGGTAAAATGAAATTCATACTCTGACCCCAGGAGATTTATCAAGACACTGAACTATTGGTCACCCTACTCCAAAAGAAATTCTACAAAGTGTGATTCTTGAAAGTTGCATCCCTAATTAAATCTGGTTTAAAGAACTCTTTGGAAATATAGTTAAATAATCATTGAAAATTCACAGTGCAGTATCATGTAGAAATATTGTCATTCAAAGAATATTTTTTCAGAGATCTGTGTTCACCAACTAGTTGCCAATTGTTGCTGCTGCAACTGCTTCCACAAAAAATTTACATTTTTGGGGCCCCTCCTTACTTTTTATTTTTTGAAAGAACTATTTCCCTTGTTTCCCAACTTAGTTAAGTCCTCCCAACATACTTATTCTTCCATAGAAACTCGAGCAAATTTTTTTTCCCTAAGCCTAAAGTGTGATTCTGGTAAAAAGTTACTTAGGCATGACCAAGAAGCAGGAATGTTGGAGAAAATCCATTCTGATTTATAAATCAATGTATGTGAATCACTATGATCAATATATAACGGCCAAGAAAAGGCGGGAGCAGAAGGGTGGAGTCAGAAAAGCTAATTTCTCTTACAAAAAAGGTTACAGATCTGACTTCTGCTTTCCACAGTTGGAAAATTCGACTTCTGACTTTCCGCTTTCCGAAGTGCGAAAACGAAAAGTCGGAAAGCAGAAAGTCAGAGAGTAGAAAGTCAGAATCAGAAAGGTCAAGTTTCATTTGTAAAAAAGGTTACCAACTCGATTTCCAACTTTCGTTTAGATATGACGGATAAGGAAGAGTCTGCATAGATCAATGGTGCAGAATGGTGGGTTTAAAAGGGCAAAAGCAAAAAGTCGGGAGCAGAAATTTAAAGTTTAACCTTCAAAAAAATTGTAAAATCTGATTTTCGATTTCCAAGTTTTCAGAATATCGGAAGGAGGAAAAGAACCTTCAAGACTGCATGATCTAATGGTTCAAATCAGGCCCGGACCATCTTTGAGATGATCTGAGCCGTCCAATATCTGTTTTGATTTTTTACTATGAACCATTAGGGAAACTAAGAATTTTTCCTTCAAAGCTTAATAAAATAAAATTGTTTGTGTGACAGGGCACCATTCATTGTCTCTTTTATCAATACATATCATTAAATTGAAGATACTATGAGTTTTGTTGTGTCTAATTCAAATGTAGCTCTCATTATGTTTCTTTATATATTGCAGGTACTATGGTTCACCGAGCTAGGATGGGCGCTTGAAAATGGGATAAAGGATACATCAGTGGATGGTTCAGATGAAGAAAATCATTGCAAACTGACTAGAGAGGTTCTAACTATCAATTTCAGCAAGATATCTTGAGTCCCTGCGGTTAAAATTCCCAAACTAATCCACCATGCACGTTCTATCATTTTTCTCGATTTTTTTTTGTGATCATGACAAATCTACCAAATCAGAATTTTTTAGGATTTCTATAATTCAATTTGGCTATGTTTCGAGGTGAGCCTTGAGAGCCCAAAAATCTATAAATAAGAGGTGCAAAGCACCGAAGAAGGACTTTTTCCTGGTGAAATATTTCTAGACTATTGATGTAAAAGATCTACCTCTTTTCTTATAAGAAGGATCATTTTGCTGGAACAAAGGGCCTACACAGAGATTTAATTGGAATGTGTGGAATGCATATTGTATAATTATTTCTTCTTGCTTTTGTGCATCATACAGTGAGATTGTTCCAACCTCCTGGAACTACCCCCTTGGTCATGAATGTCTGATGTCTGTATAAATGTTTGTGTATGATAGGGTAATTAATGGCTTAATCATATTAGAGCTATCTCTGGTATTATTTCTACTATGAATGTGATCATTGTGTTGGTATGGTTATATGTTAGAACTTTATGAGCATTTATAGTATATTAATATGAACTCTAAAGTTTCTCCCTGAAAGGGGATAGAATAGTTTTAGTTTTAGATCTATATTAGACATGCATTTAGCTTAGGCACTTGCATATCATTCTTTAAAGAAAAAATATCATAAATGGTGGATTGGGTCATAACCAATAAAATATGTAAAGAACCTAATCTGCAGTAGCCAGAACCGTGGACCAGATGGATTCCCCACATCAAACGGTGTCTGATCTAATTGGGCCATTCACCTGGGAGAATCCCTACTATTTGGTACCTAGGATTTCCAAGCATCAACACTCTGATCATAGTATTGCTGGAGTATTGTTACAAAAAAACAATCAGAATGTTGAACAACCTATAGCCTTCTTTAGTAAAGTGTTAAGAGATGAAGAGTTGAAATATGACATTATGGAAAAACAAGCATATGGTCTAATTAAATCTTTGAAATATTTTAGGGTTTATGTTCTTCATTCACATATCATTGCTTATGTTCCTATTATTGCGGTGAAGAGCATTCTCACATAGCTAGATTCAGAGGGAAACAGAGCCAAATGGATTGTTGTGTTACTAGAGTATGACATTGAAATTAAGCCCACAAAGCTGATTAAAGGACAAGTACTTGCAAATATGATGACAAATTCCAACTTTGAATCCTTGCAGCTCAATTTTCTGACCAGTCATTCAAATCATCTTGATACGGGGGTGCAGGTAATGTCTGATTTCTCTGTATATCCATGGTATTTTGATATTGTGTATGTGTTGCAAAATTTACAGGATCTTGTAGGGTTAGGCAAAACAAGAGCAAGGTCAATGAAGTTGAAATATTCCAATTTTTGTATTCTGAATCAATACCTTTATTGGAAATATCTTGCTGGTGTTCTACTCAATTTTCTTTTGGAGAATGGAGCTCAGCAAACTATGAAGGAATTTCAAAAAGGAGATTGTGAGGGGCATCACTTATGGAAGGTGACATCCAATAAAATTTTAAGAGACAGTTTCTATTGGCCCTCAATGTTTTCATGTGTTTACAGAGAGACCACTACATGTCACCAATTCCAGATCTTTGATGGTAAGAGAAAATTGGTTCTACTCCCTCTCAATCCAGTATCAGTGGAAGCACCTTTTCAGCAATGGGGACTGGATTTTATTGGGGAAATAAATCCAAATTCTTCAGGGAATCATAGATGGATCCTAATGGCAACTGACTAATTCATTAATTGGATTGAAGAAATACCTACAAGAAGGGCCATAGATGTAGTAATTATGATTTTTTTGGAAGAGAATATTTTGGCTAGATTTGGTTGTCCCAAAAGGATTGTGACAAACAATTTACCTGGTTTTAAATCTAAGAAATGATAATTTTTTGTCACAAGTATCATATTAGTCTCTATCATTCTACTGCATACTACCCATAGGGTAATGGAATGGCTGAATATTTAAACAAAATCCTAGTGAGAATCATTAAGAAGTTGTTGGAGGATAACAAAAGAGCTTGGCATATAAAGCTGAAATATGCTTTGTGGGCTGACAGAATCAACACAAAAAGGGAAATTGGAATTTCACCATTCCAATTAGTATATGGAGCTGAGGTGGTTTTTTGAGCATCTTTGGGAGTTCCAGACATGAACTTATTGCAGGAATAGCAGGATGAACCAAATCATATGCAAAGAAGAATAAATTAAATCATAGAATTGAATGAGTTGAGGGACGGATCCTATGGTAAACTGCAAATACATCAAGAAAGGATGAAGAACACTTTTGATAGAAAGGTAAAGGAAGAATAATTCCATATTGATGATTTGGTTTTGAAGTGGGATTTTCCTAGTGAAGATAAACATGGGAAGTTTGATCACATGTGGGTAGGTCTTTATATCATTGCAACATACAGAGGTGAGAATGCGTTCGTTCTACATCATCAAGATGGGTCTCAGCTGAAAGGAGGTCAAGTCAATGGAAGGTTTCTGAAGCATTACTTTTCATAAGGTAGGAGGTAATTTTTGTATCATAGTTTTATATATTTATTTACTTTTCAAATAGTACGAATGGTGAGCCAAAATATTTGAATCCTGAAGAGAAGGCCATAATATCTAGAGGGGTAACCATGTTTCTATCTTTCTTTTTACTTACAGCAAAAACAAAAATAACAAGTTTGAGGTCTGAAATATCGAGAACATCCCAATGCATTTGGCACCTCATCTACGGGGTTCTTTGCTACCTCGCAAGGAGGATAACATCCCTAGTTGGGGCCAACTGTTAGCACTATTTTTGGGCCAATTGTTTGGCGAGGAATCAAATTCATGAAAGAAACACTAAGGACTTAAAAATTTTATATCATAATGTTATAGCTCAAAATGACACATCTCTTCCTGTGACCACTTTCCCATGATTCTGTCGCATGTCAACACTTCCATGACGACACTTCATGAAAGTCACTGAATAAACACCTAAATGGGAGGAACCATATATTGAGTTCTTTAACTCCATTTGACCTCATCTCTACAACATTCGAAAGTTATATGTGTTAGCTAGAACTTTCTAGAAGACACCAAAGTCTGAAAATGCCTAGAAGTACCCTAAAAATGATATTTTTTGATGTATGTGCATGACTCGCTATATATAATACTCGCATACACCTTAAATATGTGACTTTTTGCATTGTAACCCACGTATACCTACTGCATACGCGACTGTTTTCTCTGAAACCCGCGTATGCCTCTTGAAAATGTCAAAAAAATATTTATTTTAAATTCGGCTAGTTTGGGTAGTTATGCAACTGACTCCTTCAATTGTAACTACTTTGTCTTCGACCCTAACTCTTCATAAAGCATATAAATAGAGGTAGGGAGGTCCATGAGAGGAGACTTGAACTTTTGCATTGTCATGCTGGAGGAATTGGGACTCTCTTTGCCCACACCTTTTCCCTAGAAGCTATCTCCTTGTGTTGCAGAGCTTGGAGGCTGAGTTCCTTGGAGAAGAGAAGCAGTAGAACCAGATCAAGGTTTCATGAGGTGCCCAACTTGAAGAGAAGGTATATTTGTACTTCATTTCAAGATTAATAAAGATGTGATGTCCTTCTTCTTTCCAAATCATTTTTCAATGTGTGATTGAATCTCATTTTATTATCATATTATGATGTTAATCAGATTATTATTTCATATTTATTTGATTATCATTTCTTTATATGTGGTCATATTGGTTTGAGGAAGGTATAACTTGTTTTTCAGGTCTCTTGGAGCAAGAGGAGCAAGAGGAGAAAGAAGAGGATTGAAGGGTTGCTTGGATCAACCTTTGTTTGTCACAGTATGAACCATTCTAATCTTTGAATCTTGTTTATATTTACTTGCAGAACCATTTGCATCCACCTTTCAACCCCATTACATTGATGACCTCTTAAACCCTAGCCATAGGAAACTTTCCTTTATAATAGAATTGGCGACTCCATTGGGGAGAACCTTGTCTGTTTGGGGTTTCTCTATTTTTCTTCCAGTCTTTTGTAAGGTTTCAAGTCCTTCTTACAAGTTAGAAACACCTTTTGAGTTTGTTGGAACACCTTTCCTGCCTTCCTAGGTCAGTTTTTTACCCTTTTTGTGATTTTTGTCATCCATACGCGACTTTCACGATAAACAGTCACATGTCTGTGTTGTATACATGACTTGTACTACCTGCAACCTACATGTCATACGCGATCTGCCTTATGTCAACCTGTGTATGCACCTGAATTTGTGTTCTTTCATATTTTTTTAGGGTTTTTGGGTGATTTGAGGGTTGTTTGTAGGGTATTCAAGGGTCCTCTGCATGTGCATGACTCCTGAGAGGTTGTTTTATCTCTGTTAGGATCTATTTGTCTATATTGTAAGTCTCTTTCAAGTTTTTGAACTTGTTTTTGCTGCCTTCCCCCCCACCTCCTTCTTTGGGTTGACCTTGTTGAACAAGGTACTTAGCAGCCTCTATTTCTAGGTTTAGATTGATTATTGGGACTTCTTGACCTTTGTTTATGTCAGTCTTATTTGCTCGATCTCTTCATTCCAAAGTTGTTGGCTTGTTTACCTTTGTGAGCTTTCCTTCCAAGAGAGGTTATATCCAACTTTAGGGAAACCTAGGGTTTGTTTGTGGGGTGTAGAGTAGTTGTCTATTTGCTTTGCTTACAGTACTTGCTTGCATTAGTTGATAGGCTATTTTCCCTTTTTCATTTATAAAAGAAAAAGAAAAAAAACATATGTTTTCTTTATATGCATGTAGATTAGTTTTTTAGTCTAGATTGCATGGCATATCATTGTTTTCGAAAATAAAAATAAAAAGAATTTGTTCTTTTGTGGCTTTCAAGTTTCTATTTGAAAAAGAAAAAGAGAATAGTTCTTGCTTTTTGCATTTCATTTCTCTTTGCTTAGTCATTTTGTTTCAACTTTGAGTCAAAACACCACATAAGTTTCATGCCATTTTCCTCTGACTAAAAATAGGCTATTAAAATGAACAATATAATTTAGAAATTATTAGTAGGTTTTATTTTATAGGCTCCTACACCAACTAGCTCAGGATAGACTTGTGGATTAGGGAAATTTAACTCTCCACAATTATTACATTTCAGAAGTAGTTGGCCAATCACTAGGTAAATCATCTTCTATGTTGATTTTATCTAGGAAGCTCCTCTCAAACGGGAGTTAAGCATGAGGCTGCGTGGAGGCTTGGACTGAGGAGATAACCCTCTGATTCCTTGTCAAATCGTAGACCAAGGTTTTTGCGCATCTAGGGATTCTGTCTTAGATAGGGTTTCATGCTTTGCTACCCTGCCCATGCGTACGAACCAGGCTTACGAGTGTCCCCCTAGACTGTCAATATAGTTAAGGTAGCCTTTAGTCTCTTTGACATCTAGGGTTCATACACAAGTACACCAGAAGGCTATTGATGGTTGACCTTGGACAATCTTGGAAGGTAACCCCAGTAGAAGGTGTGGGAGGGTGGTGGGTGATTCCTCCGCTTGTGCCTAAGAACATCTACAGAGACACCAAGTAATTGTCTATCAACTTTCTTTTGGAAAGCATATCTTATACCTATTTTTCTGTTTGGATTTAGGAATTTTAGTGAGTGCTCTGTGGTTTGTCTATACTTAGCTTTCCTTCAGGTGCGTGCTTTGTAATTTTGGTTTCCTACCAACCTCAGACTTTGTATTATTGTTTGAAACTATGGCTAACACCCTTTTGAACACCAACCAAGAGATCCCCATGCTGGGAACTCCTTGTACTATTCCTTTCATAGGGAATGTTGGTGTTCCTTTGATGGCCACCTTGAATATACCTGGATTCACCCTGGGGTTACCAGTGTGGTTGTTTTCTACTCCAACTATCCTGAATGCCCTTAATGATTCACAACTAAGATTCTTATATCATGGGCATCAAAACAATGCTTCCCCTTCACCTGTAGTTTGTTAGAATAATCAACCCATATTTAGCTACCTTAGACATTAATTAATCCAATTTTTGTCTTATTTGCCTAGTTTCCATATTCCACCTTATGCAAGTTTTCCTCCACACATCCATAGTGGTAAAAATTGCTAATTTTGAGTCATGGAGCACTTGGTAAACCTCCTGGAATCAAATCTGCTTTATTCCTGGCCTCCCTAGTGCATGTCTGCTTTTTCTGCTTTATTTCCTGCTTTTTCAGTGTTTTAAGGCAATTGGGAAAGTTTGACTAGGTGAAGTTAACTTGTTTTTTTTCCTCATCATCCTCCACTCTTTTCTCCTATGAAAAGAATGTATGAGTTTTCCTTCCACCATATATTATCTTTCCTAATTGCTTTTTCCAATTCGTGAGCTCCTAGACAGATTTGGAATGTGCTTTGTGCACCTATGGGGGATTTGCTTAGATTTAGTAAGCCTGCTTTTGACTAAATTCGAATGGAATCTTCATGCATTTGAATCCCTCATGTAATTATTTATTGTGGAAGCCTATGACTTCATAGGGTTGGATATTGTACACTTATTCAATACAGATTAGTGTTCTGCTCCATTATTCAGTCTCCTTTGTGAGTAACTTGCATGTGTAATTGGAAATTGTTGTGAGTGTAATTGTTCTAACACCTGGGTTCAATTTCCACATGGTATCAGAGCCTTTGTAGATCTATTTCTCTCCTTCCAATTTGTTTTGCAGGTTTGACATCATTGACTGGGAGCATTCTGCTGACCGACAGGACAATTTCTGAGCTATGGATCAATCTCAGAAGATCATCTTGACTCCATTTAACTTCTTTGAATGGAAAGCAGTGATGGAGATACTGTTGAGAGTGAAAGGCCTCTACAGAGTGACTATGGCAATAGAAGCAGATCCCAATGCAGCTGCAGAGAAGATTAAATGGCACAATAGGAGGGATGAGGCCTATGGTCTCCTGTGTCTGAGTATATCTAGAGACCTCCTTTTCCATCTTGATGGATTGCCATCACTGAATGAAGTATGGGAGAAGCTTGTTGATATTTTTGGAAAGATAGATGAGATGAGGGGACATCAAATTGAAAATGAATTGATCTCCCTGAGTCCCAATAGCTTTGAATCCCTGCAACTCTATTTTTCCAAGTTCAAAGCACTTGTTTTGTAGCTAAAACAATGTGGGATCGAAAAGAAGGATGATCAACTAGTCTTGGCCATACTCTCAAATCTTGGCCCTAACTATTCAGTGTTTTTTTCG
Source organism: Pseudotsuga menziesii (assembly GCA_001517045.1). Classification (NCBI taxonomy): domain Eukaryota; kingdom Viridiplantae; phylum Streptophyta; class Pinopsida; order Pinales; family Pinaceae; genus Pseudotsuga; species Pseudotsuga menziesii. Next base: position 276,804 of record LPNX010622031.1, read on the forward strand.
ACCTTCTATGCCACAAAGTTGACAGCTCGAGCCTGGAAAATCCCTAGCCTTGCAGATTTCATGGAATCTCTCACACAAGAACAAGATAAATTGGTGATGATGGGAACCATCAAACCATCCAAAGACCAAGCTCTGGTTGCTAGAGATTCGATGGTGGATTCAAAAAGCAAGAATAAATCTAAAAAACCACCTGAGCAAAAGAGAGACAAGAACAAGTCTCTAGAGGATCCTCAAGGTTCCAAGAAGAACCCCCAAAAGAAGAAGAACAAAGGAGAAATGAGCAAGTGCGCATACTGCAGTAAGGGAAATCATTCTGAAAGCTCCTGCATGAAGAAGCAAATAGACATGCTGACCCAACTCCTACAGAAGAATGGCATCTCCCTTCCAGACAGCTCAAAGAAGAGGGAAGGAGGATCAAATTCAGAAGACAGAGAGAGAGTTCATGCATTGGTTGCTGGCACATCAAGCTCACCTAGTTTCATCATTGATTCTAGAGCTTCAAGACATATGGTTTCAACCAAGGAGGCATTCACCTCACTTGACATGTTGAAAGGTCCACCAATAGTACTGGGAGATGACTCTCTCACTGAAAGTTTGGGCAAAGGAGGATTGATCTTGACCATGGTAAGTTCAGCAATGTGTTGTATGTTATAGGTCTTGCCTCTAACCTCTTATAAGTGTATCAGATGACCCACACAGGGTCTCCAAAGAAGGTCATATTCTCCACTGATGAATTTGAGATCACAGAGATCTCAAGTGGTAAATTCATTGCAAAAGGAGTTGCAGATCATACTTCGAAGGTATACATGTTCTCACACTTCCTACCCTACTCAAACCCCTCTGCTCTTTTGATTCATGCTAATGAGGCAAGCAAGATTTGGCATGAAATATTTGGCCACCTAAATTACAAGTATCTTTCTGATCTTAGTGAAAAATAAATGGTCATAGGGTTACCAAAGATTAAGTTTTCCAAAGGAGTTTGTCAAGGTTGCATCTTAGGAAAACACCCAGAGCATAAATTTGAGAGAGCTAGTCATGAGAGAACCTCTTCACCTCTTGAGTTGATCCACAGTGATGTTGCTGGCCCATTTCCTCATATGTAAATGAGTTGGGCCAAATATGCATTGAAATTAATAGATGAATTTTCCAGGTATTGCTGGGTTTACTTCCTGAAACACAAGTCTGAAGTTTTTGGCCTCTTCAAAGTCTTTAAGGCTTTGGTTGAAAACCAGTCTAGGAGGAAACTCAAGGTCCTCAGATCTCACAATGGTGGTGAGTATGTCAATTCTGAGTTTATTCAATATTGTGCAGATGCAAGTATTCAGATGCATCATTCTATCCCTTACACACCATAGCAGAATGGTGTTGCTAAGAGGAAGAACAGATCACTAAAAGAGATGGCAACCTGCATGATGGAGGCTAAGACTTTGCCACCGAAGTACTGGGCTGAAGCTATAAACTATGCAGCCTATATCTAGAATAGGGTTCCTCATAAACATCTTGATGGTATGACTCCTTTTGAAGCATGGAGTGGGCACAAGCCAGATGTGACCCATTTCAGGATTTTTGGCTCAAGGGCTTGGGCTAGAATTCCAACAGAAAAGAGGAAGGCTTTGCAGCCCCAAAGCCAAGAGTGTCTATTTGTTGGGTACTATGAAGATTCAAAAGGGTACAATCTGATCAATTTGAGCACAAACAAATCCTTCATTGAAAGGTGTGTTCAATTTCAAGAAGAGCCCCTAGCAGCAGTGGAAGTTGGAGAATCCTCTTCACCACCAGAACCTCTGAATGTAAGTGAAGAGATATTTGAACATGCTGATTCTGATATGTCTGATAATGATGATTTGATTGTAGATCCTAACAGTCCTACAATACCAAATTGGGCAGCCAATACCATCCATGCAGCTGGAGAACTAGCTGGAAATCCTAATGACCCTAGGAGGACTAGATCTCAATTTGAGAGTGCTCTGTGCATGAAAGATCCTATGTTTGCTGAGAAATGATATCTGATGGTTGAATCAGACCCACAGACATATGAATATTCATTAAATGATCCAATATGGCAAGCATCCATGAAGTAATATTTCAACTCACTCCAGAAGAGCAACACTTGGGAGCCGGTTGATCTTCCCCCAAGGAGGAAGCTAGTTCAGTGTAAGTGGGTGTACAAAACCAAATTTGCTGCTGATGGTTCACCTATAAAGTACAAGGCCATATTGGTAGCCAAGGGATACTCACAGGTTCATGGCATAGACTACAATGAGACCTTTGCACCAGTGGCAAAGATGGACTCCATCAGGTTAGCCTTAGCCATTGCAGCTTCAAAGCAATGGGAAGTACATCACATGGATGTGAAGTGTGCTTTCATAAATGGAGATCTCACTAAAGAGATATACATGCAGAAGCCTCAAGGATTTACTACTAACCCATCTCTTTTGTGCAGGCTAAAGAAGTCATTGTATGGGCTTAAGCAAGCCCCCAGGGCTTGGTATGCCAAGATTGATAGCTTTCTGCTATCACTGAATTTTGTTCGATGCAAATCAGATACAAATGTATATTTGAAGCTCATTAATGGTTCATTAATGATCATTGTTTAATATTTTAATGACCTTCTCATTACAGGTTGCCCAAAGGATGAAATTGCTTCCTTGAAGGATGCAATGAACCATGCCTTCTCCATGACAGATTCAGGGCTATTGAGCCAATTCTTGGGGCTCAAGATTGCTCTAACCAAAGATGGAATCAAAGTGCATCAGTCGAAGTATGCCTTGGATTTGCTGAAAAAATTCAAAATGAAGGATTGCAAGCCAAGCAAGACTCCTTTCCTTTCAGGAGTGAAGCTTGAAGAAGCTAATTCTTCACCTATGGTAAACAATACACTGTATAGGAAATTGATTGGATGTTTGTTGTATCTTACACATAATAGACCTGATATTTATTATGCAGTAAGTGTGGCTTCAAGATACATGGATCAGCCTCATGAGCTCCATTGGAAAGCAGCCAAAAGGATACTTAACTTTGTTCAGGGAACAAGGACACATGGGATCTTCTATAAAGCTAAATCTGATCTTGATTTGATTGGGTTTACTGACAGTGATTGGGAAGGTGACAGCACAGATCGAAAATCAACATCAGGATATGTGTTCATGCTTGTAGAAGGCCCAATCAGCTGGTCAAGCAAGAAACAGAGTGCCATTGCACTCTCATCTACAGAAGCAGAGTACAAAGGAGTTGTAAATGCAGCAACTCAATTTTTATGGTTGCAGGGGTTACTTGGAGAGTGTGGCTTCGAATCAGAATACTCAACTACTATCTACTGTGATAATCAGAGTACCATTCAAATCTGCAATGATCCAGTTCAGAAGCAAAGAACCAAACACATTGAGATCCATATGCACTACATCAGACAGCTTGTGCATGATGGCACCATTCACCTACTCTTCTATTCATCTTCAGAACAAGTAGCTGATATCTTCACCAAAGTTTTTTGTGAGAAGACATTCAACAATATAAAATCACGACTGGGGATTTCTGATCATGCTGTGAATCATGAGTGATGACAAGATTTCCAAATTTTGTTTTACAGTCCTGTTGCTGCCACAACTGTCCTCCCCAAATTTATTCTTATTTAAATTCTGGGCCCCTCCTCATCATTTTGCCTGGTTGGATCGTTAAAAGGCTTGAGCCTCTTGGGCATATCTTCTTTTTGTTTTACTTTGAAGATTGGATGCTAGCAGGTTTATTCATGCCATGTTCAATTTTAGTTAAGTCGTGGATTTCTGGCCGTGAAGAAGTAAAATTTTGTTCTTCAGGGCAGCCTTTGCGAAGAAAACGACTTTGGTTGTTAGTGCTGCTCAAATCTTTGAGTTTTCCTGTAGTCGGGCCTCTTTTTGCTTTTGAATTGGAAGCTGCAAAGTCTCAGCCTCTCCGCCGTTGCAGCTCCAAGACCTTTTCTCCATCCAAAGTCTGAACCCAGCCGACGCCCGATTCATTTTAGCCTTCGATCGCTTGCCCGTAGCCTCTCCTCCTCCGCCGTTGCGGCTGGTTGATCTCTTCCACTCCCTATCTGAGTGTCTTCCTACATACGAATAAGTTTCCCATCCGCTCTGCGTATCCTCTAGTTTCCCTCCTCCACCGTTGCGGCTCCTAGAGTCTTCCGGTTTCCGAAACTAAAAACCGTCCGACATCCGATTTATAGCATATCCCGCCCACGTTTTTCTTGGCTGTGACTTAAGCCTCGCCCGACGTTGCAGCTGGCAGATCCTCCCAGCCCCCGAGCTCACTTCCTTTGACTACCGACTTGAATTCTTCCCACCGGTGACCATAGGATATTTTGCCAGGCCCGTATGTGGTGCACCCGGCCAGTTCATTGTAAGATGGTGGTTAATTGATAATATTTGCTGTTGAACCATGCTCGTGAATTGACTGCAGGCAGTTTCAAGGAGACCGGCCAATCCACCGCGATAAGAAGAAAGACTAACTCGCTTGGTGGAGGTATGACTGAAACGAGGCAAATGGAGAATGAAGTTCGAAGCTGTAAAGGCATGATCCCAGAAACGGATCAGTTACCAAGTGTTTCATGATCACCTACTGACGAAAGATCAGAATATGAAGCGTTGAAGAAACTGAAAGACCACGCTTCTGGGGAGGAAAATGAAGCACTCAGTAGTTGTAGTTTAAATATTTGAAAGTGGGAAGAAGAAAGGAGCTTTTTCCCCTGGAAAATTTTGTAAATGTTTGCTTGTAAGAGGAACTACTTCGTTTTGCAAAGGAAACTACAATTTTTTGCCTGTTGGAGAGAGTAAAAAGTGGAATGTATCAATGCAATGCAATGAACAATGTTGAAGAGGAACTATTTCATTTTCAGCTGTGTTTCATTTACTGTAAGAGTATTTAATGTTATGAACCTATGTTCTTGTTGAATTTTCTTCAGTAGTTTCTGGGATATTGATTTCACTGTGAGTAATGAATGTTGTTATAAAATGATCAGCTATCTGGTCGTTTTAATATCTCGAAGTGTTCATGTGTCTTGAAAGAAATATCAGCTACCTGTGATTCTTCATAATGCATGTGCAAAATGTATTGCTCACCCAAAATGATAACCTTGCTCCCTAGGGATAGTTAAGATAGTTAGTTGTTGCTTTTATATCTGATTTGGCTGCTTGCGAGCATAAGATGATAGGTAAGAACCTGCGCATCACATTGTGACCGCTCCCTGCATCTTGATCGCTCTGCATTTCGTTAGACACTTGCATCTCATTTCTTAAAGTAAAAATACAAAAACTCGGTGGGCCGGGACGCAACCGGTAAAGCCTTTGTTTTGTTTCTTGACCTACGGTAGCCGGACCGTAAACCGGACGGATTCCCTATTCCAAACAGTCAACGGGCTAGTTGGGAACGTTGATTGGGGAGAATCCCTTACTGTTGCCGCCTGCGAATTTCCAAGCCTCAACAGTTTTGGTGCTAGAAGGAGGGCCGCCAGTGCATGGCTGGCCGAGGAAACCTGTTTTACCGAGATTATTCTGCTGGTTACAGTTCTAAAAGTAGTGGACCACGTAATCCAATTCTGGAAGAAGAAAACAGAGAACATCTATATCCTGTTTGCAACGAAATTGTTAACGATATGAGAAGACATACCTGCGCTTATGTAAAGAAGATTGGAGGGTTTCCGATTATCCACGAATTACCTAGAAGAGAGTACAAGAATAAAGACCGTCCTATAGTAGAATATTCAGTTTTGGTTGGAGACTGGGAAGAACTTGTGGAAGCCGCCTTATAGGAAGTTGAATTTCCTTTGAACCAAGTAGGCCCAGACACCCCTTACAGTTCTCCTGTTCACACCCCTGTTGGTTCACCTCCTCACACTCCTGTTGGTTCCCCTACGCACTCTCCACCTCAACTCATGGCCGGTGTTAACGCCAACCAACCTCCTCCCAATCCACCTAACCCACCACCTGCATGGAAATCCAGGTCACCCTTAAACCTGACTCCCCCTTTGCATGACCTACCTCAAGCCGTTGAGAAGTTACTGCCTAAATTTGACCCCAATGAGAAGATCCTAGTGGACGATCACCTACAAAGTTTCTACTTGGCAATAGAAGGCCCGAGGGCTGGGGAACATGAGGATGTAGTGTGCAGACTTTTCCCGCATACCCTCAAAGGAGTTGCTGCATCTTGGTACTTTGGGTTGCCTGCTAATTCTATCCCGGATTGGGATACTTTCGAGAGAATTTTCAGAAGCAAGTATGCAGTTCAAAAGACTCACGCGGCCCTCATGAAAGGACTGTGTGCTTTGAAGAAAGAGAAAAAAGAAAAGGTACACAGTTTCACACAAAGGTTTGTAGCATATCTAAAAAAAAATTCCGAAATAGACAAGCCTTCAGATAAAGTACTAATTGAGTACTACACTTCAGCTTTGGGTCCATATTTAGCCATGTTTGCTAAAGGTAGGGCCAAGCCTACTTTTATAGAGACCTACGAAGAAGCAGAAGTGGTGGAAGCGGAAAGAGAAAGTATCGAAGACTATCCGGAACAATCGGGAGAAAGAGGCGCAGGAAGGAAGGCCTTACTGTTCAATAAGCCTAAGGAAGAAAAGTCACCAGACCTGGAGAATATGGCCAAAATGATGCAAAAGATGTCTAATAAGATCATAGACTTAGAAAAGGAGAAGGAAACACATAAGTTCTACAGGCCTTATTATAAGAAAAGGGAAGAGAACAATCAGTCCCAACCTTCGTCTCACAATACTGCGTCTATGAACCTGACAGAGATAGGAATGGAAAATTTCTGCACCTTTAACCAACAGCCTCACTCCGAAAGGAATTGTCCGCAATGGATAAATTCAATGACGTTAGTTATGAATCAGATGTTAGATTCGAGACTAATGGAAGAAGATGATGATGAAAAGAAAGAAAGTGCTTCTTCTACCTATTCAAAAGGACAGGAAGAAGAGACCATGGCATTATGGAATTCTGTCTCCTTGCTCGATGCAAAAGATGAAAATACTCAGGGACACAAGGATGTCAGGGAAGCTAACGTGACAACTAGAAGCCAAGGGATGATTAGTGATGACAGTCTTTTGCTTCCAAAGATCAGAAGGCTGCAAAGAAACATCAAGAAAAAATTTCAAGATAAATCCTTGGCTGATAAGGTTCCGGAATTCACTATTACCAGTCAAGATCCCAAGCAGGACAGAATGTTGCCCAAGCCAAACGAAGAGAGGGTGGGTTCTGATAAGTCTCAGTCCATTAAACAAAAAATTGAATATGACATTGTTGAATATTTAAAGATAAAGGCAAATGTCCCGCTGTTTGAAATGTGCAAAGTACCCCAGCAGAAAGAAAAGTTGTTGAAGGAACTTGAAACATTAGAAGAAAAGCTGCCCGCTAATAATCAGCCTCGGGACGAAGAAGAAATTGGAGAAGCTAGCACTGAAGGTAAGTCTAAAACTAAATAGCCACCCTTCCTCCTGACATTTGAAATTTTTAATCATAACGTTCACAATTGTCTAGTAGACTCAGGGGCGTCAATTAATGTCATGCCCGTATCAGTATGTAAGAAAATCAATGGGCAGTTTAAGCCAACCACATGGAGGGTGGTGCAATTGGATAGAACCAACGTTAAGGTAATTGGTGAAATGGAGGACGTTCTAATTTGTCTGGCATCAAATGATAAAGTATGCCAAGTTATCAACATCGTGGTGGCTGGTATACCAGACGCTTATGGCCTGGTCCTGAGCAGAGATTGGTCAGCTAAATTGAATGGATATTTCGCCTCAGATTGGTCACACCTGTGGTTGCCATACAAAGGAAGCCCCAATCAGATTAAGGTTTTGAGGGAGCCTCACATGAAGTACAATGTTACCCAGCTAGACGAGAATAATATACCAGTTGAACCTGTGTTGGGAAACTACTTTCTCGAATTGGAACTAGGGAACTATCAAGCAGAAGAGGCCAGCGACATATCTAATGCCCAGCCTGAACTCCTTCGTTTCTCACAGGCTGATGAGTTTGATTGTAAAATAGTAGATTTAGCAGTAGAAGTAGATTCTTTTTCAGTAGATAATGTTTTTTGGACTTTATTTTTTGATGGATCTAAAACATTAGAAGGGTCAGGGGCCGGCTGCGTCCTCATTGATCCACGAAAAAATAAACACTTCCTGTCTTGTAGGTTAGAGTTTGAGTGTACTAACAATACGGCTGAGTATGAAGCACTACTGCAGGGACTCAAGAAAGCGATTGAGCTAAAGGTTAGTAATTTAAAAGTTTTTGGGGATTCAAAAATAGTTGTAAAGCAAATAAGAAATCAAATACATTGTGTTTCCCCCCATTTGAAATCTTACCAAAGCGAGGTATGGGATTTGCTTAAATGTTTTCATGCATTCAATATTGTTTCAATCCCAAGAATGAAAAACGTGGCCGCTGATATTTTGGCCACATCAGCTGCCCAGCTGGTTCCCACTAATAACAAATGCTCTATTGAATTACTTTTCAGGCCATCAGTACCCGACATGATCACCAATTTGTGAGTATTTGACGATGATCAATAAATAATCGAATGCTTGACCAATGATGAGACCTTTAAAGGGGCCATTATCGATGATGAGGAACATCAGGCTGAGATGAGATATGACAATTTCATTCCCAAAGGGGTCAGAATGTTAGAAAAGATGTTTGACTTGAACGAAAAGTTTAGAAGACCCTCTAATGTGAAGACGCACAGTTCAACTCTACAGTTCGAACTGGTAAACTTGGGGACTGAGACGGATCCTAAGTTTGTGAACCTCGGCAAATGTTGTTCACCTGCCGAAAGGGATAGGTTTGTCAGTTTGTTCAAGCAGTATAGATATGTCTTTGCCTGGACATACGCAGATTTGAAAACCTACGACACCAGCATTATCAAGCATATCATCCCTATTAAAGCAGGTGTCAAGCCATATCAGCAGCCGTTAAGGAAGATGCACCCCAAGTTGGAGCCATTGATTCAAAGCGAGGTGAAAAAACTGCTAGACGCTAGGATTATTTTTAAAGTCCGGCACTCAGAGTGGGTGTCAAATTTGGTGGCGGTCAGGAAAAAGTCAGGAGAAATCAGACTGTGCATGGACTTTAGAAACTTAAACCGCGCCTCAAACAAAGACAACTATCCAGTTCCTCCCATGGAGCAATTGCTACAGATGGTTTCTGGTTCTGAATTGTTTTCATTGTTAGAAGGATTCTCTGGCTACAACCAAGTGTTAGTGTCTGAGGAAGATAGATTGAAGATAACGTTCAGAACTAAATGGGGAACTTTCACATATAGAAGAATGCCTTTTGGACTGATTAATGCTGGCGCGACATTTCAGAGAGCGATGGACATAGCTTTCCGTGGACTGATTGGATGAAGTGTGGTGGTCTACCTTGATGATATCACAATATTTTCGAAGAAAATAGGGGAGCACGCGTTCCACCTAAAGCAAATTTTTGAGTGCTGTCGGAAGTATGGCATTTCCCTCAATCCTAAGAAGTGCATATTCGCGGTCACAGAAGGCAAATTACTAGGGCATATAGTGTCAAAGAGAGGTATATCTATAGACCCAGAAAGAATCAAGGCCTTTGAACAAATTCCTATGCCCCATAATAAAAAAGGAATGCAATCTTTCATGGGGACAATAAATTTCGTATGAAGGTTTGTGCCTGATTTTGCTTAGACTGTCAAGCCGTTGCAGCAGATGGTCAAGCAAAATGCATAGTTTAAGTGAACTGAAACTGAAAAGGCTGCGTTCAACAAAATCAAGACTGATGTTGCCCATGCGCCCTCCCTGAAAAGTCCAGACTTTGATAAAGACTTCATTATGTACACATTTGCATCCGATGATGCATTGCCAGCCGTACTTACACAAAAAGAGGACGGGGGTGATGAATTCCCAATCGCTTTCATGAGCACTGGGATTCAAGGGGCTGAATTAAACTACCCAGCCATTGATAAGCAGGCTTACGCAGTATTTAAGGCAGTAAAGATTTTCAGGCCTTATATATTAAAAAATCGGACCAAGGTAATAGTCCCTTACCCAGCAGTAAGATCTCTTCTCATTCAGAAAGAGTTGGGAGAAAGAAGGGGCAACTGGGTAACAGCCCTTCAAGAATACGACCTTGAATTCAAACCGGCTACTATAGTGAAAGGTCAAGGGCTATGCAAATTGATGACAGGAAGTAGAAACAACGAAGAACAAGCATGGGAAGAGGAGGCTGAATTGCATGTAATGGATGTATGCCCTCTGTTTACAGCTCCTGAGTCCTGGTATAGGGACCTTGTGCATTACTTACATTCGGGGATATTACCAAAACATTGGAATTCCAAACAAAGAATAGCTCTGCGTATCAAATCAGCCTCCTATCATCTTGTTGAAGGAGTGTTATTCAGAAAGAATTATGACGAGATTCTCCTTAGGTGTTTAGAAAAGGAAGATGCAAAGAAAGTAATGGCAGAATTACATGACGGTCCAGCTGGGGGACATTATTCCAACGACACTACAGCCCACAAAATCCTTAGAGCCGGTTACTATTGGCCTACACTCTTCAAAGACACACATGCACATGTCAAGAAATGTGATATTTGTCAAAGGTGTGGTGGAAGACAGCCCAAAGCAGCCGCACCCCTAAAGCCTGTTATGATCACAGAACCTTTCGAACAGTGGGGACTGGACATCATTGGAGAAATAAAGCCAAATTCTTCACTGCTGCACAAGTACATTCTTACTGCGACTGATTATTTCACTCGATGGGTCGAAGCTATCCCATTGCGCAAGATAAATGAAGACGAAGTCATCAGCTTCCTACAAGATCATATCATGACCAGGTTTGGAGTTCCAATTTCATTAGTTTTTGATAATGCTAAATACTTTTCATCAATTAAATTAACTGCATTTGCTCATGACAAAGGAATAAAATTACATTATTCTGCTAACTATTATCCGCAAGGGAATGGCCTGGCTGAATCCTCCAATAAAAACCTCATTAGAATCCTGAAGAAGACTGTAATAGAAAACCAGCGAAGTTGGCACTCAGCCTTACCCAATGCCCTATGGGCTGACAGAGTCACCCCCAAGTCTGCAATAGGAGTGTCACCCTATACCCTTGTGTATGGTAAGGAAGCTATGTTGCCTCCCAATCTCATGCTACCAGCCTCCATACTAGCCCAAGAGTCTAGAGGGTCGGAGGATGAAGTCCTACAAATAAGAATATATAATCTCCTGAAAGCAGAAGAGGCCAGATCCAAGGCTAGAGAACGTTTTGAACAACAGCAAGAGTCAGTTAAGAGATGGTTTGACAAGCATAAAGCTGGGACAAAAGACTTTGAAGTAGGAGACTTAGTCCTCAAATGGGACCACCCCCATGATGAGAAAGGAAAGCATACCAAATTCCAGCAGTTATGGGTAGGCCCCTTTCATATTGTAGCCAAACTTGGCCCTGCTACTTATAAGCTGCAAGATTTACAGGGATGGGAGGAGAACTTGCCAGTTAATGGTTTGGTTCTCAAGCCTTACTTTTCTTGAGTGTCTTTGATTATTTTTTTCCTTGTATATAAATAAGCTGTAGAGTTGTTTTTGAGTCATGCTCTCATTTTATTTAATTTTAGTTTTGATTTTCAATAAGGGGAACGAACTTACGGTTGTCTGGAGGAAATTAAGGTTTTTTGGGAATAGCAAATACGTTGAGTGTCAGCCTGTGTATTGCTAAAATATTTCTTCCATCCTAACAGTTTTCTCAAATAAAATGTTGTATACATTGAAGTCCGGCTTAACCCCTGTGAATTAAACCGGATTAGAGGGGTCTGGAGTACTATGTCGGGGTTCCATCCATATCACACTTGAAATGTCAAAGGAGCAACAGTAAAGGACCCACGGAAAGAAGCAAGGTGAACAGTGTATTAAATATAAATGATCCCATGCCAAGAGAAGAATGCCAAAAGGCGAATAAAGAGTTAAGACTTCTATAAAAGCATCATAAATCAAAGCAAGTGCTGAATCATAAGTACTTAAGGCCAAAAGATCCTCTCCGTCCGTGAGCTGAAGCTTAAAATATACCACTCACACAAAAGGACACTATGGGATAGAGGATCCTGAATTAAAATTCAGTAAGAAAGGTGCACAGAAAGACTCAAATGAAAGGGACAAAAGTCCAAAAGCACAAGAGTGTTAAAATGGCATGGGAACGAGGACCAAACGAATACTATTGTTTACTATCTGCTGCGATCCTATGGTGTCCACGCTGTTAACTACCTGAAGACAGAGGTAATAATGAAACTCATCCTCTGGCCCCAACAGAGTAATCTGGACTTGAAGGTTTCGGTTTCCACTTCCCCCAAAGGGACCATCATCAATGATTAAGGTACACACCTCTGTTGGTCGAGGAATCCATATGGCTGGAAGAATTCATTAGAATCATTATGGTTAAATAGTCTGTTGCTCAAAGTATAATCACCCAGAGACCTAGGTTCACCAGGAAATCACCAGTTGTTGCTGCCGCAACTGTCCTCCCCAAATTTATTCTTATTTAAATTCTGGGCCCCTCCTCATCATTTTGCCTGGTTGGATCGTTAAAAGGCTTGAGCCTCTTGGGCATATCTTCTTTTTGTTTTACTTTGAAGATTGGATGCCAGTAGGTTTATTCATGCCATGTTCAATTTCAGTTAAGTCGTGGATTTCTGACCATGAAGAAGTAAAATTTTGTTCTTCAGGGCAGCCTTTGCGAAGAAAACGACTTTGGTTGTTAGCGCTGCTCAAATCTTTGAGTTTTCCTGTAGCCGGGCCTCTTTTTGCTTTTGAATCGGAAGCTGAAAAGTCTCAGCCTCTCCGCCGTTGCAGCTCCAAGACCTTTTCTCCGTCCGAAGTCTGAAACCAGCCGATGCCCGATTCATTTTAGCCTTCGATCGCTTTCCCGTAGCCTCTCCTCCTCCGCCGTTGCGGCTGGGTGATCTCTTCCACTCCCGATCTGAGTGTCTTCCTACGTCCGACTAAGTTTCCAATCCGCTCCGCGTATCCTCTAGTTTCCCTCCTCCGCCGTTGCGGCTCCTAGAGTCTTCCGGTTTCCAAAACTAAAAACCATCCAATGTCCGATTTATAGCATATCCCACCCGCGTTTTGCTTGGCTGCGACTTAAGCCTCGCTCGACGTTGCGGCTGGCATATCCTCCCGACCCCCGAGCTCACTTCCTTTGACTATCGACTTGAATTCTTCCCGCCTGTGACCATAGGATATTTTGCCAGGCCCGTATGTGGTGCACCCGGCCAGTTCATTGTAAGATGGTGGTTAATTGATAATATTTGATGTTGAACCATGCTCGTGAATTGACTGCAGGCAGTTTCAAGGAGACCGGCCAATCCACCACGATAAGAAGAAAGACTAACCTGCTTGGCGGAGGTATGACTGAAACGAGGCAAATGGAGAATGAAGTCCGGAGCTGTAAAGGCATGATCCCAGAAACGGATCAGTTACCAAGTGTTTCATGATCACCTACTGACGAAAGATCGGAATATGAAGCGTTGAAGAAATTGAAAGACCACGCGTCTGGGAAGGAAAATGAAGCACTCAGTAGTTGTAGTTTAAATATTTGAAAGTGGGAAGAAGAAAGGGGTTTTTTCCCCTGGAAAATTTTGTAAATGTTTGCTTGTAAGAGGAACTACTTCGTTTTACAAAGGAAACTGCAATTTTTTGCTTGTTGGAGAGAGTAAAAAGTGGAATGTATCAATGCAACGCAATGAACAATGTTGAAGAGGAACTATTTCATTTTCAGCTGTGTTTCATTTACTGTAAGAGTATTTAATGTTATGAACCTATGTTCTTGTTGAATGTTCTTCAGTAGTTTCTGGGATATTGATTTCACTGTGAGTAATGAATGTTGTTATAAAATGATTGGCTATCTGTTCATTTTAATATCTCGAAGTGTTCATGTGTCTTGAAAGAAATATCAGCTACCTGTGATTCTTCATAATGCATGTGCAAAATGTATTGCTCACCCAAAATGATAACCTTGCTCCCTAGGGATAGTTAAGATAGTTAGTTGTTGCTTTTATATCTGATTTGGCTGCTTGCGAGCATAAGACGATAGGTAAGAACCTGCGCATCACATTGTGACCACTCCCTGCATCTTGATCTCTTTGCATTTCGTTAGGCACTTGCATCTCATTTCTTAAAGTCAAAATACAAAAACTCGGTGGGCCGGGCCGCAACCGGTAAAGCCTTTGTTTTGTTTCTTGACCTACGGTAGCCGGACCGTAAACCGGACAGATTCCCTATTCCAAATAGTCAACGAGCTAGTTGGGAACGTTGATTGGGGAGAATCCCTTACTGTTGCCGCCTGCGAATTTCCAGGCCTCAACAAGTCCATGTTTAAGGGAGGATTTTTCCCACTAGGTTTTTGCCTCTTTCCTTGGTTAAATGGACATGCAGTATGTAAAGGGTGACTAAGCCTTGTTTCTAGGCCCTATAATTTTCTGATATTTTACTCATAAGTCAGGCTTAAGGGGGGGTGTTAGAATAATCAACCCATAGTTAGCTACCTTAGACATTAATTAATCCAATTTTTGTCTTATTTTCCTAGTTTCCATATTCCACCTTATGCAAGTTGTACTCCACACATCCATAGTGGTCAAAATTGCTTGAGTCATGGAGTGCTTGGGAAACCTCCTGGAATCAAATCTACTTTATTCCTGGCCTCCCTAGCGCATGTCTGTTTTTCTGCTTTATTGCCTGTTTTTCAGTGTTTTAAGGCAATTGAGAAAGTTTGACTAGGTGAAGGTAACTTGTTTTTTGTCCTCATCATCCTCCACTCTTTTCTCATATGAAAATCATGTATGAGTTGTCCTTCCACCATCTATTAGCTTTCCTAATTGCTTTTTCCAATTTGTGAGATCCTAGACAGATTTGGAATGTGCTTTATGCACCTATGGGGGATTTGCTTAGATTTATTAAGCCTGCTTTTGACTAAATTCGAATGGCATCTTCATGCATTCGAATCCCTCATGTAATTATTTATTGTGGCAGCCTATGACTT
Source organism: Pseudotsuga menziesii (assembly GCA_001517045.1). Classification (NCBI taxonomy): domain Eukaryota; kingdom Viridiplantae; phylum Streptophyta; class Pinopsida; order Pinales; family Pinaceae; genus Pseudotsuga; species Pseudotsuga menziesii. The sequence goes on from LPNX010622031.1 coordinate 291,833, forward strand.
CACAGGGTTGGCTATTGTACACTTATTCAATACAGATTAGTGTTCTGCTCCATTATTCAGTCTCCTTTGTGAGTAATTTGCATGTGTAATTGGCAATTGTTGTGAGTGTAATTGTTCTAACACCTGGGTTCAATTTCCACATAGTTTATTCTCCTACTCCTTCTACCTCATGCAGTGAAAGTAATGATACTAGTAACCAACAGTCTAAAAGGAGTAAAAGAAGGAGGAATAGGAAGAAGGCACATAAGAAAGGGGGAACCCATTCAACCTCTGCAAGTCAAGTTGAACCTCACCACAAAGCCTCTGAAGTTCATGTTGGGGGCACCTGTCAAACCTCTGCAGGTCATATTGGATCTAAGCACTCAACCTCTGCAAGTCAAGTTGATCTTCACCATCCAGCCTCTATTGATCATGCTGGTGGGATCCTTCCAACCTTTCCAAGTCATGTTGGATCTAGTCACTCAGCCTCTGTAGTTCATGCTGAGGGCACCCATTCAACCTTTGATGTTCAAGTTGAACCTCCCCATCCAACCTCTGGAAGTCATGTTGGATCCATCCACCTAACCTCTAAATTTCATGTTGGGGGCACACACTCAACTACTGCAAAGCATGTTGATCCTAACCATTCAGCCTCTATTGTTCATGCTGGTGGTGCTTGTCCAAACTCTGCAAGTCATGTTGGACCCAGTCTCTCAGCCTCTGCAAGTCATGTTGGACCCAGTCTCTCAGCCTCTACAAGTCATGCTGGGGGAAGTCACTCATCCTCTATGGTTAATGTTGATGACAATCCATCATTCATTACGAGTCATGTTGACACTGTTGAAAAGACTACCCATTCAAAACACAAGCCCAAGTTTCCTTGTAAGCTTTTTGAGGGAGACCACCTTTCTTATAAATTCCCTTCTATCATGGTAGTGTGAAGAGTTTTGTTTCATGGTCATCCTGTTTTTGAACATCCTGAAGTTTTTCAGCAACCAGCCTCTCTTAGTAAGGTTGGACCCGGTCACCCAGCCTCTGGTGGTCATGTTGTGGGAAAACTTTCAGCCTCTGTAGGTCATGCTGAGAGCAAACAGTCAGCCACTGCTAGTCATGTTGACACTGTTGAGAAAACTGGTCATTCAAAGTGCAAACTTAAGTTCCCTTGTAAGCTATGTGGGGGAGATAATCTTACTCACTAGTTCCCTGCTATTGCAGAGGTTCAAAGAGTGTGGTCTGAGACTCAAGAATTCCCTTCTCCTGAAAAACCTATAGTGTCTCAACAACCTACTCAACCTTTGGTTGATCAAGTGGTCGAACCAATATCATCTTTGGTTGATCCCACCCTTCATTCAGAGTGTGATCCTAATGTGATTGAACCAATGTCATCTTTGGTCAATCCCACTCTCCCTTCGGAGAGTGACTTTCACGAAGCGATTGAATCGATCTCATTGTCGATCAATCCCACTCTTCCTTTGGAGAGTGAAGCGTCTACTAGTCACATTTTATTCACTGCCAGTTCAGAACTTACTAAATAAGGGAGCACTAAACTTACTTCGGATCAACCCCCACCAAGCTCTCGGATTGCTTCCTTTGATTGGGATAGCCTAGTTGAGCCATGCCTTTCTTCTGATGCACCTTTCCAGATAAAGGTCAAAGTTGAATCATACATGATTGCTTGTTGTATTGATGATGAAGGAGCCTCAGTTAGTATCTTGTTTTCTTGTGGTTGGCGAGGCATGGGATCTCCTAGCCTTCTATTAAATACTAGTCAGTTACTAGCATTTGATAGAAGAACTAGTATAGCCTTGGGAATTATTTCTCAAACACCTGTTACTTTGGGTGGGAAGACTGTCTTAGTTGACTTCATGGTGATAGAAGACACCTTGGACTTCAATATGCTCCTTGGGTGTGATTATTTCTATGCCATGCAAGTTGTGGTGTCAACATTCTTTCATGTGATTTACTTTAATCATGGCGAAGAAATTGTCACTATCGATCAGTTGGATTTTCTTGATCCGTCTCCTGATGAGTTTGATTTTTCTTATGAATTTTTCAACTCCTCTGACGTTGAGTTTGTTCTTGCAAACTCTACCTCCCTTTTTTATATTTTCTCTCCTTTTGAGGTTGATCTTACTGATTATAAACCCTCGAGCCTTGGTGATATAGAATCTTCTTCATTTGATTCTGCCTTGAATTTACCGTTTATAGAAGATGGCAAAGTCACATGTGTTTCTACCAAAGTGACCCGCATCGAATATTTTATTCTAAATATGATCCTGATGTTGTTGTTTCTTGGAGATAGGATTCTTAGTTGGATTCACAACTGTTTAGTGGCCCTTTTCTTATTGTTCAAGATGTAATTGCATTTGCATGTGCCCTGCTCGTGCTTATGAGCCTGATGCCAGCTTCCACATTTTTAGCTCGTTGTATAAGCCCTCGTCTTTGTTCTCATCGTCGCTAAGCCTTGTATCATTTTTCCTTTGCAACTGGACACCCTTTACCTTGAGGAGAATTTCCCTAAGTGTCTTTATCTTGCTCATGTTCCCTACATTATGCATAGGTTTGTTCCTCATGCTTGGACCTAGTTTCGCTTGCCTATGACACTCGTCTCCTCGCATTTAGAGCATTCTTTCTGCTCTCCTTCGAGCTCGTTAAAAATAGTAAGGAGGCTATGAGTTGAATTTTTTGGACTTGTTAAAACTTCACGGGAAAGATATTGAGTTTCTTTAGGTCCAGGTATGACTCCTCAAAGTAGTCTTGACTGCCGAGTAAACTTGTCCATTCAGGCTCATTAAGAATATGGGAATGGGCATCCACATTGGTGGTAGGTTATCACTTTCTCGGACCATGTGGAATAATACAAGAAATGAACACTCTCTTTTCTTCAGAATTGAGAAGAGTATTCTCAGGCACAGGTTTATCACTTTTCCATAACTGAGGGACTAAACTTACGAAAAAGGAGCACCCGGTATGAGCTTAGTTTTCTCTTTTTCATGCTTTGGACCTAAACATGAAAAAGATTCTGAGTTTACTTTATGTCTTTGTCATGCTCGCTAAACCCTAAATAACAAAGCATCGAGTTTAATGTTGTAATCCCTATTTATCATAATCAAATGGATATTTCCAAGTGATCTTGCATTCCTTCACACTTATAAAAGTCAGGCTATATGCTGCTTTTGAAGGAGTGTTGGGTGGGTGGTAATTTAACCTTTTTCAGACCTCCCCGACTAAGTACGAAAAAGGTGTGCCTTACTTCTTCGGAAGCTAAGAGAGTTCTTCTGTGGTTTGTTTTAAACTTTTTCGGCCTCAAGAGACTAAATTGGATGAAAAATTTCCCCCCTAGAGTCTTCTTTGGAGTTTTCAGACTCTCTAAACTATGAAAACATCATCGAGCATTCACTAATTCAGGCTTGTAAAATCCATGAATCAGTGCTTTATCAATCATTCTTCTGTCTCTTCTTCAAGCTTTCCAAAAATTAAGAAGGTCCCGAGTTTGCTTTCTTGGACTCGTTAAACCTTTACAAGAAACAGGGGAAGGGAAGTTCATTCACATGTATTTTACATCATGGAAGCAAGTCTTGTTTCCTTGAACAAAGCACCGGTTTTGAGTCTATCAATAGTTGGGTCCTAGTATTTTGACCTTATCCTGATTCAGAGTTTCTTACTCCTCCAGTTGGTCTCTTTTCCAATTATATGGGGAATCTGTCAATGTCTCCTACATTGTAGATTTCTATCATTGGTCCTTTTGTTTCAAAATATGCCTAAGTCACTTTTGTTTCTTGCTCACTGTTCAAGGATTAAACCTTTGTCGACCATTCTATAGTTTCCTTGACCTTTTGTGTTGGCCATTCCATGGTATCAATTCATTACATCATGTCTTCAGCGTTTCTTGTTGTGAAATTCAGTACCAATTCTAGATCCAATTAGTCTTTGACTTACCTTGTGTTGGATGATGAAGGATGCCTTAATGCCTTCCTTCCAAGGGATCTCTTCCTATCGACTACAACACATCTTGCTCTGGGAATGAGATTTAGATTTTTATGACAGTACCTTGGGGATTGTAGTCATCAGTGGAAATTTCCCTCGCTATTGGGTAGTGGGAATACCTTAATGTCTCCTACTCGATGGATTCTTCAAGTGTTCAACTTCAAGTCCTTGTATTCACACTTGTTAGAATGTACTAGGTACCTTGGGGACCATTTTCCGATTAATGGTGGTTTCCCTCATGTTTTTTAATGGTTCTCATTATTGATCGGTAATCAAATGGTTTCCTCCATGTTCGACTTCAGCTCCTTTATTCGCATGGTTAGGATTCATACCTTTTGGGCGGTTTGGATTGAAGACCTTGGGTCGACAGTAGCATCATCATCTTTTCCTATTTCCCAAGCTGCGCAAGACCTTGTTACACTTTATATGAAATTTTCCTAAGACATAGATCCACCTTGTATTCTTGTGGCTACGATCAATTGTCGAGTATGGAACCACCTTGTTCATTTGTGGCCATGACTCCTTCAGATTTGATATGGCTCCTTTTTGCATATTGAGCGACGATGATAGTTTCATCAGTTATACATATGTTGGATCCTCCTGTATCTTTATGGCAATGATTTGTATATGGACTTGTATGTCCCAGACATCAGTTTTGTCTAACATTATCTCTCTTTTAGGTACCTTTGTTCGAGCCTTTTGATCTTGGATTCTCTGCTCTCTCCATACTCAGTTGTTTCCTTTATAATGTATTTTGGCTATCATATTCCCCTCTAACCTCATACATTAGGGGGAATCTGTTATAGCTTAAAATGACACATCTATGCCTGTGACCACTTTCCCATGATTTCGTCGCATGTCGACAATTCCATGACGACACTTCATGAAAGTCACTGAATAAACACCTAACTTGGAGGACCCATACCTTGTTTTTTGTAACTCCATTTGACCTCATATATGCACCATTGGAAAGATATCTATGTTAGCTAAAACTTTCTAGAAGACACCAAATTCTAAAAATGCCTAGAAGTACCCTAAAAATGAGATTTTTTGATGTATACACGAGTTTCCTTAAGGAAACCCGTGTATGTACACGAATTTATATATATAATACTCACGTGCACCTTAAATACATGAATTTTTGCATTGCAACCCATGTATACCTACTGCATATGCGACTGTTGTCTCCGTAACCCACGCATGCCTCTTGAAAATGTCAAAAAAATACGTATTTTGAAATTCGGGTAGTTTGGGTAGTTATGCAACTGACTCCTTCAGTTGTAACTACTTTGTATTCAACCCTAACTCTTCATAAAGCATATAAATAGATGTAGGGAGGTCCATGAGAGGAGACTTGAACTTTTTCATTGTCATGCTAGAGGAATTGGGACTCTCTTTGCCCACATCTTTGCCCTAGAAGCTATCTCCTTGTGTTGCAGAGCTTAGAGGCTGAGTTCCTTGGAGAAGAGAAGCAACAGAACCAAATCAAGGTTTTGTGAGGTGCCCAAATTGAAGAGAATTTATATTTGTACTTCATTTCAAGATTAATAAAGATGTGATGTCCTTCTTCTTCCCAAATAATTGTTCAATGTGTGATTGAATCTCAACTTATTATCATATTATGATGTTAATCATATTATTATTTCATGTTTATTTGATTATCATTTCTTTATATGTGGTCATATTGGTTTGAGGAAGTTATAACTTGTTTTGTAGGTCTCTTGGAGAAAGAGGAGCAAGAGGAGCAAGAAGAGGATTAAAGGGTTTCTTGGATCAACCTTCGTTTGTCAAGGTATGAACCATTCTAATCTCTGAATCTTGTTTATATTTACTTGCAGATTCATTTGCATCCACCTTTCAACCCCAGTATGTTGATGGCCTCTTAAACCCTAGCCATAGGAAACTTTCCTTTACAACACATAATACCTTCAAGAATATAAATGAGGTTCTATAGGGAATGGACATCTTGGATGTACAACAGAAAAGATCAAAGGCTGAAAATCATTTCCGCCAAAGGAAAATCGGGAGCGGAAGAGGTAAAAGATTTGGTTATAAAAAATGGTAAACCCAACTTTCGCCTTCCACAGTCTGAGATCTGGTGGAATGGAACGTTTCCACACAAATCAACAGTCTAGAAGAAGGAAGAAGCAAAAAGGTGGAAGTGGAAAGGAAAAAGCGGAGAAGGAAGAATTGTAGTCACGAAAGTTGGAAAATCCGCCTTCCGTTTTCGCCAAGGCGGAAGTGGAAAAGCAGAAAGACAAGCTTCAAAGGTAAAAATTGGTAAACTTGATTCTCACTTTTTGAAGTGTGATATTTGACTGTTTAGAGAGCTTCTACAAAAATATACGGTCCAAGGAAAAGTAGGAAGAAAAATGGCGTAAATCAGAAAGCGGAAGATACAAAAGTTTGTTCATAAAGAGTTATAACTTTTGCCTTCCTCTTTCCACAAGATATATGGTTCAAATAAATTCCGCACATATCAACGGTGCGGAATGAAAATGGTGGAAAGGAAAATATCAAAAAGCGGAAATATGAAGTTTTGGTTATGAAATTTGCGATCATGCCTTCTGATTTTCGCAACCCACATCTTTGCCTCAAATCAATGACTCGAAGAGTGGCTACCTAAGATTGGCGTTGCGAAAAAGAGGAACATGTGCACATCCCGATATGTGGAGCTTAGTAAACCCCACAAATTTCAACGGCTCATATCAGCAACCAATCAAGATCAACGGTGGAGGTGAATATCGTTGATCTAACATGCTCCCGAAAATTAACTTTTCAAATTCGCAGAATTACTTAAAGGTCGGCAAGTTTTTATGCAGGATATCTAGTCAAGGGTGGATCTATGGTGGAGAGCGATTCCGCTAATTCAACATGCATAGATTAATGAAAAATTGAAATCTATGAAATGTGGTGTACCCCGCAGCTTTCGACTGTCCAAATCAATGCTCCATCGTGATCTACGATGGAGGTTGATTTCATTGATTCAACATGCGAGGACAAACAAACTTTTGAAATCAGTGAAATTTGGTACGTTCTACAGGTTTGAACGGCAGAGATGATGGTAGAGTTTTGATATTTGGATCAAATTGATTTCTCAATGGTAATAAGCAGGAATTTTACCAAGTTGGAGGATTGCGAAATTGACTAGAGGCTGCATCGTTGGACGGATAAGATGTCTCATAGATCAAGATCTATGGTTGGGTTTTATTTCTCAGGTGGAAGAAGCAAGGAAGATTGAAGCTGTTGTAGGACATTGGAGAGGTTCTAACTGTCATATTCCGGAATTGAGCCTAAGTCCCTGCTGCCAAAATTCCCAAATATATCCACCATGTACGTTCTAGCGTGCTTTCCCTATTTGTTTTTATGATCATGGCGAATTTGCCAGATAAGCATTTGTGAGGTTTTTTTTCACACTGTAACTAATTTTGAATATGTTTTGAGGTTGGTCTCAGAAGCCTATGATACTATAAATATACCCTCAGTAGAGGAAGAAAAGGTTGGAACCCATGATATTTTGTGTTATGTATTTTGAGATCTATCGTTAATTAAATTGCAGAGTCGAATGTTGGCCTGTTGCTGCAAAGATTCCTGTGTATTCCATAGTTATAGTTTGTTCTTTCCTTTCCTATGTGCATGGATTTCCTGTTAAAATTACCATTATGTGTTATTCATATCTGGAATAAGTGTGTAATAGTTCAGAATTCATATTTTAATGCTCTATCTATTGTTTCAGGTATTCACCAATCTCGCTTTCCAAAGTTGATGCAGAATTCATCTTTTAGGTGCTCTGTGTTGATGGATTGTTCTTCTTTCTTCCTTATCACCTGACCAACAACATTTTGAATGTAACCAAGTGCTACCTTTCCTTTGTATAATTTATTAAAATAATCAACCCATAGTTACCTATATTTGACATTAATTAATCAATTTTGTCTTATTCCTAGATTCCTAGATTCCCTCTCTATGCTAGTTGGCTTCCACATGTTCCTAGAAGTCAATACTTGCTAAACTGGGTCATGGAGCGCTTTGGAATCATCTTGGAAACATATTTAGAAATTTTTCTTTTATTCCTGGTTCCTAAAAGCACAGATCTACTTTTTCTGAAAGTTGCCTTGCTTTACATCAGTTTTAAGGCATAAAGGAAAAGCTAGTCTAGGGGAACTTGCCTTGTTTTTTCGCACATCATCCTCCTTCCTTTTATAAAAAAAAAAGCATGAATGAGTTGTATTTCCATCACTTATTATATTTCCCACTTTATTTATCCAATCCATGAGTATCTTTATAGATTTGGAAAGTCCTTTTTGCACCTATGGGGGATTTGACTTGATTTAGTAAGCCTTCTTTTTTACCGATTCGAATAGAAACCTAGTGATTTATATTATCTCATGTAATTATATATTTGAGCAGCCTATTACTTCATATGATTGGATTATGTACACTTATTCAATACAGGATTAATTTATGCTCCAATTTCAGTCTCCTTTTGTGTGAATTTTGCATGTTTAATTAGCAATTTTGTGAGTGTAATTGATCTATCACTTGGGTTCAATTTCCACATGATATAAGAGACTTTGTATATAAATTTATCTCCTTCCAAATTGTTATTGCAGGTTCTAAATCATTGACTGGGAGCGCATTCTGCTGACTGAAGAGCACAAGAGCTGAGATATGGACCAATCTCAAAGGACCATCTCGACTCCATTCAATTTATTTGAATGGGAAGCTGATATGGAGATATTATTGAGATATAAATTTCTCTACAGGGTTACCATGGCTACTAAGGAAGATCCCAATGCAGCTGCAGAGAAAATCAAATGGCACAACAGGAGGGATGAGGCCTATGGTCTTTTGTGTTTGATTATTTCAAGAGACCTCCTCTTTCATCTTGATTCATTGACAGCTCCTAATGAGGTATGGGAGAAGCTTGAAGAGATAATTGGAAAGACAGGTGAGATGAGAGGACATCAAATTGAGAATGAATTGATCTCCTTGAGTCCTCGTAGCTTCGAATCAGTGTAACTCTATTTTACCAAGTTTAAGGCCCTTGTTTTGCAGTTAAAACAATGTGGGATTGAAAAGAAGGAAGAGAAACTAGTTTTGACCATTCTCCCAAATCTTGGTATTGATTATTCAATGTTTTTTTCGACCTTTTATGCCACTAAATTGACAACTCAAACTTGGAAGATGCCTAAGCTTTTTGAGTTCATAGAATCCCTCACCCAGGAGCAATATAAATCGGTGATGATGGGCACCATCAAACCTTCCAAAGACCAAGATTTGGTTGCTGGAGATTTGAAGGTGGATTCAAAAAGAAAGAAAAACGCTAAAAATCCACCTGAGCAAAAGAGAGACAATTCAAAGTCTCAAGAGAAGCCCTCAAGCTCCAAGAAGAACTCCTAGAAGAAGAAGAACAAAGGAGAAATGAGCAAGTGCGCATACTGTAGTAAGGGCTATCATCCTGAGAGCTCTTGTATGAAAAATCAAATTGACATGTTGACCCAACTCCTGGAGAAGAACAACATCTCCCTTCCTGATTGCTCAAAGAAGAGGGAAGGAGGATCAAATTCAGAAGACAAGGAGAGAGTAAATGCCTTGGTTGCTTGCACCTCAAGCTCACCTAGTTTCATCATTGATTCTGGAGCTTCCAGATATATGGTTTCGACAAGGGAGATATTTTCCTCTCTTGACATGTCTAAAGGTCCACCAATAGTTTTGGGAGAGACCTCTCTGACTAACAGTATGGGGAAGGGTAGCATTGATCTTGACCATGGTAATTTCAATAATGTGTTGTATGTTCCAGGTCTTGCCTCTAATATCTTGTCAGTGTATCAGATGACTCACACTGGGCCTCCAAACAAATTCATATTCTCCCCCAATGAATTTAAAATCACCAAGATTTAGAATGGTAAATTCATAGCAAAAGGTGTTGTTGATCACACTTCGAAGGTATACAGGTTTTCCCATTTTCTACCCTACTCAAACCCCTCTGCTCTTCTTACTCATGTTAATGAAGCAAGAAATATTTGGCATGAAATATTTGGCCATCTTAACTACAAGTATCTTTATTATTTGAGTGACAAATATATGGTCATAGGGTTACCAAAGATCAAGTTTTCTAAAGGAGTTTGTCAAGGTTGTATCCTAGGAAAACACCTAGAGCACAAGTATGAGAGAGCTAGTCATGAGAGAACCTCTGCACCCTTTGAGTTGATCCACAGTGAAATTTCTGGTCTATTCCCTTATATGTCCATGAGTCAATACAAATATGCACTCACCTTCATAAATGACTTTTCCGGGTATTGTTGGGTTTACTTCCTAAAGCATAAGTCTGAAGTTTTTGACCTTTTCAAAGTATTTAGAGCCTTGGTTGAGAACCAGTCTGGGAGGAAAATCAAGATACTCAGATCTGACAATGGTGGTGAGTATGTCAAGTCTGATTTCATCCAGTATTGTAAAGATGCAAGTATCCATATGGAGCATTCTATTCCTTACACACCACATCAAAATGGTGTTGCTGAGAGAAAGAACAGATCACTGAAGGAGATGGCAACTTGCATGATGGAGGATAAAAATTTGCCACCAAAGTTTTGGGCCGAGGCTATAAAATATGAATCCTATAACCAGAATAGGGTGCCACATAAGAATCTTTATGGTATGACTCCTTTCGAATCTTGGAGTGGGTACAAGCCAAATGTGACCCATTTCAGGATTTTTGGCTCAAAGGCTTGGTCTAGAATTCCAACTGAAGAGAGGAAGGATTTGCAACCCCAAAGCCAAGAGTGCCTATTTGTTGGGTATTCTAAAGATTCAAAAGGGTACAAGCTGATCAACTTGATCACTAACAAATATTTCTTTGAAAGGAGTGTTCATTTTGAAGAAGATCCTTTAGCAGCAGTTGAAGTTGGAGAGTCCTCTTCACCACCACAGCCATTGATTGTAAGTGAAGAGACTAATGATTTTGTTTATTCTGATATTTCTGATAATGATGAATTAATTTCAGATCCTAACAGCCCTACAAGACCAAAGTGGTAATTAAGGACCATTCATGCAGTTTGGGAACTAGTGGGAAATCCTAATGACACTAGGAGGACTAGATCTCAATTTGAGAGTGCCCTTTGTGTGAAAGATCCACTCTTTGATGAGAAGTGTTATTTGATGATAGATTATGATCCACATACATATGAATATGCATCACATTATCCAAGGTGGAAAACAACCATTAAATAAAAATTCATCTCGCTCCAGAAGAACAACACATGGGAACTGGTTGATCTCCCCCCTGGGTGAAATCTAGTGAAGTGTAAGTGGGTCTTTAAAAATAAGTTTGCTGTTGATGTTTCACCTTCGAATTATAAGGAAATATTGGTAGCCAAGGGATACTCTCAGGTACATGGCATTGATTACAATGAGACCTTTACACCAGTGGAAAAGATGGACTCCATAAGGCTATCTCTAGCCATTCCAGCTTCAAGTCAATGGGAGGTACATCACATGGATGTGAATTGTTCCTTTCTAAATGGAGATATGAATAAAGATATTTATATGCAGAAACCAGAAGGTTTTTTATCTAGTCCATATTTAGTGTGCATGTTAAATAAATCGTTGTATGGGCTCAAGCAAGCCCCGAGGGCTTGGTATGCCAAAATTAATAACTTTTTTTTGTCATTGAGTTTTGTTTGATGCAATTATAATCCTAATGTCTATTTGAAGTTAATTCATGGTTCTTTAATGATGAATGTTTTATATGTGGATGACCTACTAATCACAGGAAGTTCAAAGAAAGATATTTCCTCCTTGAAGGATGCAATGAACCATGCCTTTTCTATGACAGATTTGGGATTGTTGAGCCAATTATTAGATTTTTAACATTTAAGCTATATGATCTTAGGATATTATTTGAGATAATAACAAGCACAGAAATCAATCACATGAGAAAATGAACACAAATATTTTCCTCTAGGAAACCATAAAGGAGAAAACCATGCAACTTCCTCAGAGATAGAATCAGCACCAAAAGTAAAACCCAAAGACAGTAAGATGATCTCCCGATAGCAGTTGTCTATTTATCTCTTGTCCCAAATTCTTCTCTCTCTCTTAGTTATGCGCTACAACTGAGTATGAGTGACTATGAATGAATGTGTGTTAAATAGAGAGGCTCCCTCTCTATTTATACTAATTCCCGACTTGACAATAACCCGCTAGGGTCATCTTCTCTAGGAGAGTCTAATAACCCTAGGGCCCCACAACTACAGGGACTTTAACCCTTGATCAATAAGGAGGGTTACACTCTATGACTTTACATTACTTGTTTACATTATTGAATATCCTGATAGGAACATTGAGGCTTGACATGACTCAATTACATTGCAGATACTTGCAGGAATAAACATCGGGGTACAATACATAAGATATACAAGTGAATAGATTCTGAAGTTACAAATACATCAACACTCCCTCTTAACTAGGAAGGTATTCTCTCGACACAATTTATCAGCACAAGTCTTCTTCTCTGTATCATCTGGATCGTCATCAAGTCATCTTCATCTTCAAGTCATCTTTATCAAGTCTGGATCATCATCGAGTCTAGATCATCACTTGATCTGGAGCATCATTAGATCATTATCAAGTCTAGATCATTATTGGGTCATCATCACGGGTGCTATCTCAATTCTACTTGTCACAGGAAGTTCTACAAAGCCATCCCTTTTTCATGCTGGTTGTAGGCCTAGCCTTCAGGTAGGTCTTCATCATCTTCAACACTTATATCTTACCATGGAATGAACCATGTCAAAAAGGCCCACCCAGCACTTACATCTGACCATGGGAGGAACACATCCAAGAACCATGTCAAAAAGGCATGCCCATCACTCACATCTAAGTCTCTGACCATGGAAGGAACAAATCCAAAACCCATGTCAGAAAGGCCCAGCACTCACATCCGACATCATCTTGTCAGAAACGCTCTACACTTACATGTGACCTCATCTTGTCAGAAAGGCGCTGCACTTACATCCGACCCCATCTTGTCAGAAAGGATATGCACTTACATCTGACCTCATCTTGTCAGAAAGGCGTTGCACTTACATCCGACCTCATCTTGTTAGAAAGGCTCTACACTTACATCTGACCTCATCTTGTCATAAAGGCTCTGCAGTTACATCTGATCATGTGGGAACACATCCCATAGCCACATCAGAATGGCTCTGCACTTACATCTAATCATGTGGGAACACATCCTGCAGTCACATCAGAATGGCTCTACACTTACATCTGATCATGTGGGAACACATCCAGCAGTCACATCAAAATGGCTCTGCACTTACATCTGATCATGTGGGAACACATCCCACAATCACATCAGAATATCTCTGCACTTATATCTGATCATGTGGGAACACATCCCTCAATCACATCATAATGGCTCTGCACTGATCATGTGGGAACACATCCCACAATCACATCAGAATATATCTACACTGATCATGTGGTAACACAACGCACAATCACATCAGAGCATCTTTGCACTTACATATGATCATGTGAAGCTCATCCTTCCACCATGTCAGAAATGCCAACAGACACATCAATTCCCTTTGGAGGGAACCTTGATCTATAGAACACCAAGCTTCTCCCTGAAGTACTCAAACTTTACTCTGACTAATGGTTTGGTCAGTACATCATCTATATGCATGTTCGTTGCAACATATTGGATCTTCACTACTCCTCTTTGCACCATATCCCTGATATAGTGATATTTGATCTCAATATGCTTTGACTTGTCATGGAACACTGGGTTCTCCGACAACTTTACACAGCTCTGGTTGTCACAATATATACAAGTAGCATCCATCTGGAGATCAAATAAGCTAGACAGTAGCTTTCTCAGCCACATTGCCTCACAACTAGCCAAACAAGATGCAACATACTCTGCTTCGGCTGTACTCAGTGCCACACAGGATTGCTTCCTGCTAAACCGGGAGATCACACCTGATCCCATACTGAAGAACCATCCCGAAGTACTCTTTCTATCAATGGCACTGCCTGCCCAATCCAAATCCACATAAACTTCCAGGTTAATATTCTGATTCGCTTCATACTTGAGCCCATAATCAACTATACCCTTCAGGTACCTTAGAATATGCTTTGCAGCAATCAAGTGAACATGTCTCGAATCTGTCAGGAACTCGCTCAATGTGTTCACAAAAAAGCAAATATCTAGTCTTATATTCGTCAGGTACATCAAGGACCCAATCATCTGACGATACATCGTAGCATCAATCGATTCTGATGAAGCATCACTCAATAGCTTCAGGTTTGATGCCATAGGTGTGGTCATGTCCTTGCAATCCATCATCACGAACCTCTTCAGGATCTCTATTGCATACTTCCCTTGTCCCAGGGAAATTCCATCTGCATTCTTCCACACCTCCATGCCTAGAAAGTAGTGCCTCATACCCAAGTCCTTCATTTCGAACTCGGCAGCAAGCTTCCTCTTTGTATCAACAATCAACCCATCCTCACCTATTACAAATAGATCATCTACAGACACTAGGATTATCACTTGGTTCCATTCTTCAACCTTGTAGTAAAGGTTGGAATCCACATTACTCTTGGTAAATCCCAAACTGGATAGGAAGCTGTCAATTATGTCGTACCATGTCCTGGGTGCCTGTTTCAAACCGTACAGGGATTTATTTAACTTACACACATGAGTCTTTCTTTAAATTACACACATGAGTCTCATATTCATCAGGAACTCCTCAATGTGTTCACAGCAAAGCAAATATCTGGTCTCATATTCGTCAGGTACATCAAGGACCCAATCATCTGACGATACATTGTAGCATCAATCGATTCTGATGAAGAATCACTCAATAGCTTCAGGTTTGATGCCATAGGTGTGGTCATGGCATTGCAGTCCATCATCCCAAACCTCTTCAGGATCTCTACTGCATACTTCCCTTATCCCAGGGAAATTCCATCTGCATTCTGTCACACCTCCATGCCTAGAAAGTACTCCATCATACCCAAGTCCTTCATTTCTAACTTGGGAGCAATCTTCCTCTTTGTATCAACAATCAACCCATCCTCACCTATTACAAATAGATCATCTACATATAGTAGGATTATCACTGGGTTCCCTTCTTCAACCTTGTAGTAAAGGTTGGAATCCGCTTTACTCTTGGTAAAGGCCAAACTGGATAGGAAGTTGTCAATTGTATCGTACCATGTCGTGGGTGCCTGTTTCAAACCATACAGAGATTTATTTAACTTACACACATGAGTCTCTCTGTCATGTGTCTCAAAACCGAGTGGCTGCTCCACATATAGTTCCTCTTCTACTACACCATTCAAGAAAGTTGTCTTGACATCCATATGGTGTAATTTCCACTTCATTACTGTAGCTAAAGCAAGTACTGATCTAATGGAAGTATATCTGGATACAGGAGAAAAAGTCTCTTCATAATCTATTCCTTCTTTCTGGGAGAAACCACGAGCCACAAATCTTGCTTTATATTTCTCTATGCTACCATCTGCAGCATGCTTGATCTTATAGATCCATTTGGAAGTTACAACAAACTTCCCCTCTGGTCTTTGGAAAACATCCCAAACATCATTCTTCATGATTGATTGATACTCTTCGATCATAGCATCCTTCCATTGTTTCTTTTTTTCCACTTCTTCATAGTTGGAAGGTTCTTTATCAATGAAGTCACATAATAGGGCTACATAACTGGAGCAGCACCTGGTTCTTTTCCTCTCTCTGTGTATATCTTCTGGAGCCCCATATCTTTCTACACCTTGGATAGCTTCTCATACCCAAGCAGGTTTCCTCTTGCGAGGATTCTTCTCCTAAGGTGAATCTAGAGGTTCTTGAGGTTCTTCTATTTCTCAATATTCTTCTTGAGTTGCATCGTTCATGGTTGTATCATGAATTCTGGGTACTTCTGTTTCTATAGGTTCTTCAGCAGGTCTCTTTCTGGATTTGTTGTAAGCCGAGTCTTTGTCAAATGTTATGTCCCTACTAATGTCGATCTTCTTGAATCCTGGGAAGTATATTCTGTAATCCTTTGAGATTTTAGAGTATCCCACAAAGATACCCTTCCTTCCTGAAGGATCTAACTTTTTCCTCTTTTCTTTCGGAATGTGAATGTATACTGGACAACCAAATATTCTGAGATGAATAACTTCTGGTTTCTTTTCGAAAAACACTTCTTTAGGTGTCTTGTTCTTGAGTACTCTATGTGGAGTACGGTTATGTACATACACAGTTGTGCTAGCCGCTTCTGCCCATAGATGCATGGGAAGATCTTGATCATGAAGCATTTCCCTTGCAGCTTCCATGATTTTTCTATTCTTCCTTTCTATAACCCCATTCTATTGTGGATTATATGGAGTGGTCAACTCCCTCTCAATCCCTGAATCTCTGCATAGTTCCTTGAATTCATTTGATGTGAATTCTCTGCCATTGTCTGATTGAAAAATCTTGATCTTCTTCTCTGTGTAGTTTTTTATCAAGGCTTTGAATTCCTTGAACTTTCTGAATACTCTATCTTTGTTCTTCATGAAGTATATCCATGTCTTCCTAGAAAAATCATCAATGAAATAAACATAGTATATATACCCAATTAATGAACTGGATGACATTGGACCGCATACATCGGAGTGAATGATTTCCAAGATTCCTTTAGCTTTGCTTTCGCTACTTGGAGATGTCTTCTTTGTGTTCTTTCCTTTCACACATCCCTTGCGTACTCCTTCATGTTTTTCTTGTATTTTTGGAATACCTTCAACAACTTTTCTTACAAGTGGTAGTGCCCTATAGTGCACATGTGCATACTGAGTCATGAACCAAAGCTTGTTCTGGTTGCCCCTTTAATATGTATAGTCCTCCCTCTTGTTCTCCAATTACTACTGCATCGTTAATAATCTTTTCTTTTGGCCACATGAGAACTTGGCCATCTATAAATGAAACTCTCATGCCTTTTGCATCTAGTGTGGAGATGGAGAGAAGGTTCTTCATTAGTCCTGGTACAAATAGGACATCCTTCATTTTCATAGACTTTCCAGAGTCTAATTTGTAGGAGGATTCTCCACTACCTTTTATTAGATACCGATAGTTGTCCCCAAGTTTCACCTTGTGGGGTGATTCATGTTCTGATAATTTCACAAATTATTCTTTGAATCCTGTCATGTGTTTGGAAGCCCCACTGTCTATAGGCCAATCATTGCTTCCATGTGTGATGTTTCCCATGAGAGCAGAAATCAAAACATATTCTTCATCACTTGAAGAATCATCACTGTCTTGTTTGATTCTCTTCTTGGAAGGCTCATCATCTTCTGCAGCATGAGCATGATGTCTTTTCTTGTTTCCCTTCCTCTTGTGAGATATATCTTTGTTTCTAGGACAATCTCTTGCAAGGTGTCCTCTTTCATCACATGTATAGAAAATTAACTTAGACAAATATTTCTTAGGTTTTCTAGTGTTATTCTTATGGCAAGAGTGCTTACTTCTGTGATGGTCTGTTCTACTTTTATTGGATTGTACTGTGAGAGCTTGATATTCACTTCCCATCGTTTCTTCTTGAGCTAATATTCAAGATTCTTCTTGTGAGCACTCCTCCCACAATCTGTTAAACTTGACTAGCTTCTTTTTGGCACAAATCCATTGAATGAAAAAGTCCCATGCCCTAGGGAGACCATTAAGGGTGGTCATCACAATTTCTACATCCTCTACTTCTTCGTCTACTGCTTCAAGTTATTCCTTGATATGAGAGACACTTGTAAAGTAAGACTGGATGGTCTCCACATTCTGGATCTTTACATTCTTCAATTGGTTTCTCAGAGTCATCTTCTGGTTTATGTTCTTCCCTTCAAATAACTTGTTCAGGGAATCAAACATCTCTTTAGGTGTCTTTAGAGAGGACACTTGAGGTATGAGATGATCCTTGATTGAATCAGCAATAATACTCTTAGCCATGACCAATTTCTTCTTGTGTAAGGTCTTAGCCTCATCTCCCTTTGGAACTGGAACCTCTTCATTATTGTAAGTGTCCAACTCATTTTATTCCAAGACCAGGGAGATTAAATACTTCCAAGCTTAGAATTTATCAGCTCCCTCAAGATTTTCATCAAGCTTGGTATGATGAGACATCTTAACAGAGAACCTCAAATGGAAATACAAAAGATTTAGATCTTACCAGGTTAAGATGTTCGAACTAGATCTGGAGCTGAATTTCTCCAGAGCTGGTTTTTTGGTTCAGGATCAGATCTAAGGTTTGACTTTCTTGGAGTTCTACCCAACCAAAAACGTTGATCTTGATCTCTAAACTTTGATTTTGGGGAGGATATCAATCCAGGTATGGGATCACTCAAAAATTCCACTTCTGTGGAAATCCCTAATTTCTCGCAGCAGTGTCGGGTCAGAAACTGAAAATGCTCAGAATCAGATTCTGCTTCGACAGAAAGATGCACCCTAGAGAGGAGAGTCATCCCAGCCTCCTTTTTCTGAAAATGTATGGAGAGAGATCCAAAAAGTAGGAATCCGTAGCTTCAGCAGCTGCACAGTGTCTTCTTCTCAGGTTAGCTCTGATACCATGTTATATTTTTAACATTTAAGCTATATGATCTTAGGATCTTATCTGAGAGAATAACAAGCACAACAATCAATCACATGAGACAATGAACACAAATATTTTTCTCGAGGAAACCATAAAGGAGAAAACCCTGCAACTTCCTCATAGATATAATCAGCACCAAAAGTAAAACCCAAAGACAGTAAGATGATCTCCCTAGAGCAGTAGTCTCTCTCTCTCTCTCTCTTGTCCCAACTTCTTCTCTCTCTCTCAGTTATGTTCTACAAATGAGTGTGAGTGACTATGAATGAATGTGTGTTAAATGGATAGGATCCCTCTCTATTATACTAATTCCTGACTTGACAATAACCACCTAGGGCCGACTTCTCTAGGAGAGTCTAATAACCCTAGGGCCCCACAACTATGGGGACTTTAACGCTTGATAAATAAGGAGGGTTACACTCTATGAATTTACATGAATTGTTTACATTATTGAATATCCCAATAGGAACATCGGGGCATGACATGACTCAATTACATTATAGATACTTCCCAGAATAAACATCGGGGTACAATACATAAGATATACAAGTGAATACATTCTGAAGTTACAATTACATCAACACCAATTCTTGGGTATTGAAATTTCTTAATACCAACATGGAATAAAGGTTCATCAGTCAAAGTATGCTTCATATTTTCTCACCAAGTTTAGTATGAAATATTGCAAGCCAATAAAGACTCCATTCCTTTCAGGAGTTAAGCTTGAGGAAGCAGGTTCTTCTCCTATGGTAAATAACACATTGTTTAGGTAGTTGATTGGGCATTTGCTTTATCTTACACATACTCGACCTAACTTATCTTATGCAGTTAGTGTAGCTTCAAGATACATGGATCAGCATCATGAGATCCATTGGAGAGCATCCAAGTGGATCCTAAACTTTGTTCAGGGAACAAGGACTCATGGGATTTTCTACAAAGAAAAATATGACTTAGAGATAGTTGGATTTACTGACAGTGATTGGGCAGGTGAAAACACAGATCGAAATTCTACCCCAAGATATGTTTTCATGCTTACAGAAGGACCAATCAGCTGGTAAAGTAAGAAACAGAGTGCCATGGCACTCTCATCTACAGAGGCAGAGTATAGAGGAGTTGTAAATCCAGCTACTCAATGTTTGTGGTTGTAGGGGATACTTGGAGAATGTGGTTTCAAATCAGAGTTTTCAATAGTCATCTATTGTGACAATCAAATCACCATTCAAATATCCATTGATCCAGTTCAAAGACAAAGAACCAAGCACATTTAGATCCATAGGCACTATATCAGGGAGCTTGTGCATGATGGTACCATTGCTATACTCTACTGCACATCTTCAGAACAAGTAGCAGATATATTCACCAAAGTATTATGTGAGAAGACCTTCAGTAATATCAAATCACTGCTGGGGATTGCTGATCATGTGGTGAAGAATGATTGATAACAAGATTTCCTAAATTTTGTTTCCTTTCCATCTTTAAGGGAGGATTTTCCCACTGGGTTTTTGCCTCTTTCCTTGGTTTTATGGACATGCAGTATGTAAAAGGGTGACTAAGGCTTGTTGCTAGGCCCTATAATTTTCTGATATTTACTCATAAAATCAAGCTTAAGGGCAGGTGTTATAATAATCAACCCATAGTTACCCATATTTGACATTAATTAATCATTTTTGTCTTATTCCTAGATTCCCTCTCAATGCTAGTTGGCTTCCACGTGTTCCTAGAAGTCAATACTTGCTAAAATGGGTCATGGAGCACTTTGGAATCAAGATGGAAACATATTTAACAAGTCTACTTTTATTCCTGGTTCCTAAAAGCGCAGATCTGCTTTTTCTGAAAGTTGCCTTGCTTTACAACAATTTTAAGGCATAAAGGAAAAGCTAGTCTAGGGGAAATTGCCTTGTTTATTTCCCACATCATCCTCCTTCCTTTTCTCAAAAAAAAAAGCATGAATGATTTGTCTTTCCATCACTTATTATCTTTCCCACTTGCTTTAGCCAATTCTTGAGGATCTTCATAGATTTGGAAAGTCCTTTTTGCACCTATGGGGGATTTGACTTGATTTAGTAAGCCTCCTTTTTTACCAATTCGAATAGAAACCTAGTGCTTTCGAATATCTCATGAAATTATATATTTGAGAAGACTATTACTTCATATGGTTGGATTATGTACACTTATTTAATACAGGATTAAGTTATGCTCCAATTTCAATCTCCTTTTGTGTGAATTTTGCATGTTTGATTAACAATTTTGTGAGTGTAATTGATCTATCACTTGGGTTCAATTTCCATAGAATTTCACCTGCAAACAGTTCTTTGTTTCATAAGGATATTTGTGACTCCATATCCCAATGTATTCTTTCCTTGTTTCAACCACCAACTCAATCTGAATTTTATTTTAGTTTTATATCTATCCCTATTAAAAAGCAATGAGAGATCCCTCTCTAGAAAGGAGGAATCCATCTTCCTTTGTTAAAGTGATTTTATTTTTACCTTGGGATTTAACTTGTACAACCTGGGTACAATTCTGAGTGCTAACACTCCTCTTTTCATATCTATCATATTGAAACAGAACTCATGGAAAAATAACATCTTATTTTCAAAGCAGGTCAACTGCAGTGTTTTTCAATGGAACATTATAGCAATTTATCTTTAAATAAAAATTTTATTAGGAATATAACTTTGGAAATGTAAATTCTAAAGGATTAGATGGTTACTAGCTTGGGTGTCAACACCGCATGTATTATAATGGAATGAAATCTAGAGAGTGAATGTTATGCTTGGGGGTGGTAGGCGTTGTCACTACTAGGTGAATACAAGTCTATGCAGGGTGCAGTTCTATTTAGGCTCCGAACTCAAATGATGTTTATCCTTTTGTTTTTTGGTTGAAAGTGTCTGCATTTTAATCTATGTTATTTTCTTTTCTAAAATTAGATATCATAATAAAATTTACCAAATTTAGTTAATCCAACACATCATTAACAACATTAAAGGATAAGAACCAAAAACCACTTACAAAAAGTGAAGAAAACCCTTGTACTTCAATTGCTTCAAAAAAGAGAAGTGTTCTCATAAACAAAGCATGGGCCATGCATGAGAGAGCTAACCCTTATATAGGTTGTATCCTCTTCTCACTTTACAATTAAAAATTACTATTCTCCTAAACTCTAATCAACCTCTAACCAACCCCCTAACAACTCCTTATAATAATGATTGTCAAATAATAATATATATGGTCTACATCCTTAATTATATTAGCGAGATCTTCATGACATTTCCTTGTCAGATTTGATCTCTAGTCTATTGGAATATTTCTAGGTCAGGTGGATTCAATGTTGGCATCCATGCATTGACCCCTTGTTTTCATTTCCATAACTCTTCTAGGTGATGTCCATTGGAATCCTAGTTGCAGCCATTGTTTTAGCTGTCACTATTTGTGGTCAGTCCCATATTTGTTGCCATAAACTCAGTAGTATAAGAAAATGGCAAAGGCATCACCGAGTCTTTCAAAGTTAAACACCTAGTTCATGATTGTTACCCATAGTTGGAATGTATGGTAAGTGTGATTTGAATATTAGCTCCAGCAGTTAAGCACTTGTAAAAAGCAGACTCTTTCTCAATGTCAGATGGCATTGTTCCTGTGAATGAAAATAATTTGTGAGATTCCAAAAACTAACTATAGAAAATATAATGGAAATATTGACCACAATGGTTCTTGGAATTTTATGTATGGATTTTTGTTAATATTTTATCAATGATGGACAAAAGTCCCTTTAGTACAAATCAAGAATGTAAATTTGACCCAATTCACACACAATAATACAAAATGACCTTTTGGAAGAAACTGTGAAGAATGCAATGAAGAATATTTAGTTAATATTTGTTGAACCTTCCATATCTTTTGATCTCTCCAAACATGTTAAAAATCCCTATTCGCGACATCTTTTAAATAAATTCAAGTACCCACCGGTCATTATTCTCCCCTGCGTAATTTCGTTGTCATTATATATGCTCTTCTTTGTTTGTCCTATTTTCTAGACTCCATAATACTAAGCACCTTTATATAAAAAACCGTAAGCTGAACATATAGATCCATGAAAATATATATTAGAAAAGCATAAACTATTGTATTGCAGAAATAAATTATAAATATCCGATATAATGCAATTGAAAAAGTGCATTATTTTCTCATTGAGTACATCAAAGAAGCAACTTATTAAACTCGTTGTTGTTCTACTGAGAGAAGGAGTTGGTAGTCATGAATTCATGCACCAGCCTTCTAAATCATTAGCTCATGCAACATCATGAGAGATCCCCTTACTTAGTTCTTGTTACACCCTATTTGCATGGGTGGTCACTTGGATTTTTCCTGAGATTTTCTGAGGATTTATGGGTGTGGTTGGGACATATATGTGCATTCTCTACAACAATTTAGGCATTATGAGTGTGTCTAGGACATCAAGCAGTAATGATCTTCCCATTGGATGGAAGTTCTAGGCATGTTTTATCTTCAAACAACGTTAATAAATATTTTTTGGAGCAAATTGTGCCTATTTTGACCCTTTGCAGCAAGCAATCATGAAAATCACCTTAAAATAAATTTTGGGCACCAATTTGGACAAAAGAAACATTTATAGGCAGGTTTGGACTATTTTTGGGTATTTTTTGGACTCTTTCAACCCTTAAGTTAGCAGTAATATGCCTCATTCTTAAATCTGGGCTAATTCTCATGATAAAATATCAATGTTGCGGTCATTTGACCTAATTTTGGGTATGTCTTAGGCCCCTTTACAACATCCTAATCTCCATCCTGGGCACATAAATAGTGATGAAAAGGGTCATTCCTCATATTTGGGTGTAATTAGCACTTTTCCTGGGAACACCTTAGCCCCAAAACAATCCCAAAGAATTTTTTTTGACAGTCAAATAACATGAACAACAGTCACATCAGTTGCCTCAAACCTCATCTCTATGCACTAAAACAACATACCCTAACAACACTATTAAGAGAAAAATCACATCTTGAATTATGTAAAAGAAACGCATGCACAAATATCCCCTATTACTTCTATCATGCAAAGCACGTTCCAACCGATATAGGTCTTATGCCTTTGGAATTTAGTTATTCTAACTCCAATGTAGGTCCAAAGGATTTGGAATTTAGTTATTCTAATTTCAAATAGGAAATGAAGGTGCATTTCACAGCCTAGTGTAAGGGAAAAGTGTTCTCATGGGACACCTTAGCATAAATACTCAATAAATAAAAATTAAAACCAAATGGAAGTGTATTTTTTCTCTCTTAACCCTAACCTAACTCAAAACTTAACAAATAATAGTGAATAGCTTTCTATTCCTGCAAAAGAGTTCATCCTATCTTTAGAATTCTGAAGTCAAAGATGATACATTACAAAGCAGATTTGAAACTGGCACTTATAGCAAAGAAAGTCTTGAGATTAAATTTCCGGTAGCAAGGATACATAATCATATTGTTGTATAATTTTCATACATCACCAACAAGAGGACTGACATTTTTATTGGCTTAGGAGTTTCTGAACCCAACAAAAATAACAAGAATCAATTTTTTGACTTCTTCAACCATTAGTTAATTTGAGAACAATTATCTCTTGTTTACAGTCTCATGATAGCTAGAGATTGGTTACAAGGACCCTAACTTTACTTTCTTTACAACCAGTATAATTTTAAAAAGGGAAATATTGGAAGACTCTTCAATGCAGGATTTAGATCATCTATGTAGTTTGGCATGATTGTGAAGTCATTAGCTATGAAATAGGGTCACAAGTGGGCTTGAATAACATGTGTATTCAGTTGTATTACCAAGCGTTCTCCTGAGTACAAAGTATTGATGATTGGATGTATTCTTGGAGGAATTGGTGGAAACCCCACATCTATTCTATTTCATCTTTTGAATCATAACTTGTTGCTGGACATTTCAAGAGGATTTTACTTTTGAAGCACATCGGTTATCGTTGACCTTTTTGAAGGCAATAGTCTTGGGCAATGGTCGTGTAGCCATCATGGCTAGGTTGTTTGCTAATACCCTTGTTGACACTCTAGGATTTGGTCCATTTTAAGTTATTGATGTTGCATCATGCTTCTTAGGTATATTGATGGTTAATGAAATACCTTATTGTCTTCCCTTAATGGATTCATCACTCCTTTAGGTTATTGGTTGATTATGTTTTATTTCTACAAAGAAATTCCTAATATTCCTCCTTTTGTGACATTTCGTATTCTTGTCATGGTAAAAAAACATTGTTATCCACCATTGCAGTGTATATGAATGTGCCTCTACTGGTGGCATGTACATACACTATGGTCTATAAGAATTTGGGATACTTAGAGTTGATCCCCATCCATTATCACCCTATGTGGCTACACTAGATGCCCTTCTAATTTCAAGGAAATTTTAAAAATATTCCTATTGAATTCATTGATAAAACTGTCTTAATTGACATATTATAATTTATGTTCCTAAAACTGTTCCTATTGATAAAAAAAATCTACCTTTATTGAATTACATATTACAGCGTATCTTTATCAAGTTATCCCTCTTCATTTGATTTTGATACATTTGGTAGCAAATTAAAACCTAGAGTGCTTAAGGGGATGAGTTGGTAGTCTTTTTGTTGCACAGTAAGATAAGAAAACAACAAGCAGTAAAATATCTCTAAGACACATACTAGTTTAATGACTTTATCCATAAATTTAATTTCCATCATCACCATTCATATTGATCATTTCATTGGTATTTCCAAGCATATCGGAGAATACAAGGAGATTTATTAAGCATGTCAGCATTGATACTACTGCTCCTTGTTATAATGTTGAAGACAAAAAAATAGGCGGGATGTTGTATAAGGTTTGAGGATTATATAACATAAATCAAGCATGCCATGTTACTCCCCCCTAATATCTTAATACTTCCACTACACCACCCATGAGACTAGTATTCTCCCATACTTATCCTCTTATCGAAATTCATTAGAGTAGTTAGGATACTCAATTAAAGTCAAAATAGAATCCTAATACTTGTTTATAGTAGATCCATCGATAGATTGAAGAGAATATGATTGTTGAGGGCACCTCTATACCCGATCATGGCCTACTCCTATCCATACCATACTAACACATTCATACTTGAACAGCCAATCCTTGTGTCCTTTGTTACATATTAGGACAAAGAACTATGGAGATCCTTCAGAGAGTAAGGATTCACTTAGTAAGTTCAAGGGTGCTGCCACAACAATTGCTTCAGATGAGAATATTGCATTGCTGGGTGCTATACAGTCCTTATTTCAAGGTTCCGTGAACACTTGCTTTAAGCCCAAATGAACAGGATATTCCTCATTTGCAACAATTATGTTGTCTTTAGTGCTGGTAAGTTCCCTTTCCTTTAGACTCTTGGCTGATCAAGAAAAAAAGGTGTATGGATACATGAAGATTGTATCACTTGTCTTTGTTGCGTCCTTACTCCTTTCTGTCATAACTATTTTCCTTTTTTATCCCAACTCAGAAAAAGGTGGAAGCAATAAGTTAACTAATAGCATGTATATGTCTCTGTTAAAACACATAATAAAATAAACTCAATAATAATCTCGTGAACATATACAACATATTTTAGCCTTTAAAAAAGATCATACATTTTGTAAAATCACCTCCTTTAAAATTAGTGTCATCTTAAGAAACAAGAGTTCCTCGGAATTATCCCCCTTGGAATTCTCAAATAATATCTTAGAAAAAATGGAAGAGAAGTGTGTTGCATTTATTGCCTTTGAATAAACTTCCCAAACCCCAGGTGTTGCAACAACTGCTTCCTACATGATCCATATCAAGTGGATCAAAATCTTGGCAAGATGTCTTGTGTGACAGTTATTTTGAGCTGTATATACACACACAAAATAAATGCATTGGAATCAATCACAACATTTGAAAAACAGGATGCTTGGAATATAAAGAAATTGCAAGACTGAAAAAGACAACAAAACAACACTACGCATAACCAAAGACTAAAAAATATCAGGCTCGTACCATAAGTTATTTGATGCTACTATATTAAATTACCATGCTCTTCCACATCCATTGACAAATAAATTATGCACAAAAACGAGCTTTGTTAATGGTATGACACAAATCTCCATTCAATTTAAAGAAAACTTTTCAACTTAGACATTCTCGGCAACCTTGTTGCTACTTTTTTGTATGGATTTTTACGGGCCTTCCACTTTTGAAACTATCATGACATGACAAATATTCAAGAAGTATACTCCTATCCAAATTAACCCCGTCAGCATGCACCTATTTTGTTTTTCTATGTTACTTGATCAAAGGGGATCATAAAAGGTTTATCAGTCACAAAGCACTCTTATATATTTATGGAAATTCATCCTAAAATCACAAATTGAATTTACAATGACACAACCACCATATTAGTTCTATTGAATTGTACTCTCTAACAATAATGCACGGTTAGTGTTAGCAAATATTAATCATAGTTTTCAAATTGAATCTCAAGTCATTGACTGCTTCCTCTGTTCTTCATAACTAACCACTACCTAATGGAAGGAAAGAAATGTGTCTACTCAAGCTTCAAATAAACATATTCATGGTCCTAGGGTTCATCGGTAAACCATTGATTGATGATGCATAGATTTCCTTTTTGGCATATATTATGAAAGCCAACAATGCGGTCATCAAAACTAAGAATATGACTGCTATGTCAAAACCCAGGTTTTTATAAAGTTTATTGTATCCACTAAATTAAATTTTCTCTTGATTGAAAAGACATAAATTTCCCATTTAGCATACATTATGAAAGACAACAAATAAGTAACCACAACCAAGGATATGACTTCTATATCAAAACCCTATAGAAATCCAGGTCTTGAGTGATATGGACAAGTATTGCTTCTCAAATGATATAATAAAAAACAATACTAAGATTGCAAAACATAATGTCCACTTCATTCGAGGAATGTTCTTATAATGTAGATTAATTATACATGTTATATCTTCATTTTAGAAATATTTAGGATTCCCTAATTTTATTGGTGGGAGGTTTGACACAATCTTTGCAACGTGCAGTATGTGCTCACCATTTCCCCACCTACAAAATACAATAAAAGAAATTAGAATTATTGTGTTTATACAAAAGGTCTTACATTCCAATAACTTGGTATACTTGGGTCTACACATTAAAATCATGATAAACAACTTTACATTCTCACCATTTTTCCATTGTGTATAAATACATAATGATCAAAATATTCTTGTAGCTCCAATTGTTCTCTAACTTCAAATAGTGTACAATCCTCCTCCATTGATAGTGTTGTAAATAATTCACCATTTTTCAAGACATCAAGGAAAACTATTGGAGAATGTGTTCCATCCTCGTCATCTTGTTACTTTGGAACCCAAACCCATTTCCTCATTTGCAAAACATGTCTCAACCTATGGAATTTAAATGAGATATATAGTATATGTCTTGAAATCCAATACCTGGAAGAATCAAATGAAGATATTTAGTGTATCATCATATGATTTGTTTCATGGATATGAAACTCCTTTTCCTCTTCTGGCCTCTAAAAATGAAGAAGCATTATACAATTAAAAGTAAATAGTATTGAAAATGCTACGTGAAAGACAAGGTATCATGACTCAATATGCACTCTATTTCTTCTCCACTTTGTTCATGTAGTCTTCTATCCCAGTCGGTGAAAAACAAAATTGTGAGTAGCTCATCATAAGGTTTTTAAGTAGAATACATTTTACCAGTTTTCCTAATCGACTCATCCTTCCCAAAAAGATGAAAAAATATATAGAATGGCATGAAAATGCCACTACGTGCATGGATGCCACATTTTTCCTTCGTTCCAAGTTGCATTTCTGAAAATAACTTATAATGAAATGAACTTACTAAAGAATCCTCTACACTTGGCCATTCCAATAAGCTGAGAGAAGGTAAGTGTATCTATTTGAGATATCCACTTGATCCAATCGTTTTCAAAATAATGTATTCATATTTGTAAAAGAAAATACCTTCCTTCATTAACCATGTAGGATCCTTATCGATGTAGAGTAGTTCTCCTATTTTTGAATGAATGGCTTGGAAAACACTCATTATGCATTCTACTGGCTCCCATTCTTTCCAATTTGATATGCATAACCCTGAGATAAATGTGATATTCATATCACTATAAAAGTAAAATAAAAATATGTGGAAATCCTTGAATCTATCAATAAAATATGACCATAAAACAATATGACATCAAAATTGATCTTGCACACTCACATTTACAGTCAAGTTTAGGAAATTTTGGTTAACTTGAAACTTTCTCTTTTGACATCTCTCTATAGTCATATACATGTGCCACTTGAATATCTGCCACTTTTTGTCCTCCATTACTCATCTTAAATAATTTTACTAAACCTTTCTAGTGGTTGTTGAGGTATTGCAAACACATTTTTTTATTGCATGGCTTCCAATTGTTGATGGTTTCATTGTTACCCATGACCCAATAGATAATGGCATTGAAACCCATTTTCCTTAATCATCAGTTTTGTTGTATACCACAATTGATTTCAACTCACTCCTGGGTCGTTGTTGAGCCATTGAATTCTATAACATACAAATGAAATAAACATTTTGAGTATTATGTAAATCAAAACTTACTATCCTAATAAAGATAGTTCTTCAAGTGAATGTCCATCACCACATTCTCATGTCCCTTTAATCTTGTCTCATTTTTCTTCTATTGGTACCTTTTTACTCCTAGTACCCAACCTATGTGGCTCATTAAGCCAAGGTGGATTTGTGCGACCTAGTCTTATATTTCATTTCGTAAGGATTCCATTCTTCTTTTAGGACTTTGTTACCCCCCTATTCGTATGGGTGTCCACATGTGAGTTTGATCGCATTCTTTAGTGGGGGTGACATTGTTCATAATGACGGTGCCCTAAAGGATTTTAAGTAATGTTAGGAGTGTTGGAGTCTACAAATGGCCCTAGATCTACATTTGGTCACAATATGAGGCAATTATGGGATACATTTATGTATTATGAGCTGATTGTGGACATATGTTAGTAAGAAACAAGTTGTTTTAGTAAGTCTGGTCATGTTTCAAGTAATTATGGGTATGTTGGAGTAATTTAGGGATTTTATCCCACACTCAAAAAATGTTGTACATCACTTCTAGTAGTAAACAAACATTTTTGGGTGAAATTCAAACCTCAAGAAGTAGCAATCAACAATGAATTCCACTTCTAGGTTATTTCAGACCATAAAAGATAGCAAAAATACTTAATTTGGACACTCAAGTGCATTTGGGCTAACAGTTTGAGTCTGTTGGGTATGTTTAGTGGGAATATTTTGGATATATGTATGCACTTCTATATTGATATGGAAATGACACAACAAGTAGACTTTATCATCTTTAATTTTAGACACTCCCTATGCATCCAACAATTATATTCCTAGGTATGTTCTTACACATGTACAGTGGTACCTTTTGGAGGAGCTTCATCCACTGAAACAATCCTTATACAAAAGGTTTTGATCAGTTTATAACTGAAGAGAAGAGTTTTAACCACTATTTTCAACATTATAGAGAAACAAAGGAATGATCAATGG
The DNA here is from genome assembly GCA_001517045.1 of Pseudotsuga menziesii. Classification (NCBI taxonomy): domain Eukaryota; kingdom Viridiplantae; phylum Streptophyta; class Pinopsida; order Pinales; family Pinaceae; genus Pseudotsuga; species Pseudotsuga menziesii. Next base: position 322,063 of record LPNX010622031.1, read on the forward strand.
TGCCAAACAGGACAGTGTCGGTACAGTACAACAAAGCACTCAGCTTTTTTGCATGTAGAAAGGGATATAACTTCCATAGAACTTGGGACAAATTGCAGACTGAGGTATAAGACTCTTATTGGATCAAATATGGACTCAATAAATTTTAGGCCAGAAGACATACTTGAAGGGTCAACCAATTTCAATTCATGGAAAGCAAGACTTATGGCCACCTTGGAAGAAAATGATCTTGATGACTTGGTCATCAATACTGTAGAAGAACCCAAAACCAATGCAGGGAGGGTAGCATTCAAGAGGAAGAAAGCCAAGGAAAGAAGGATTATATACGATTCAGTTAAAGAGACATTGATTCCTGTCATAACCCCACTAAAGACAGCTAAAGAATGTTTTGACACTTTGACTAATCTTTATGAAAAGAAAGCATCGAGTCCGAAAATAGTCCTGAAGAACCGTCGTCATTATTTGAAGATGGAGAAGGTTGAAGGGGTGGCCTCCTTCTTCACAAAAACATCTCAGGTAAGAGCTCCACTCTCGACTATTGGTACTTTAGTAGATGATGATGATCTTGTCCAAATTGTTTTTGATGGTCTTCCTAGTTCTTGGGAAACCTTTTTGGCTTCCATAAGTGGTATGGAAGTTTAGCCAAAATTTGAAATACTATGGAATGATTGCTTGGAAGAAGAAGGAATAATTCAAAGAATATCTAGTGGTGTTAAGGAAAGGAACCTTTCCCTTGCAGCCAAGACAAAGAATTTCAAGAAATCCTTTCCTCCAAAGAAGAAAGGGAAGAAGCCTCAAGGTAAGCACCTTGATGTATCTAAGATTGAATGTTTTAATTGTCACAAGATGGGACACTATGCCAGATATTGTAGGAAGTCAAAGAAAAAATTCAAAAGAAGATTCCAAGCATCCACAACAGAAGAAGAACCAAAGAGGAAGAAGATTACTGAGTCCTCCACAGAAGAAGAATCAAGAAGAGAATACTACCTAATTTATGCTCTCTCCAGATCTATCACCAATAGTGTTAACTCCTGGTTGGTGGACAGTGGAGCTTCAAGACACATGAAAAGATTTTGTGAAGCTCTTACCAACTACAAAAGGAATAATTTCACTACGACTGGTTCAAGTGCTCCTCCAGCTCACGACAGCACTACTAGGGCTCTTCCACTGCTTCCCACACCCTACGGGACTGGTGTTAAGCAACCCGATCCCTACTAGGTCCTGCTTCAATTCATGTGAGCCCTATTTGGGCCTGTTATAGCCCATGCCAACCTTGTTAGGGCCACCCATAGTCCACTTGATCCCTTTTTAGGGATTCCTCCCTGATTCAGCATCCTTGTCAGGGCACTCACATGTCACAATATCTCTTATTGAGTTCTTCATTATCAGACGGTACCATCTGAAGGAACAAACATGCAGGTCGAGGTTGATTGAAGGTTATTCCAAGAACATCGCAATATACACATGAAGTTTGGGGTTAGATTAAGGAAGACTAGTGGCAACAGACATATGCTAGACAATCTTTGATTTTATCAAGATTATTTTGGTTTGTTGTTGCAAACTCAAACTTGATGTAAATGTATCTATTTTACTTGCTCATGTACAAACCCAATCATCTCATTTAGAGGATAGATTATTATTTATTTTGGGGGTTTTTTCCTTTAAAGGTTTCCCCATGAAAAACTTGTGTGTTTAATTTTTTGGATGGTTGTTTAACTTATTGCTGCTATAATCTCATTTTTTACTACTCTTAAAGTTTGAAATCTAAAAGTTTGTTACTGCTATTAAATGTATATACATGTTAAATGTTTAACTATCAAACTGTTGTTGGAATATTTTCTTTGGGCCATTTCCCTTGCATGGGATGTTTGTTGAAACTTCCACCCATGTTGGGATGGTTTTTGCCCTTGTTGGGTTGTTAGAGTTGGTCACTACCCCAGTTGAGTGGACCACTACCGTTCTTGGGTTGGTAGAGCATGCCACTGCCCTATGTGGGATGTTTGAGCAGGACGCGTCCTTCTGCTGGTTTGCATGAGATGGTCTCTTCCTATGTTTGACTAGGTTGTTGGTTTTGTAGTCTCTTATGTGACTTCCCTAGACTGTTTTGGGTTGAATACTTGTTGGCTAACTTGGTTATCATATTGAGTTTTTACTTTGAGCTGCTACACTTCCTACTGTAACTATATAACCTTACCCTACAACATCTTATCCCTCTCTCTCTCTCTCTCTCTCTCTCTCTCTCTCTCTCTCTCTTAGGTATGTCCATGCCCTTAGGTAAGGGCGANGTGACTTGTCTCTGAGAAACAAGGTCTAATTTGAAATTATTTCTAAGTATAAGGAAGGTTCAGCTTAGTTCTTTTGTTTTGTCAGTTAAATTAATGTACTGATGTTCATGATTTTATTAGTACTGCTTATGTACTTTTATAGTGTGTTTTTGCATTTGTTATAGTTTGTTTCAAATCCTAACATTAACACAATGACCCTTAAGGGAGTGTTAAAGTTGAAAGAAATGAAAATTATATTTTTATTTTTTCTACTAATGTACTTTTAATTCAATATGATTTGCATTAAAGTACAAGTTTGTAAAATCTCATAAAAACCCTAAGACTTCAACAGTAAGTCTAATGTTATAGAGAAAGTCTGTGACTCCTTCTTGAATAGTGTTTTGAGTAGGGATGGTATTGAATCCAACCATATTAGACTTTCGAGTTTCTTGGAATTCCCTTCTCCTTCCAATATCCCCTAAATCTTTTTGGAACATGAACCTCCAACATGTGGAAGAGTAAAGTGAGAAGTGACAAACTAATACCATGGCTCTCACAACTAAGTTTCAAAATTGCACCAAGATCTTTTCAAGGACACATGTTGATTATTCCTTATATTGGATTCCATCGGTAAGCTTAATGTCTCAATAAGTCTCTTTGTAGTATCCATTGGATGAACATGGAGGGTGTAACGCCGCGGTTTTGACCACGTTGCATTAGATGTATATGATGTATATATTGTAAATGATCATGGTGTGGAGCTAAAGGCCAAGGCCCCACCACTGATCGGTTATGCTATGTTTTGGATTTAAATGTGTCATCGATGGTATATCAGGGCATGCGGCATATATTATGTTTGTCATCGTGTAAATATGCATCTATAATTAATTAAATGAACTCGACCAGCTACAATCGCGGCAACTAAAATGAGAAGGGGGCATGATTTTCACAAGGATAAGGGTGGGGGAATTGCCAAACCTTGGCCAATAAAGGAAAATACCCATGTGTCTTCTTTCCTTGTCTTAACCAATCACTTTCATTAATAATTGTTGCTGGTGGTTGAGGCAGTTATTGTCTTTGGGAGTGGGGTGGCAGGACTGTCAGTCCTCACCCACACGCACACTCCACCATGGTTGACTTCATAATGGAAGAGAAACCACTGCGATCACTCATGCAGACATTCATTCTCTCCACGCCTATGCTGAACACTCACGCACTTCCAATTCGCGTCCTCTCTATAGGTTGTTCGTCCTCACGCAGGGACCATATTGCATCCATTATCCTCACGCACAGGTATTCTTTTGTGTTGGACTCACATAGCTAGCTGGGAGCTATGCGTTTTCACCCACGATCTGTTATGTTTGATGTGGTCTTCCTTACGTTTTGGGATGGGAGTCTGCTCATTTCACGCACAGTTTGGAAGTCAGTATTTTTCTCTTCCTCAGCGTGGTTTATGTATGTTTTTCCTTACCAATTCATCGCCGGTACATATGTTTGCCTCTGCCCAGCTGTAAATGTGGTTTTATCTTTCCATCCTTGGACTGTGTAAGCTCCTTGGCGACTTCATTGTTCAGATCGAGTTGCTGATTTCCCCACATGGTTGTCTGTGTTTGCCGTGGTCTTCTTTACATTTTGGGGACTGTTGTAAATTCACTTGAGAGTCATTTTGGCCACAATAGGGCCAAGAATGACTCAGGAATTGGCTTTCATGTCTTAAGCTGGATCAGTTGTTTGATTGCATGTGTGCAATGGTGGGTCTTCGGACTGTGTAGGGAGCAGGGATGGGGCTTAGTTTTGCTTGACAAATCTGGTGGCTGGAAACCACACAAACAGAGCTAGAGGGATGGCCTTCTTCTCCACCACCCCTGAATAGAACTGGAAGGGAATGCAGGGCCTGAGGGACTGTGTAGCAGAGAAGGGACTGATTCCTTGTGTTGGGTGTGTGTGGGTGTCTTAGAGGTCAAGCTAGTTCTGGTGTAGGTGTTCTTGGCTCTGTAATGAGCTCACCAGCTTAGCATTGAGCCTTTCCCCAACTCCTTGATGGCCTGATAAACCCAATTGTGTTGGCTTGGCTGTGTTTTGTATATCCTTGGCTATGTGTAAGCCTGCTTGTTCCCTTATTCCTTGGAGAATCATGCCCAGCTCGAGGGTGGCAGCGCTGCTGAGAGATTAAGGAGAACGCTGTCCTATGGTTGGGTGGAATGTTGCAGCGACGTAGCTAGTTGCGGATCGACTTCTTCATAAGATAAGTGATCTTGTCCATTTTTACTTCTGCAACCATATTTTCTGTTAATGAATGTTATGAACATGTTGAATGCATGCATGTATGAAAGCTATTGGTTTCCATTGTGTATGATGATTAATTGCATATGTGCATGGTTTAGTTCAAAGTCTTTGTTTAAGCATGTTGTTTCAGCAATTTTGTGCATGCATATGTTCATGGGGCTCTTAGCCCAGGTGGTTGAAGCTTGGCTCGCGTCCTCTTCGCCGGTCGGGAGGGATGGGGAAGTGATAGAGGGTGACAGAAAGGTTTCCATTGTGTCAACAAGAACATATGTTTCACTCCCAAGGATTGGGAATTATGGGAATTTAAGAACCCACACCCAAGGCTAGGCCTTATGTTTTAAATGGATCATTTGAGCATTATAAAGGAATAAATCCTAAAATATGCTTATTTAGAATTGCATTCACCAAAAATTTCCTTGGGACAATAAATCATAGGTAAACTTGGGCTTTCAAACTCTCATTGTTATCGTGATCAATTTGATGGTGACAAGGAAACATGTTGCTCATAGTATCTAAAGAATGGAATACTCTACAACATTATCTCAATTGGAAAGGGCGAGGTTTTGGAATTGGTTTTTCCATTATTTGCCTTTCTTTATAGTGGTCCTATATGTTATTGAAGGAAATTAAGTGTTGGTTAAAATATCTTGGCTCTTCCATCTAAGATTTTTGAAGAGATACATTATCATGAACAAGGAATTTTTCAATGCTTATACTAGGCATCGGGTCCCAGGGATAGTATTGAGTAATAAATACAAACTAACCAAGCCAGATAGGGTTTTGATTGAATAAATAAGGGGATTTTCCCTAATTATATTGACATGAAATTTGTCTTGCAATCTCTTGTTCAAAGGTGAAAATATTGGAATAGGAACAAGCTAAATGATATTAAGAACTATAATCTTATGAATGAGTTTAGAAGGATTTACCATAAATTTGTGCTAGAAAACTAGTTGAATATGATGGCTCTCTTTGATTTACACAATGTAAGGAAATCTCTAGTTGATTGCGATAAGGATTTATTGTTTGGTCCCTTATCCTTAGGGGCTTAACTCTCGACCACATGTTGGTGCACCTTGGTTATTCTCAGCCCATATGTTTTTGTGTTCTATGTGTGGTCACCGTGAACTCAAACATGTGTTTTAGTTTTGAGGATATGTCAAATATGCTACAGGACAAAGATACACAAATTTTGTGGCTACTTCGCCCTTGCTTCCATTTCCTAGAAAGTTTCTCTCTTAGGCATAAAACTACAATAGATCATTGAATTCCATTGCAAAGTATGAGATGTATTTATTACGGAGCTTTGGATTCTTTTGTGTAGTGTTAAACATATCTCTTCCTCTTTCTTGAAAAGAAATAGAAATAAGTAGAGAGAAATAAAATGCTAAGATAGTTGTTTGAAGCCTCTAGCATGGAGCGTATTTGTACATTGCACGTCGCAAAAAATACTTCCAGAGGTATTAGATCTTTATGCAAGAATTCACAAAATTTATCAAATGTAAGGCATTGGTTGGTTATTCCAGTCATTGGGTTTTACTGGAATTTTTTAAGAAGACTGAATAAAGAGGTTCAACATTGCTTTGTATGCCTCTGATATAGGTAGGTATATATATAAATATAAAAATAGATCCAACATTTCCTTCACCATCAACAGAATAATGTAAACAATTGAAGCGTAATTTTCTTAGTGATCTTGAAAAAATCAAAAGGAACAATAGACTCAAGATCAAGATAGGAAAAAAAAAAATTTACCTATGGTTTCAGATCTCACACCCAAATAAGTAGGGGAATTATTTCTCTTGTTTTTCCTCGTGGAGTTGATCTAGCATGTGGTTTAAGCTCCTGAAAGGTCGGCCTTAAGGAGTTTATGAATAGCGATTTGGTACTGCCACACACACTAAAGGAGATGTTAGTGATGATCAATTTCTTGATTTTATCCTCAGCTAAGCGGTCAACACCTGCATATTAAGAAATTTTGGCTTGTGAGAAATATTAAACTTTGGATTATCAGTAACTGCATCACAAACTTCATGATACCAATCACGAACATGAACAATAAACTTTGCCATTGATATGGATTATTTTAATCTAGATATAGATTCTTGGGAGAGGAAGCTAGTTTTTAAACTGGATCAACGGGTTTAAGAACCAGAACTGGAACTACTAAAAGGGATGTGGGCTCTGCCCCTGCCCACACCTCTGTATATGGTACCCTTTTTATTAGTAGTTATGGTACCCTTCACCAGGTGATTTGATAGATAACATAAACATGAGGTACGGGTTCAAGCCCCAGGAAATAGTGTGGGCACCTTCTTCCCCTCGAATAATTCCCTTTCTCTTGGTGGTGCGGTTGAAATGTTTGTTGTTTTATCCATTGCCTTTGATAAATGGGATTCACTAAGTAACTTGGACATTCTTTAAGGTATTCTAGAAACCAAAACAAACACCAACGATTGCAACAGAACACCCACGGATGATTGATTTTGCACAACAATGAAATGAAGTATATCTGCTTAAACCTAGACGACAATGAAATGAGTCATCATGTATACCTGAAAAACATATGTTAAATTTGACCCAGTAGTTGATCCCCCCAATCAGTTGAGGCACCATGAGAGGTGGAACCAACATACTCAATGGAAGAATATTATATTCTATTGCATCTCGATTCAGAACTCCCTGCCTCCCAACTAGGCGAGCTAGATTCGTATCTGGTGAACTTTCGTGGCAGATGATGGGCCTATCCTCTGAACCTGGGCAGCAATTGACTGCAATGAAATAAGAGGCATGCACCAGTTTGTTAAAAAACAAAAAATCCCCCATTTAAAATGATTATTTTTATATTAATTTATCTTACAACTTAAATGAGATAAAACATGAACTATAATCTAAATAAAACTTGAGAAAATTACTTTTAATTAATATACATTACAAATTAGATCTATTTTAGGTTTATTTGAGTAGTCCAAGATACATAGTTAGTAGTATTTTTTTATTTGTCATTCTCGACATCTTCAAACAGGACAACTAGGGAAGAGTTTTTCCTTTATAGTGTTGGAGCATAATATGGAAAGTGGATGCCTTATTTTGTATCTTTAAATCTAAAATTAATGACATCGAATATAAAACCAATAACATTTTTGGGAAACTTAACACTACAAGTATATAGAAAATATTTTAGTTTCCAATGCCTATGTTTTGTGTGAGTGGAGCTCATTTATGGAATTTGTGAAGTTTCTGATGTGCATGGCATTGTGAGAAATGATAACTACTGTTTAAATTGTTCAACAAGGCCATAGTAAATGTTTACTTCGAAAAAAAATTACATGGAGGATTTAAGGATTTAGCGGCGTTCAAGAACTGCATACTTGGAATATGAGCCACAAGGTACATATGAGTGAAATTGATATCCATTATGCATGATGTCCTTGAGCACACCATCATTTTAAATGGGGTGGGTCTAATTTCTAACAACCTTCCATGAAATATTATAAATTAGGCCAAAACACCAACAAAGGGTGAAACAACTTCTTTTGATATGGTGTTATATCTCATGCACTATGTATGTCCCTAAAAATAATTCTTGAGATTCAAACCAAATTGGGAACCTACATGTGTTAATCCAGTGTACATGTACTTAAAAAGATTGGTGAAGACAATGTTCTCATGTATTTGTAAGTATGCTCTAACCCCTCTACATGAAAAGTTGTATGGAACATAGTGTCCACAATTCTCGATAGATTCAAATCCAAGCTTTGGAATCAATGGGATAAATAGTTTTGCATGGTTCAATGATGATGATGTGAAAGAGGGTGCGGCGGGATTGGTGAGTTAGGGCGTGTTTACTAGGAATTTCAATAGGATCAATATGATCTATAGGACGTGCGCTGAGAAGACTCATTCCGAAAGGACACGACGAGCTATATAACCACATATAAGGTGCCTAGCACGAGCTGAGGCTTTGCTTAGTAGGGGCCAACCACGGATAAACTGGATTTTACCTAGCAATATCCCTGTCCCATTCGGTCCCGAATAAGATGACCTCCACCTTGGATGTGTAATCTCCACGTGTAGAGAAGCGACAAAGCACTCTCCCTCTCCGGTAATCCTGCTAGTTGCTTGATCGAAGAGCTAAGTACCTATCTGATCAAATCTTGATGTGATCATTGAGAAAATGTGAACTGCTTTTGACGAAATGGAGTGTGTGGTGTCGGATGATTGGCATGTAAGTCGATTATCATGAAACAGTATAAAGTTGTTAATTTATACCTTCAATAAAATTTGATAAAAATACATTTAAATTAATTAAGTTTTATTTTTTCTATATTAATAAATTAATCACCTATTATTTTTATTTTATTTTTCTACATTTTAAAATATATAGAAATATTTTAACATATCCATTATATACTCTAAATTTAATATTTAATATTTTTATTTTTATTAATATATTTATTATACATTCTAAATTTTAATATTTAAATTTTGGTTTCAATAATTTTTTATTTTAATATAGGTTAGCATATATATTTTATACTTAAATCTAATTTTTAAAATTTAATTTTAATAATTTATAATTTAATTTTTTTAGCTTTTAATTATTTAATTTTAATATAATTTTGTAAAATATTACATTTTAATGTAATTATATAAGTTAATATTTAATATTTTTAACTTTAATTTTAATATTTTGTATAGCCTAATGTTTTGTGGTTTCTAATTAATTGTAATATAATTTGATAAAATATTATATTTTAATATTATGTTGTTTAGAATTTTTTTTTTGAAAATTAATTTTTAAATTGAGTTAATATGCATTTATTACTTTGTAATGCTTTTTATTTTAAATATTTTTATACAAATTTAATAATAACATATTTTAAAAATATTAAAAACTTAATAATATTTTTTAAAAATAACAAAATAAAATAAAGTTTAACTAAAAATATATAATTGTATGATATTTTTTAGATTAAGAAAAATGGATGAATATATCATATATTCACAACTAAAAATGTGTAAATAAAAGATATTTATAACATTAAGAACAAATAAATAAATATAACATATATTGAAAATTGTGTAAAGATATGCATACTAAGTGAAAAGACATATATTTTTTTTTCAAAATATATAAAAGAACAATAATATATTTTATTGAAAAAGTATGAAAAGACATTAATACTTTATTCTAGGTGTAAAAGTACTTGTAGATTAATATGGTTAACCATAGATTTTCATCAACCACTCAAAATATGACAAGTAAGCAACCTTGACGCAATTAATGCCAACTTAGCTATTGTTGAATAATAGGAAAAAATACCTCAGTTACCCACTCTACTTATATAATGTTTAGTGTTGCATGCTCCTAACCCCTCCACCCATGAGCTCTTTAGGTCATTCTAGCAAAATGTCAACATTCTCTGGACACATGGGGTACAACTCCTTCCTCTTCTAGGGATGTATGAACGATATGGAGGGTACATCTTCTCTCTCGTGTATGTAGAAACGATAGGGTAAAGTTATTTGTTATTTCAATAACGTGAACTTTCAAAAATAGTATGAGGAGAGGACTTATTGATCTTTTTATATTAGATTGTTCTTTTGGCTACTTATTTATTTGGCGCGTGTTTCTTTGTAGCATAATTCAATTGTATTGGCCTTTTGTGTACGGAAATTTCGAACAAATTCGAATTCGTGGAATATTGGATTAATGTGTAATACTAATACGGGTTAATTTTGAAAATTAATTTTAAAAAACCAAATTTTAATTGTTAAAACACTATAAAATAAATACCTTTCAATTTCATACTTAGTAATTCAATTTAATAGGAATTAAAATAAGCCATAAAAAATAAATATGCAATTATAATATCAACACTAGATTTATTGGTTACCAAAACCATGTGCTCATTCTTGAGTCAAAGTTAACCCTAACACAATTTAAACATTAATTAATTAATTCCAATGTAAATAGTGGTAAATATTATTTACTTTCTTCTTAAAATAATTAATGACTAAGAGTTTTCTCTCTTATATTACATGCATTATCTTTTTGTTTTTTTAAAGAGTATTTTGTTTTAATTAAAAATATTATATATATCGTTGTATATTATGCATTATTCTACTTAAAGTAAAGTTAGTCATTATAATAGAGTATGATTTTACCATGTATGTAAATATTATTTTTCACATAAACATAAATATCATTATGATTATGATTTGATTTTATCATGTAAATACTATTTTTCACATTTATGATTGAAATTATGGAAATGTTTATTGAATTTATTTTTATTATTTTAATCATTTTAAGTATGTTATATAATTAATTTAATTTGTTTTGTAAATAAGTATGGAAAAAACTTTCTATTACCAAAAGAAAAACATAACTTACAAAGACAAGCCCCATACATTTCTAGAAACATCCAGACCATGACATGGGAGAACAACCTCAACTTGTCAAGAAACAAGGATAAGAACCAACGAAAAGAAAACCTCTAGCTCAGAGCACCTGACTAAAAAATCCTAGGTTACACCATTAAGCAAAATTTATCAGATCTTTTTTCCCTTTTCCCCTTATTTTTCCGAACATCAATCCAACTAGAAGAGTTATCACTAATTGTATTATGCAAAACGAAAGCTCCATTCGCGGAAGAACAACCAGAATTTGGAAGGTCAAGAGGCACAGGAGGATCTTGATCATTATCAGAGTGATTAGATTCATGAGGACACTTCTAACCATCTGAAAGGGAAACCAGGGCGGGGCCATCCTTATCCTGATTACAGATTTCCTCTATCTAATGGATAAGGAGCAAAGTCAACTGTTGACTTTGCTCCTTTCCCGTTAGATGAAAAGAATCAGCAATCGAGATAAGCTCAGGCCCAAGGCCATAAATGTATCTTGAATTATTGCACTGGAGGAGGTCTTTGTTATTATTGAATGAGGTGGTGGTTCAAGGTTTCTTTGAATCTTGTAGGGGATTCGAATTCATCCAATTGTTCTTCGTATCTTGCCACCCTATGGGTTTTTTCTTTGAATATGTAGGAGGATCCGAACGATGGAGAGAGGGGCAAACTTCTTGGAGGTGACCAATTTGTTGAAAAAATCTACATTGAAAGGCAATATTCTCATAATCGATCATTTGTGTGAAAGGATATTCTTCCCATTTGAGGATAATCTTGTCTGGTAACCCTTTACTAAGATCCAACTCAACACAGATGTGAGCAAAGGTGTAAATGTCCTTGTCAATCCTATTTAATTCAATCTTGATAAACCGCCCAAGGGTGTTACCCATAGTGGCCATAATATCCGAAGTCCAAAAATGAGGAGGAAAATTAGTGAAACACACCCAAAAAAATTCGTGAAACACATCCAAACTGGGGTAGTCATCGATGTCATGGTTGTAGGATCGAATCCTAGAAACCATTGCTGGAAGGAAAGACTCGCATTTCCACAAAACCATGGCCCATCATCCATGCTAAAACAATGAAAAAACCCTTAGAGAACATGAGTAGTTCATAGTTGGGGTCCAAAATTTATTCAGCCAATCCTTCAATGCAGTCGCAAAAGGCCACAACCCATTGAATTAGCATATCCAAGAATTTGTTTTAAAAAGAGATTCTCAAGCATAAACTAGAGGATTTAGCACCTCTACCTCCGTAACAGAAACATATTTATCCACTATGAAAGAAGGACTAGAATCCGTAGAAGGTCCATGCCCCTATACATGCTTTGATTTTACTGCATCGGAAAAGAAATGTGTCTGGGAAGAAGAGAGCGTCCTAAAAACCCTAGCTCCTCCAAGCAAATCTGATACTAAAACAGTTGTGGAGTCTTTACCTATTTCGTAATCAAGGATATAGAGATCATATGTGTTAAATTATATTATTATATTTGTCCCACATGGGTTATTGATGTGTATAGCTCTATTGTATTCCTATATAAATAGGCCCCTCATGTACAGTATTATATGTGATTCAATATACAACCTCATTCTCAACATGTTATCAGAGCACAAGTTTGGAATCACCGTTATATTATTATTATTATTATTATTATTATTATTAGGCTTCTTCTCCACCAGTCATTAGCCCTGGTGACACATCAACCCTAGTGCAATGGCCCAAAATGAGATTCTTCATCATATTCAGGCTATATTGGATGGCACCAACTATACTGTTTGGGCTTAATCAATGCGTAGTTTTCTGAAAGGGCGCAAGCTTTGGATTTAAGTGACTGGGGATCTTGCAAAGCCCACTAAAGGCACTTCTGAATTTGATGATGCTTTTCACACTCGCCTCATTGATTGGGACAGTCATCATCATCATATTCTTACGTGGTTACGTAACACCACAATTCCATCTATTTCAGCTCTATTTGGCAGTTTTGATGAAGCTAAGGGTGCTTGGGATATGCTTGCGCTCCGCTACTCCTATGTTGATGGCTCTCGAGAGTATCAGATTATGCTTGATATCGATCCTCTGAAGCAAGAACCAGGACAAACTATCAATGATTTCTTTGCTTGCATGCAATTCTTATGGGACCATCTTGCTCTCTTAGATCCCGTTTGGAAGGATCCCACTGATGCTCAGATGTATTCTGAACGCAGGGATCAGCATCACCTTTATCAATTTCTGCTAGCCCTACATGTTGATTTTGAATCTGTTCATGGGCAGCTTTTGCATCGCACTCCTCTTCCAACCTTGGACAAGGTTGTCTTCGAACTTGTCCATGATGAGACTAGACTACAGATTATGCATTCTCAACACAGTCATACATTATTGGCTGCCCCATCCTCTGGTTCTTCATCAACTCGGCCAGAGCAATCTGACAAGTCTAGTCCTGCTACAGGTCTTGCTCGACCTTCTTATAGGACTCGCGACAACAATTTCTGTCTCTACTGCAAAAATCTGAGGGAACACTATTGACAAATGTTGGCGTAAGGTAAAATATCATGCACCCACTGCAGCAGTTGCCAATATTGAGAATAATCCTTCCACATTTGCTCCATCTCCATCTGCTCCCTCTGGCGACTCCTCAGGATCCACTTTCACTTTATCTACAGTTGACTTAGAGGCTATCATCAATCAGATCCTATCCCATTCTAGTAATGCATATTCCTCTGTCCTCTCAGTCTTACCAGGTACATCTTCCTCTTGGATTTTTTATTATGCTTGTTGCAATCACATGATACTTTCTCCCTCCTCGTTTACCACATCTGCACCTTCACCACATTCCTCATTAATTCGCACAGCTGATGGCTCCACTATGACTGTTAAAACTATTAAGTTTTTCATGTGCCTGAATCCTCCTTTAATATTCTCTCTATTGGGAAACTGTGTGAACTTGGTTATCGACTTGTTTTTTACTACTCTGGTGTGAATGTGCAGGTTCCTCGTACGCGACAGACCCTTGGGACCAGGTATAGAATTGGGAGAATGTTCGAGTTGTCATGCTTACACCTTCCCCACTCCGGAGTATCTGCTACTACCTCTCCATCACCACCATCTACTACACTTTGGCATTCGTATCTTAGTCATGCATCTATGTCTCAGGTACAATTATTAGCCTCCAAGGGATTATTAGGTCTAGTATATACTAGTTCTTTTGATTGTACTTCTTTTCAACTTAGGAAACAATCGGCTTTGCCTTTTAATAATAGTGAGTCTATGGCAGCTGCCTCTTTTGATTTAATTCATTCTGATGTTTGGGGACCTTCCCCTGTTCCTAGTATGAGTGGCTCATGTTATTTTGTTATTTTTATTGACGATTTTTCCTATTACACTTGGGTGTTCTTAATGAAATCATGTTCTGAATTATTAAATAATTATATCAATTTTGCCAAAATGATTGAGACCCAGTTTTCAAAGCACATCAAAGCATTTCATTCTAATAATGCCTTAGAATATACTCAACATGCTCTTAAATATATACTAAAACACTATGGCATTGTTCCTCGCTTGTCTTGTTCGAGCACCTCTCAACAAAATGGGAGAGCTGAATGGAAACTTCAGCACATTCTAGACATTGTTCATTCTCTCTTGCTTTCCTCTTCTGTTCCTACCCCATTTTGGGGTGAAGCGACTCTCATGGCTGTTTACACAATCAACAGGTTTCCTACTCCTATCCTTGATAATTGCACCCCATATGAAAGTTTGTTTGGAACTTTTCCCATTTATAACCATCTTTGTGTCTTTGGATCTGCTTGTTTTGTTTTACTCCAACCACATAAGCGCACCAAACTTGAGCCTCGTTCTCAATTGTGTTTCTTTCTTAGGTCTGGAGTATAAAAAAAGGGTTATCGGTGTTATGATCCTATGTCACACCATCTTCGCATTTCTTTTCATGTTGTATTCTGGGAGCATCAATTATTCCACGCAGTCGAAAAATTTTGCATGCCATATTTTCCTCCTGTTGCCACACTCCTGGAGATTCCTCTGTCTCCTACTCCCATAGCACCATCCTCGCTCAAGTAGCACTCATTTGAGACTCTTGATGCTGCTCCGCTCGCATCCCCAGGTCATGTTTAGTCCGAGGCTCCTGTTCATACTCCACCACCTAACCTTCGTCGATCCACTCAAGTAAGATCTCTCCCATCCCATCTCCAGAACTTTCATTGCTTTCATGCCTTAGCTACTTTGCATGAACCTCACTCCTTTCGTGAGGCCTCCACTAACCCTCTTTGGCAGGTTGCGATGAAAGAGGAACTTGATGCTTTACACAATAATAATACATGGGATCTGGTTGACTTACCTCTAGGAAAGTATGTTGTTGGGTGTAAGTGAGTCTCCAAAATTCAGACTTGTTCAGATGGTACCGTTG
Source organism: Pseudotsuga menziesii (assembly GCA_001517045.1). NCBI lineage: Eukaryota > Viridiplantae > Streptophyta > Pinopsida > Pinales > Pinaceae > Pseudotsuga > Pseudotsuga menziesii. Next base: position 337,441 of record LPNX010622031.1, read on the forward strand.
ACAAGTACAAGGATTGACTTGTGTCCCAAGGTTTTACTCAGGATTATGGTGTGGATTATGAGGAGACCTTTTGTCCTGTTGCTCGCCTCTCTTCTGTGTGTGCTTTGCTGGCTGTTGCAGCCTCTCGCCATTGGTCACTTTTTCAAATGGATGTCAAAAATGCCTTCCTTAATGGCGATCTGGATGAAGAAATCTATATGCAGCCACCTCCTAGACTCTCTCATCCTCCAAACAAGTTTTTTCGTCTTCGTCGAGCTCTCTATGGACTTAAGCAAGCTCCTCGAGCATGGTTTTCAAAATTTAGCACCACTGTCTCTTGCCTTGGCTACTCCATTAGCTCCTATGATTCTGCCTTATTTCGTCGTTGCACAGACCGAGGCACCATTCTACTTCTGTTGTATGTAGATGACATGATTAGCACTGGAGACGAGCTCAATGGTATTCAGGAGCTCAAGCAGTTTCTGAGTCAGCATATTGAGATGAAGGATCTTGGCCCTCTCAGCTATTTTCTTGGTCTTGAGATTTCCTCTTCTTCTGATGGATACTATTTGACACAGGCTAAGTACATCTCTGATTTTCTCTCACTGGCCAATCTAACAGACAGTAAGATCGCTGACACACTAACTGAGCTAAATGCTTGTCTAAATCCTCATGATGGGGAACCTCTCCGTGATTTTACTTTGTATCGGCATTTGGTTGGTAGTCTTGTCTTTATTACTATCACTCGGCCAGATATCTCATATGTTGTTCATTAGGTGAGTCAATTCATGGCTGCTTCTCACTCCACTCATTTCTCAGCTGTCCTTCACATCCTTCGCTACCTAAAGGGGACATTATCTCATGGGATTCATTTCTCCTTACAGTCCCCTCTTCAGCTGCATGCCTATACTGATGCTAATTGGGCAGGTGATCCTACAGATTGTCGCTCTACCACAGGTTATTATTTTCTACTTGGCACGTCTCTTATTTCTTGGCGAAGTAAGAAACAGACTGTTGTTGCTCGATCTAGCACTGAGGCAGAATATCGTGCTCTAGTTGACACCACCTCAGAGATTCTTTGGTTACGATGGCTATTACACGATATGGGTGTTTCTTTTTCTTCTCCTACTCCTGTATACTGTGATAATAGGAGTGCTATTCAGATTTCCCACAATGATGTTTTTCATGAACATACCAAACATATAGAGATTGATTGTCACTTTGTCCATCATCAGCTTCTTCAAGGCTCACTACAGCTTCATGCCATTTCGTCTCATGATCATCTTGCATACCTCCTCACAAATTCACTTCCTCCAGGACAATTTCGCGATCTTATCTCAAACCTCAAGCTGGTCTCTCGCACTCCACCTTGAGTTTGAGGGGAGGTGTTAGATTATATTATTATATTTTTCCCACATGGGTTATTGATGTGTATAGCTCTATTGTATTCCTATATAAATATTCCCCTCATGTACAGTATTATATGTGATTCAATATACAACCTCATTCTCAACAATCTGGGAGAGCCCTTCTCGTGAACACTAGCTTCTAAAAATAAGACGAAATGCCTTCAATCTTGTTGATCTCCAATTTAATGGAGGAAATTGTAAGCTCGTACGTTCTCACAAATTTCTCACAAATATGAAGAAATCTTGCATGGGAATCAAATCACGAAGGTTCTCAAAGGAAAAACCCTTGCCACCATGAGAGCGAGAAGCTAGGTTAGAAACAGAAAACCCTAGGGTGGGGGTGGCTGCTTCAAGAGAGACTCCACCAACAACGTGCAAGTGGAGAAAATGTGACACCCGAGTGGCTGGATATTGGTAGAGAAAGCAGAGTTGAGATGGGCCACAATGCTAGGAGAGAGAGCATTGCAAACAAGATCCATCGGGGGGTGACGAGAGCAGGCACACTCGCAAGCAGAAACAAGTCGGGAGAGAGCTACGCAGGAAGGGATCGCAAGAGCCATTGCTAGGGTTCCAAATACAAAACCCATATATAATTAATTTTAAAATAATAAAGTGTTTTTTTTTCAAATATATTTTGTAAAATATCTAATTTTGTATATAATTTGTTTTTAACATCATTGTAAATTTTAATATTAAAAGGTTAAATGACTTAATTTAATTTTTTATAATTCCATTGCATCATAAGGTTTATTTCTATAATAAAAATATAACCATAATATGCAATTGTATAATAACTAAATACTATAAATAATAATATTTTTATTGGTAGAAGTAAACTTCACTCATCTTTTTGAGGGGCATGTCAAGGATCTTTGTAGTAGATGGAACCTTCTAGTAATCTTTTTTATGGTTATTGCTTTCATACTATATATATTTTATGGGCATTTTTCAATACAAATTACCTCAATTGATAGAACCTATTTATCTACTTAAGGGTAGGACCTTTTATGCATGCTATCATGGTCAATTAAGATAATGAATTTGCAAATTTTAATGTTGCTAGAATGAATTTGAGGCTTTGGAGAGAAGAAATATAAATCAATGCAAAGGAGATATGTGGTTCTACCTCCTATGGATCACATTAGAGGAAATTTCAACTCAAAATGGGCCTCCTAAGGAAAATAATAAAATAATAGTTAAAACAATAAAATATTATTTATTAATTTTGGAGGAAGAAAAGAAAAAAACTACTTTTTTTGTTCGTATTTTCAACATATATCCATGTGTTTTTACTCAAATTTCGATTGGGAGAGCTTGTTCGATGCGGAATTAAATTCCGCATCTAACGAGTACCCACTCAGCATACTTTTGACAGGCCTCGCTACCCCAAAAACAAGAAATACCTGGAAAAAAAAACATGATGAAGATGTTTATCACATTTTTTCAGGTATTTCTTGTTCTTGGGGTAGGGGGGTCCATCAAAAGTATGCCGAGTGGGTACTCATTGGATGAGGAAATTAATTCCCATTCGGCATACTTTTGACGGACCCCTCTACCCCAAAAACAAGAAATACCTGAAAAAATGTGATGATCATCATCATCACGTTTTTTTCAGGTATTTCTTATTCTTGGGGTAGCGGGGTCTGTCAAAAGTATGCCAAGTGGGTAATCGTTGGATGTAAAAATTAATTCCTCATCCAACGAGCTCTCCCAGTCGAAATTTGAGTAAAAACACAGGGATATATGTCAAAAATACAAACAAAACAAAAAAAATTATGATACCTTTCACCAAATTTATATTAAAAAGGTGTTTAAGACTCTATACGGTGTTTAAAGCAATTTCATTGGCTAACACATGATGACATGGAATTTGAATGAGGGTTAAAACGCCCATTTTGAGTTGAAATTTCCTCTAATGGACAATGGAATGTCTTCCACATATGACCTCTAGAGATATAGCTTCAATTTCATCATCATAAATGTCCTCTAATGGCCATAAAGGATTTTGCATCCTTACATAGGAAAATATTTCTCATCATAGTTTTAACATAATCCTTCAAGTTGACATTATGAAATTTCATCTTTAGTTAAATTGAGGACCTTGAGAGGTGGAAAGGATGGTGATAAATTACTAGAATGGGAAATAATCAAATGGGGATGGGGAATAAATGAGGCATCTTCTTATTTGATCATTCATCACCTTTTGGGGTTCCCAAGCTCTTTGAGTGGCATCTAGCCAAGTATTAGGACAAGCCATTAAGACTTGTGCACATATCTCTTCTTTCAGACCACAAAGAAAGCATTGTTTGAAAACAATCACAGACATGCCTTTGGTGTATATGGATAGATGCTCAAAAGAATATAGTAAATCTTCAATTTTTCCAAATTGTTTAAGCTTGGTTAGTCCTCCCAAATAATGAGTGTATAATTCAAAATGTTAATAAAGGTATGATACAAATTATTTCAAAGCAATATAACCTTATGTTATTTCATGTGTCATTGCCACCATTGTCAATGTTTAGGATCCAAATATAAGACATCCACATGATTTTTCATTAGGCCATCTCTGATGCCATGTAGGGAAAAGTAATGTTCCTTCTGAGTGAACCATGTTGTAGGGTTGGACCAATATAGTTTGTTGAGATCAAATTTAGGAAGTTTTTTCCACATGTGATTCATCTAATGATAAACCTCGGGGGGTTCACTATGTGAACCTATGACATAGCATGTGCAATCGTAGGATATTAAAGATTTCCCTAACTTCACTAGATATTAAGGAATGCCTTCAAAAGACATTTTGTTGACCCCCCAGCCTATTGTGAGGTAAATCTATCCTATGGCTGGGGTTATAGGGCCACCAATGTACTATGGGTTTGCAGACAGACAAACATATTTATAATCATTTATTAAAGAGGAAGAGATGAGAAATGTGCACCTTGTTCCAACGATCGATCCTAGCTTGGCATCTTCTCTCTAATGCTCTTCCGCTTCCAATCTTCAACACCTACAAAAAGAAAGCGACTTTCCTCAAAGCATCTTCAGTTGTTATAACACATGAGAAATGAACATAAACAAATATTGCAATTCAAATCAAAGTACAATATAGATCATTACTCAGAAACAATTGAAGCATTAATTACACATTGATGGAAGGAAATGACATTCTTTATTGACAGAGTTTCTGGAAACATTACAAATCCTCTGCTTGATTAGACTCCTCTGCAAGACCTAGATCTAAGTCCTCTTGCTCCTCTCCTCAATGAAATTTCTCCATCATAACTTTTCCTCCAAAGTGGGCCCCCTTTCTTCATACCCTTCCCTTCTTTTTATATTTGTTCAAGAGGAAGGATTTCGAGGCTAAAATGGTTAGGGAAGTTGGGGAGGCTGCCAAACTGACCCCAACTTCCCTTTGATTAATCATCTTTTTATTTTTAACAAATCTTAATGAAATGTGTGGGTTGTAATGGAGCAAATCACGAATGATACGTGGTTTTCCTTAAGGAAATTTGTGTATGCAACATTTGAGATCCATACGCGGGTTGCTTGTGGGAAACTCATGTATGGTATGCATGTTTCTATGAGGAAATTCATGTATTCCAAGTGAGTTGATATGCAAAGATAGATGACATTGGATTTAATGATGTGTATCAAGGGTCAAATCCTCTTATAAATCTAGGGAAACTTCTATCCATATTGTCCTTTTGTGTGACAACACATTTGGTTTCATTACTCAGATGAAGAAGTGCCATTTTGAGCTATAACATATGCCCCTTAATATGTGAGGTTAGAGGGTAAGGATGGCCAAAATACATTACAATATTTTAGCTCAGAGGACTCGGAATCTAGTCTTTAGAGGAGTACTTGAAACAACAAAATAGAGGTCATTGTTACAAAATCATCATTGAGGATTCCATGTTCAATCATTTAGAACACTATCTCCTTTATAAGATACATATACATCATATAATACAGGCTATAAGGCCACACATTTTTACAAGGTGGATCATAGCCACATGAGTACAATAGTAGATCTTCAATAGTTGGAATAATGTTACAAATAATGACATGGTCTTGCACAAATTAGGTTTCATAGGCTATACACCCGAGGTCTTCATCTGAATCCAAATTACTAAGTATGAATCCTACCATGTGAATATAGTATTTGAAGACGAACATGGAGGATTCCATCAAAGTGTCAACAAAAGAGTTGTATTGATAACCAATGAAAATGAGACCACCAAGGCGAAAATTGTTTCCTAAGTTACGTATCAAAACCCAAAGTCTTCATTATTAGCAAGATTTGATAAGAATCCATGTGTGAGAGGGAAGGCACTAAATCCTTCAACATGTCACATGAGTAAACTAGTAGAGTGGATAGGGGAAGTTAGGAAAAACTCATGTATAAACATAACCAAGATTGAGGTATATGAATAAAGGTTTAGGGATCCTTGAACAGTGAGCACGACACAAAGATGACTCAAGGCAGCTTGAAACTTTAGGATAGACAACTGGACTCATTTGCAATGTAGGAGACATCAATAGATTCCCCATGTACTATAAGAGAGTAAACAATGGCCGAGGAGTAACTCAAAGTGCTAGCTGAAATTGGGAAGTTGGAAACTAAAACATGAGTCCCAGGAGGATCAAACTGGTTCTTTGACCAAGGGACTTGTTACCAACAAACTCATAGTAAAGAGAGTATTCCCTTCCTTCCTTTCTTGTTAAGTTTTAACGATTCCAAGAAAGTAAACTCGAGGTCTTCTTCATTTTTTAACAAGCTTGAAGAAGAGATATAATATTGCTTGATTACATACCAATTCATGTATTTCATGAGCCCGAATCAGTACACCCTCCCAATACACCTTTCCAAATAAATAAAAAACCTTATTTTCACTTTACATCCTAAGTATCCATTTTTCCATTAAATTTTTTATATACCCATTTTTATTTTTATCCTTAGTATGGTGACATGGAACAACTCTTACAACCCCTAGAAAACTTGGCAGGGTGAAATATGAAATCTTAGTGAAACCAAATATTTCAATATTGGGAACAACCCCTTACATATAGGTCACTTTCATACATTGTCATGCTAATCAACTTCACACCACATTCACTCACAAATCATACATTTTCAAACACCAATTTGAACTCCAAACACAATTTTATTCACACCACCTTCAAACATAGATCATACTTATTCAAAGACTAATATGACTTCACACATAGTCAAATTCATACCAACTTTAGACATAGAGTACAAATTCAAACCCCCCAATACCTTATTCAATCCCCTAGATACATAATTATAAAACCCNAATATTTCCTACCTAGTGAACCCCCCATGTCACAGACAAGCAAGGTGGATTGATTCCCATTGAGATTTTTATAATTTAGACCCTTCCTTTTGAGGAGGTTGGTCCTACCATTGGTAACCCAAAACTTGTGAAGTGAGGATTTGATTTTATGTTGTCATTAGTTTGGTCATCTAGTTGGATAGAAAATCCAAGTTGGATTTCTTAGCATGGATGTCATCAGGAATTGGCTAAGTATAGGAGTGGTTGTGTATTGTGTTTCAACTCATCATATTGAGTTTCTAAGTGGGATACTTTGTTGGAGATATCGGTCCACAGAAAGGGTTATTGGAGAGTGGTGTCAATGATATTAGCTAATCCCAAGTATTTTGTTGATATAGGTCTCAAGTTCAAATAAGGGTGTGGGTAGGACCTAGACTTTTTTTTCACTACTAGTGGAGTGGAGTTGTACCCCCACCTGAATATTTTTTTGCTAACAAAATTCACAAATTCTTAATATTATAATTTATGTAGGAATTTTATGTACTTTCAATAGAGAATAGGGTTTCTAGGGTCCTAAGGATAAGGGGGTGATATTTTCTATATCTCTATGATACACCTACAGAGTCTAACAATATTACTCAACCCAATTTATTAAGGCACCATATAAGGAGGCTTGACCATACCCTTAGCCATACTACTCGACTACCTAGGTACTAAAGGACAATCTTCCCAAGTGTTGTGGTCAATGCACTATAGAATCAATACAGTTGATTGGATTATCTAAATCTAGTTTCAAGTATCCTAGGGGACTTTATATATACCTAAGATCTTGAAGGTACATGGAAATAAAATTTCATATATGGGTGTTGTTTGATGCAGTACTACTTGAAGAGGTACCAACATGAGTTACAAGGGAATTCAACAAAGTGAAACCTCTTGTATTTGCTATGTGTATTCTTCCCCCTACCATGGATTTACTTTTTGAATGACAGATCATTGTATTATTTATAGACATCGTAATATGTCTCTAGCCTTAAAAAATCACTAAAATCCTTGTTTCAAGAAATCACTTTGATACCAATTGTTAAGTACCATATTAGTATATTAGGATATTCATAGTAGAAATAAAATAATGTAGGAAGGTTTCGAGTGAAATCGATATAATCACAACAACAATAAGAAATTGTAGAAGAAACCAATACCACAAATACCAATACTTTTATTGATAGAAAGAATGTTCACTTTCTTTTTCGAGGGGGTAACCTCCCATCGAGTATATTTCCAATTATAATATACCCCATAAGACAACTTAAAACATGTCTTCTACTTCTTTATATAATTTATATCTAATCTCCTATGAACTCTCTATAATAGAAACTTTCTAATGGATGGAACTTTCTAAAAAGGAAAGTTTCTAATGGATGAAACTTTCTAGTAAGTCTTCTTACAATTATTTCTTTTACACTATATCTACTCCATGAGACTTATTCAATAGAGATGACCTAGATACGTAACGACCTATATATTTGCTTAAAAGAATTAAGTAGGACCATAACACATATCCTATGGATGATGATAAGAAACAAATTCATTTTATATTTTTTTAATATCTTCTTCTTACCTTATTAGTAATGTTTACCCCTTTATTTTTTTGATAAAACAATTATATATATGATTTAAGAAAACTGATCTGCACCAAAGACGTTGCACAATTTTTTTTATACATTCTCTCCTATCATTTAATTTTGCTTAATTGATATTGTGCAACAAAATAATAAAAATTTTAACCCCAAATACATTGGCTATGTTGTATTTCCATATTCTATTTTTTAAAGGAAAGTGAATATATCTAGGTATTTACTTTCTAATAAGAAATGTTTTGAACCTTGTTCCAAAATTTGTAGTAGCTACATATAAAATAATGTAAATACTAACACATGCAAAGTTTCATCCATATTTGTAAGTTTCTTCATATTCATTTGCAATCTCTCTTTGGACATTGGAATTTTGTATTTGTTGATGTGTCGTTGTCATTGATGTCAACGAACCATTAATAACAAAGGTCATGGTGAGGGAATAAGTGATGACATATAACTTTTAGTTTGAAGAAGTGCGTGAATTCATTAATAAACAAGCCAAACCCATCAATGTGGAAACAAAATATGCTACATGATAGGTGACTTGAGGTTAGTTTCATCAATACTTATGTACATGGGATTACCCTATCATAGATAGAGTTATTAGTCATCCTTAGAAAAATGTAGATCTTCATCTTGTCTCGGTTGTGCCAACATACCTATGAAGACATTGTTTGAATATGCTTAGCATATTAGTGAAGTCTAATCCAAATCATGAATCCAAAAACAACCCTTATCAAAGTCTGAGACAATCAACTCTAGTTCAAATTCAATTGAAAACCTAATCCGAGGGTTTGAGCATCCCTAATATGAGTCTTGAATCCAACCCTAATGTGAAGTTTGAAGCAAGATTCAAATAGAACATATCTAAAATTTTAGAAGAAGCATCTTGAAAAATATACATATATACTTTACAATAATTATGTCTAGATCGATTGGATAAAAAACCCCTCTTGAAAAGGGGTTTTGTTGAAAGTGAAGTAACCCTAAGAATATTTAATCAGTATGCAACCCTTTTATAAACCTTAAGTGGACCAAATGATAAATAAAACTTGATGAAGACTCTTCCTTGCAAAGTCGGCCAAGTAATTGTTTAAACTTGTAGAAAGGTTGTTGAGGTCGGCCCCATAATTGAGGAAGGACAGTTTGGGTATAAATAGATGTGGAGGACTATTCATTTTGTATGCATTCATATGTATAAATTCATATAGGGATATGAGGTTGAGGCCTAACAAGTTGGAACAGTGGGACAATTAAGAAGGAAGCTAAAAAAGTGTGTTTGGAACAATCAAGAAGGTAGTGGGAATAGTTTTCCTTTTGGATGGTCAAGAAGGGAGTGAGTACAATGTTATTCGGGACACTCAAGAAGGAAGAGGGAACAATTTTCCTTTTGGACAGTCAAGAAGGCAGTGAGTACAATGTTTTTGGGGACAGTCAAAACTGAAGAGAGTTACGATGATGTAGGAAAATATCTAGAACAGTGGAATAAGGGTACGATCTATTGAATGAACACTTTAATGAGTTGATTCAAGGTATGTTAACTTTCTTTGATGGTAATTGACAATTTTTTGTGGAATACTTGAGGTTGAGATTGTATTAGATAGTTGAATCTAAGGCAATAGAACACAAACCATTAACAAATAGAAATAATAGAGGTCACCTTGGTTTTCATAATCTACTTAAGGGAATAAGCAAGGTGGAAGGAAAGGGAAAGTGTCCTCAATAGGTTGAAGCCTGGTTTTAGGTGTTGTAGCACCTTATCAGTGGCAGCTAATATTCTCTAGAGGTTGTTTCCTCTCTCTAGTTGTAGCCAGAGCACTTCAAGGTGTTGGAGCACATATTCTTTATATGTAATTTTGTGTATAATATATAAATAGATATTCTTATAGATTTTTTATTTAAATAATGGTGTGCATTCTCTTGTTTATACTATGTTAAGTTTAGTGGAAATATAAATATAAATATATATTTACATAAGTTAGATTGTTAAGTTGTAGTGTTCAAGACTAAAAAATTGTGAACAATTGTGGAACACTGATTCACACCCCCCCCCCCCTCTTAATGTTTCATGTGGGTCCAATAGTATTTATCATCTTACTCTAATTTTGCTTAATGTTCCTCCTTCATCCAAGCAAATTTATTTCCCTTAGGTTCGGTCGAAGGAAAAGGTTGTCTCTTTATCAATGTGGAAAGTTTGAACTAAGGAAAGCTAGTAATTATGCATTTATAGGATATTGTTACACTCAGTATTAGTGTTGTGAAAATAGATTGTTGCTAATGTATCATTTATTTTACGTGTAATGCCAATACTATAAAAAATTATGTTATTTAATAGGAGGTTTAGCTAAGAGAGGAGAGAAATGAGGAATTTATTTAAATTTTGATTTAAAATTTTCTAAAATTACATCGAAAAAACTGTAATCGTATAAGGAAATATGTATTCCTAGTATTTAGAGAAATAGATTAATTTTAGGAAAAATGTTCAAGGTATAATTATTTAATGGAATAAAATATTTCTTAGATTAAAAAAAATTATAAATTCATTTTGAAATAATGTTGATTATTTAAATTAGATAAAAATATATTCTAATATGGATTATGATTACATTGCATTACGACGTTCATGAGGATTATTGATTTGGGTTGAATTTGGTTGGCCATGGTTGATAATGATTCATTATGGTTCACCATATTTAATATGGGTGACTATGCATCACTATGTTTGACTATCGGTAATGATGGTTTGACCATAGTTAATTATGTTTGACTATATAAAACTCCATTTCACCATGTTTAACATTGTTGACAATAGTTTAGAATGTTGTTTTATGGTTAACAATGGTTTAACCATGGTTGGTTATGTTTGACCATTGAAAACCATGGTTTGGATGAATTTCTACATTCAACACATTTGGTTACATTACATTGAAATATTCATCAAGGGCAATGTCTCATTTAGTTTGGTTGAATTTAGTTAGCCATGGCAAACTATAGTTGACAATGATTGACTGTGGTTAATCATATTTAACATGGATGACTATAGTTAACCATGGTTGAAACATTTTACTATTGTTGACTATGGTCAACCATGGTTGATTACAATTGAATTTTGAACAAGGATGACTATGGGAGACTATGCTTGATAATGGTTCAACATGTTGTGATATGGTTAGAAATTATTTGGCCTTTATTAATCATATTTTACCATTGTTAACCATGGTTCATAGGAACTACTACATTCATCAATGGTTACATTGCATTGTGGAATCCATCAAGGGTTTTGTCTAATTAATTTGGTTGGCCATGGATGACTATGGTTTTCCATGGTTGACTATGCTTCACCTTGTTTGACTATGGATAATCATGTTGACCATGGTTGATTTTTTAAGAATGTATAATTCCATATTTCAACATATTATTTAGTTTTTTGGGATAACCATGTTTTCTAGATTTTCAAAAATCTAACACAATTTATCCACAAAATATAAATAATGGTTTATTATGTTTGACCATCGTTGGCCATGGGAGATTATGAATGACCAAGCTTCATTATTTTAAAATGGTTGAATATGGTTGTCTTTGGTTGATTGTGTCTAACTATGGCTAACAATAGTTGGCTACATTTGACCATGGTTGACCTATGGTCAACCATGTTTAACAAGGTTAGTAATGGTTTGCCATGTTTGGATATGGTTAATAATGGTTGATTATGATAGACATTGTTAACCATGGTTCACATGTTTGACTCTATTTCACTATGTTTAACAATGTTTTACCATTTTTTACTACAGTTGAAAAAGGGTGTCCATGGATGACTATCGTTGATAATGTTTGATTATGGTTTACGATGTTTTACTATGGTTAAAAATGGTTGAATATGGTTATCATTAGTTAACAATGTTTGACTTTGATTGATTTTTGTTTACCATGTTCTACTATGGTTAAATATAGCTTGAATATGGTTGATCATATTTTATTATAGTTGGCTATGTTTGACCATGTTTGAGCCTGGTTAAGTATGGTCAACCATGTTTAACATGCTTGAAAATGGTTCACCATGTTGTGCTTTGGTTAAAACAATAATTTCAAGAACTTATTTGGTTATGTTTGGCCGTTGTTAACCATGGTTCACATGAATTGCTACATTCATCAATGGTTATGTTGCATTCTGATGTTCATCAAGGGTTATGTCTCATTAAGTTTGGTTGACTTTGGTAGGACATGGTTGACTATGCTTGATAATGATTAACTATAATTGACATAGCTTCACCATTATTAACTATGGTTAACTATGATATTTTGACCATAGTTGATTATGGTTGACCATATTTAACCACGATTGCACATTTGACTATTGTTGACTATGTTATACCATGATTAACTATAGTTGAACTTGAGTAACTATGAGAGACTATTGTTTTTATCAAAATATGAAAAATGTTAAGTTTTATGTTATATTGTGACATTACTTATTAAATTATTATGTACTCTCATCATGTCATGTCCCCATTCCAATAGGTCTACTAGTTGACAATGTTTCATCCACCTACTAGTTCCCTATGTTGGGGGAGGAGGCATTAAATATTGAAATAAGGGAGCTATGGGACCCAAGAGAAACTTATTTTATCATTTACACATTAATTTGTGTCATACAAATAATAAATGTGGATAAAATAAAGTTGCATTGCTTCATAAGGACATTTGGAGGTCCATGGGGGCCTTGGGTGGCTAGAGTCCTCCTTACGCATGTCATGAATTAAACCCAAATTCAAAATTATGAGTGATGTAATGTTATTGGAAGGTGGATATTCAGAAAATTACATATCATGAGCTCAAGTATTAGAATGGTTGAGGAGGGATAACTCCCCATAGAAGAGGAAGCGTTTTGGAAGAAACTAGGTGTCATGTGGAGCTAGATTCCATGCTCTTTATGAAAACAATGATGGAAGATTCTATGAAAAGTCAGACATGATTGCATACCTATGAAAACCTAAAATTTTAGGGATAAAAGTGTCCTCAGAGAGGGCGCACTTGTTACTAGGTGGAATCCATTCGAATTTGGTGGAAGATGAAGGGTTGAGGAGAAGGCCAAGTGGCATGGAGGTTCAATAAACATCAAGGATGAGGTAGAGGAAGCATATGGGAATGAATTTGACCTTGTAGGAACTTATGAGGGTTATAAAAATATGTCATGAGTAATGGAATTTTCTTTTTATCATTTGTGAATTTTCCTTTGACATTTGGAGAGCATTAGCTTGTCCTTTGCATGGTGAGTGCACACTTACCCTGCTAGTGAGCCAATTTCGAGAGAGTGAGATTACCATACAAGTTGGACATGGTAGATTCCATTAATACCTATAATTTGGAGCTTCATGGATTTTTTTTTTGCATATAGTATGATTTTGTTGTTCGTGACCCATCTCTCCTCCCATTCTCTCAATTTCCACTTCCATATTTCCATGTTTATCTATGAAGGCGCAATTGTGTGAATGGTGGTTGTGCCCCACTGAGTTCAATTGATGCCAAATAATGGGTGAATGATTCATGGCTCTGTAATATGTCTCTAATATCCTATGTAATTCTAAATCAGAATAAATACATATGGAAATGTCCACATTTCCAATCTTTCTTGTGACTGGTTTCCATGTGATGATTTTCCCTTTCAATGGAGATTGTATATCTTATGTGTATTGCGACTTGGGTCAATTCATATGATGTTAGTGAGATATTGAAATTATTTAAATGGTATATATTCATATTTCTCTATTTTTAACCATTATATGCACCATTTATGAGTTGAAATTAAGTCTTTATGTCTCATTTCCCTTAAGCAAATATCATTGAAATTATGCATCCAAATATGAAGCTTTAATCCTATGTTGCAGAACTATTAACCACACAAAAATGAAATTAAATTAAGTCTAATTACAGTCCCCATAATATTTTATGAAATTTTTGAGGGTTGCATAGGAGTCTGAGAGCCATTTCTACCCACACCCTAGGGGGGATTGCATCATAAATTGCTAGTAAATTTTCCCTTTTTTCCATCATTCCCAAATAGAGTTTTAGATGTATATGAAATATCATAAAAATACTTTAGATTCAATTTAAGAGTACTAATACTCCCAACATCACTCCATACCAAATTTGAGACCCTCTTGAGCCATTTGAATCCCCCTGAGTCAAAACTAGTCAAGACAATTTTTCCAAAATTCTGCCTTTGTTGGGAATTTTGGTATTGGGACATTACAAGTGGTATAAGATGTTAGATTTTTATCATTTAAGAAATATGATATAGGATATTATCTAAGAGAATAAAATTCACAGCAATAATCACAAGAGACAAGAGACACAAAGAATTTTCCTCGGGGAAACCATAAAGGATAGAACCCCGCAACTTCCTCAGAGATAGAATGAGCACCAGTAGCAAAAGTAAAACCCGAAAAACATAAAGATGATCTCTGACAGCTGATCTCTCTCACTTGTGCCAGCACTTTCCTCTCTCACTCATGCGCCCCAGTTGAGTTAGTGTATATGACAAATAGATAGTCTCACTCTCTATTTATACTAGTTTATGACTTGACAATTACTTACCAAGCCTGACATCTCTTGGAGAGTCTAATAAACCTAGTTCCCCTCAACTGTGGGGACTTTACCCCCCTAATCAACAAGGAGGGTTAACCTAAACTTAATTGTGGGGTCTATTGCACCGACTTACAACAGAGGGTTAAACTCATTGACTTTACATGACTTTATTATATTAATGACTCTCCCGATAGGAACATCAAGGTACAATGAAATACAAATTATTATCTCGATAGGAACATCGAGGTACAATATAATATATACAAGTGAATACATTCTGAAGGTACAAATACAACAACACTCCCTCTTAACTAGGAAGGTATTCTCTTGACACAATTCATCAACACAAGTCTTCTTCTTTGGATCATCATCAAAGCTAGATCATCACTGGATCATCATCAAAGTTGGATCATTACTGGATCATCACTGGATTATCATCAAATTTGGATCATTACTGGATCATCATCAAAGCTGGATCATTACTGGATCATCATCATCAAGGCTGGATCATCTGGATCATCACTAGATCATCATCATCACGGCTTCTGCTATCTCGATCAAATGGTGTTATCTCTCAATTCTACTCGTCACAGGAATTTCTACAAAGCCAACCCTTTTTCATGGTGGTTTTAAGCCTATCCTCCATGTAGGTATTCATCTTCTTCAGCACTTATATCTTACCATGGAAGGAACACATCCAAGAACCATGTCAGAAAGGCTCTCCCAACACTTACATCTGACCATGGGACGAACACATCCACCACCATGTCAGAAAGGCACGCCCAGCACTCACATCTGGCCATGGTAGGAACACATCCACCACCATGTCAGAAAGGCCCGACACTCACATCTGAACATCGGAGGCCCAACCTGTCACCATGTCAGAATGGCCCAGCACTTACATCTAACCATGGGAGGGCCCAGCCTGTCCCCATGTCAGAATGGCCCAACCCTTACATCTGACCATGGGAGGGCCTATCCTGCCCCCATGTTAGAATGGCCCATCCCTTACATCTAACCATGGGGGGGCCTAGCCTGCCCCCATTTCAGAATGGCCCAGCCCTTAGTATCTGACCATGGGAGGGGCCATCCTACCCCCATGTCAGAATGACCCAGCAATTACATCCTCCGGCATGGTATCTAACATCCGAGGAAAGGCCTAGCACTTACATATGACCTATTCAGAAAGGCCCAACACTTATATCTGACCCAGTCAGAAATTCTTAGCACTTACATCCTCCAGCATGGTAGGACACACCATCTACCATCTGAGGAAAGGCTCAGCACTTACATCTGACCATGGAAGGAACCAATCCTATCACCATGTCAGAAGGGCTCTACACTTACATCTAACCATCAGAGGCCTCACCTACCACTATGTCAGAAGGGCTCATAGACTCATCACTTCCCCTTGGAAGGAACCTCAATATGGAGAACACCAAGATTCTCCCTGAAGTACTCAAACTTCACCCTGTCCATTTCTAGCATATAATCACATCATGGTTGATTACATCCAAGGATAACATGCGAGCTTCGCCTGGATTGATTACATCCGAGGACAACCTACAGATCGTTTATGTCTATGCAACCTATGATATTTTCTAGGATTTTATGCTCATACAACCTATCTAACCGGCTATGCTAGAACTTCCTCTTTTGAGAGATCTCAATCTAGATCACAAACTGGAGCTCCACTGCTCCTCTCTCCAAAATATCCAAGCAAGTGGCAACATATTTTTCCTCAGTTGTACTCGGTGCCATACAGGACTCCTTCCTGCTAAAACAAGAGATCACACCTGACCCCATACTGAAGCAGCACCCCGAAGTGCTCTTCCTATCAATGGCACTACCTAATCTGAATCCACATAACCCTCTAGTTTAATCTTATGATTTGATTCATACTTGAGCCCATACTCAATTGTACACTTCAGGCACCTCAGAATATGCTTTGCAACAATCAGGTGAACATGTCTCAGATCTATCAGCAACTGGCTCAATGTCTTCACAACAAATCAAATATCTGGTCTCGTATTTGTCAGGTAGATCAATGACCCAATAATCTAATGATACATCGTAGCATCAACCATCTCTGATTAAGCAACACTCAATAGCTTCAGGTTTGATGTCATAGGTGTGGTCATGGCCTTGCAGTCCATCATCTTGAACCTCTTTAGGATCTCCACTGCATACTTCCCTTATCCTAGGGAGATTCCATCTGCATTCTACCACACCTTCATGCCTAGAAAGTAGTGCATCATATCCAAGTCCTTCAGCAAGTCTCCTTCTTGCAACTTTAATGAGTTCCTATTTTTTTCAGTAACAAATCATCGACATATAACAGTAGCATCACTGGTATTCAACCATGAAGTAAAGGTTGGAATCCTCTTTACTCTTAGTAAATACTAGAGTCATCAGTAAGTTGTCCATCCTATCATATCATGTCGAACCTTAAGATCTTCTGTAGTCACTCCCTCTGAATTAAAGCATCATTCTCGCTCTTCCTTTCATACTCTATGCATTGAAACATTATATAGTGGAGTGACAAGTAGCTTCCTAGGCTACTAATATTCTATGTATCCATCTAGGGTCACTGGATATCAAGATCATGAACCTTTTCAAAAGTTCTTCTCGTACCCATCTGTGAGCTTGTCATCCTTTATAGGTTTTCATTTTCAACCTTGTAGCAAAGGTTAAGATCTTCATCAGTCTAGGTGATCTTAAAGCTCCTCATGTATGTGTTATCCCATGGGTGTCTTCTGAGCTCATACAAGGCCTTATTTAATTTGCACACATCAGTCTGTCTGTCATGTGCCTCAACTCCCACTAGATGAAAATGTCTCTTCATAGTCTATGCCTTCTTTCTGTGAGAATCCTCATGCTACGAATATTACCTTGTATCCCATGATGTTTCCATTTACTACATGTTGGATCTTGCAGATCCACTGTGGACTTCCCTTCAGGTCTCAATATCGCATCCTAGACATCATTCTTCTTGAACTGGTATTCTCCTTCCCTTTCTTCTTGGCTACTTCTTCATAGCTGGAAGGTTCTGCATCAATGATGTTGCTCAATAGTGTTACATAACTGCACTATGTCTGAGGCCTCTTGAATTCTTGTCATACTATTCTGCATTTTGTATTATTTCTTGAACTGTCGTCACTTGTTCTTCAAAACATCTCATCCTTCTTTTCTTGTAGGCGATTGTACGCGATCTTTCCTACAAGTCAAATGCACCAGTTGTATGGTTAGAAGAATTTCATAAGGAATATTCACAATGAAAATTTTTATGCATAAATATATAATCATGCAACTATTTTAGCCAATACAACATTCATCCATATATCACGGAAACTTTCTAGATTCCTTACATCTCTACCAAGACAGCATTGAGATTGTGCACTAATCCAATATGTCGTCAGCAAAGAGGTTTCATTATAGATAAGTAGAAATGGAGATTTGTATAGCACCATGAGATACTTACCCATCACATGCATATTAGTAGTATACTGTAATTAATGCAAACATTCTATCATGCATAATACATCAACTGAATATAAACAAATGCATAACAAAACAATATCATGAAATGACAATTGAATACTTATCTTTATTCGTTTCATGGGTAGACTCCTTGTTTCAGCTTCATCATCTTCTTCATTCATAACAGCATCATTTCTTATCCAAATGCTTAATATGGATAAGAGGTTCTTCAAGAATTGAGTTCTTCGTATTCCTCATCACTTGAGGGATCTTCTTTTAATCGTGAGCACTTGATCTTCAGTTTCTCCCATATTATCTTCTCTTGCTATGGGTCAAGCTTCATCTTGTGTGTACTCTTCCTAGAGTCTTCTAAAAGTAGTTACTTCCTTCTGGAACACATTTCTCGAATGAATGAATCCCATGATCCTGGGAGGCCATTCAAGGTAGTTATCACAAATTCTACATTCTCCACTTCTTCTTCTACTGCTTCAAGTTGTTCTTTGATTTTAAAGACCCTTGAAAGTATGACTGTATGGTCTCTGCATTTTGGATCTTCACATTCTTCAATTGGTTTCTCAAAGTCATCTTCTGATTTATGTTCTTCCCTTCAAATATCTTGGTCAAGGAATCAAACATCTCTTTAGGTGTCGTCTTTAGGGAAGACACATGTGGTATAAGGTGATCCTTGATTGAATCAGCAATGATATTCTTGGCCTTGACCAAGTTCTTCTTTTGTAAGGATTTAACCTCATCTCCCTCTGGAACTAGAACCTCTCCACTTATGTAGGTGTCCAATTCATTTTCTTCAAGAACCAGTGAAATCCTATACTTCCATGCTTGAAATTTTTTAGATTCACCAAGCTTGTTAGCAATCTGGTGTGATAGGCCATTTTGAAATGAGAACCTCAAATTTAAATAGCAAAAGATTAGATCTTACTGATTTGAGGTGTTCGTCCTAGTTCCGGATCTGGCTGATCTAGGGTTTGTCAGATAAATCCTAATTTTCAAAACTTGGAATATTTCAGATCTAATTCAATAGAAATATGTGCCTCTTCAAGGTGATTTGTCTAATGTACTCCTTTTCTGAAAGCAGTGGAGGGAACCTCCTAGAATAAGAAGCCCTAGTTTTCCAATTTCCTCTACAAAAATTCCTGATATTGTTTCTACGGTATCTCTGAAATTACTCCTCCTATACATCTGAAATTTTGTACTCGGGTATCCTCTTCTATCCTATTTCCAAAACCATAGGTTTGAGCAGAATTAGTTTCACCAATTGGGACTTATGAGAGTTTTCCCAAGGTGACGTATTTCAGTACTGTTCAGCATAGCGAACTTGTACAGACTTCGACGTGTCCCTGTTTCATCATCAGGGTCTGAAACTTTTACCACAGAAATTAAATTTTGTGCCCTATACAGAACATCTTACAAAATTTCATTTGGACCTTCGTATCCCGATATATAGCAATTTTACCTAGGTGTCTTGTTTAGGGATGAATCCTGGAAGAGGCTGGAACCTTGATTTGTAGGAATCATATCTCCCAGAATATAGCTAATCTGAGGATGTAATTTTTACACATGGTACATCAGGATTTTATATTTGTCCTGTGAACATTTCATCCTTTGATACTTCTTCAATCCTGAGATATATAGAATGTACCAAAACTACCTGTTTTAGTATTTTAGGGTTTTTCGGGCCTGGGGTCAAACTAGGGTTTGACTTTCCCGGAGTTTTACTCAACCAAAAAATTTGAAATTGTTCTCTAAACTTCAATTTTTATGAGGAGAGAAATCCTATGATGGGATCACTCAAAATATCCTCTTCTGTAAAAATCCCTAATTTCCCGCAGCAAAAACTGAAAAACGCCCAGAATCAAATTCTGCTTCAACAAAAAGATGCGGCCTTCAATGGAGAGTTATCCTAGCCTCCTTTTGCTTATGATATATGGAGAGAAACCCAAAAAATAAGAATCCCTAGCTTCTACAGCTGCACAATTTCTTCTTCTCATGTTAGCTATGATACCATGTTAAATTTTTAGCATTTAGGCAATATGATCTTAGTATCTTATCTGAGAGAGCAACATGCACAAAAATCAATCACAAGAGACAATAGACACAAATATTTTCCTTGGGGAATCCATAAAGTATAAAACCCCACAAATTCCTTAGAGATAGAATGAGCACCAATGGCAGCAGTAAAACCCAAAGACAGAAAGATTATCTCCAACAGTTGTTCTCACTCTCACTTGTGTGAGCTCCTCTTCTCTCACCTATGTGCTATAGCTGGGTGAGTGTATATGAAAAATAGAGAGTCTCACTCTCTATTTATAATAGTTTCTGACTTGACAATTACTTACTAGGGCCGACATCTCTAAGAGAGTCTAATAATCCTAGTGCCCCTCAACTGTGGGGTCTTTTCCCCCCTGATCAACAGGGAGGGTTAACCTCAACTCAATTGTGGGGACTATTTCCCCGACTTACAACAGAGGGTTAACCTCATTAACTTTACATGAATTTATTATGTTAATGACTCTCCCGATAGGAACATCGAGTTACAATGAAATACAAATGATTCTCCCGATAGAAACATCGGGGTACAATATAAGATATACAAGTGAATACATTCCGAAGATACAAATACAACAACATAAGAGCATGATATTGGCACCTGAAATATATATTTATTCATTTTTTATGATTCTGACCTCCCTCCCTTAGAAACTGAGACTGGAGACCTTATCAGTGAAAAGGAAGGAAGTGGAGAGGTTATTTCTTTTTACAAGAAGATTAAGGAAAAACTAGAACTGGGAGATATGGATGACAAAGAAAACAATGAGGACCTTAAGACATTCATTAAATCAGCTCTTGAAGGCATTACCAAAAATTTTATGCAAGGATTCTAATTGTTGGCTAGCCAACATGGGAGCAAGTCAACACCCATGAGTAGTAGTAGTAGACCCCATGATGAGGGGAAGACCAATGGAGAAACCATTTTTTTGAACACTGGACCTCATAACAAGCCTCATGATTTCAAAACCTGCAATACCTAAGTTTTTAGAGTCCAAATAAGGCCCTTACACCACCTATGATGTTAGCGAAGCAGCAAATGATTAGCAGCAATTAAGTGATGAATGTAGGAAATTCCTACCTTTTTATCGGTTCATTAGAGATTCTCTTCAATTCAAGAAAGGAAGAAATGGGAATAGGGAATCTCATACTAACCATGAATTAAAATACACCATGGGAAAAGTAACCATTCCTTCCTTTGATAGTTCCTCACAAATGCCTAATAGTGCTTGGTTGCAAAAATTAAGTGTGTATTTCCAATTAAATCCTATGGTTGAATAAGATGCATTGAAAATGGCCATTATGCATCTTGAACGAGAAGCTAGTGATTGGTGGTTCCATGGTCTTAGAACCTTGGGACATGGTCAGATTTTATCATATGAGGGTTTCTCCAATTCATTGATGGAGATATTTGAGAGGAAAGACCCTGAACTTCCTTTCAAAGAACTAGCGCAATTGAAGCAAATAGGAACTCCTAAAGCATATATATTAGAATTTGAAAATATTTCAGTAATGGTTTCTAATGTATCTATGGCTAGGTTGGTTTTATTGTTTACTAAAGGATTGACAGAACCTTTGAGAGGGCTAATGAAATCCCATAAGCCATCCACATTGAAGGATGCCATGAATTTGACAAGGGATTTGCATAATGTATTTCCAATAACCAAATACCCTCCTAAGCCAAATTTCCCTTCCAAGTTAAAGGAAGGTAAGAAACCATGGAAAAAGGATTCCTCTACCAAATAAAATAAATGAGGACCAAGAAAATAAGAGCTTAGAATAAATAAGCTATGTTTTACATGCCAACAACTTTGGGTCCCAAGACATAGATGTGCCAAGGGGGAAGGCACACTACATTGAAGTTTTTCTGAATATTATGAAGAGGAGGAGGAGGAGGAAGAATAATAACTTGCATCCCAAGAATAAGGGTATCAAACAGAAAAAGAATAACAACCCACTCCTGATACAGTAAAAATTGCAGCACTCTCGGGTGTACCTGGATTCCACACCTTAAGGCTCAAGGGAAGCATACAAGGAAAAAAGTTCATGTTTCTAGTGGATAGTAGAGCCACTCACAACTTCATATATGAAGCCTTGGTGAATAGGATAAAGTTACAAGATGAAACTTTTGATGGTTTCACAATCATCATTCCAAGTAACGATTCTATGGACTACACTAAATGGATTCCAAAGCTTCAAGTTACTCTAGGAAATGATACTATCACTGAAAATGTTTATGTAGTGAATGTGGATGAAAAAAAATTGGTTTTGGGAGTACAATGGTTGTATTGTTTATGGGAGCATACAATGAATTATCAAGTCCCTAAAATAAGGTTCAAAAATTCAGAAGGGAAACCCATCTTGTTGAGGGGAATGCACACTTACCCAAATCAAGTGGTGTCCTCACACAGCATGAGGAATATCTTGAGGAATGGAGGTATATAATGGGTTGTTTAATGTTTAATTAAATATCCTAAACCTCACTTGAACATTGACAACCACCCTAGGGAGATAGAGCAACTATTGAATAAGTATGAGAAGGTTTTTGGATACCTTCCCCTAGGAAGACCGCCAGATAGAGGTGTTGAGCATATCATTGAGTTAGAGATAGGAAACCAAACTATAAAAATGCAGCCCTATAGGCACCCCAAAAGGATTCAATATGAGATTGAAGAGTTATTCAAATAACTCTTGGAGTTGGGTCTCATAAGGCCTAGTTCTATCCCATTTTCTTCTTCAGTTGTTACGATAAAAAAGAAAGATGGAACCTTGAGAATTTGCATTGATTTCAAAGCATTAAATAAGAAGAATGTAAATAATAGATACCCCATCCCAATGATTTATGAGATCATGTATGAGCTCCATGGGGCCAATTAATTCTCAAATTTTGACCTTATATATGGTTATCATCAAATTCGAATGAGAGAAGAAGACATATCAAAGACTACTTTCAGATGCCACTAAGGTCACTTCGAGTTTGTTGGCATGCCCTTCGGATTGAAAAATGCACCTTCCACATTCCAATCATGCATGAAAAACATATTCCACAAGAAAATTCATAATTTTGTACTCGTTTTATTTGATGACATTCTTATTTACAGTAAAACTTGGAAGGAACATTTGCATCATCTAGAAGAGGTATTAAAAATTTTGCATGATAAAACTTTGTTTTCTAAGCTGTCAAAATGTGAGTTTGGTTTAACGGAGCTCTTGTAAATTGGACACATCATTGGTAAATATGGTTTTAGGTTGGATATGGAGAAAATAAGAGCCATTTTAGAGTGGCCTTGTCCCAAAAGTATCACTGAATTAAGAGGATTCATTGGAATTTGCACCTGCTATAGAAAGTTTCTGAAGGGGTTCTCCCAACTCACTTCACCTCTCACTGATTTAACAAATAAATATTCCCTCCAATGGCATGAAGGGGATGAAAAATATTTCCAAATAATGAAGGAGGTAATAAGCAATTGTCCTATACTAGCCTTGCCTAGTTTTTCTAAACCATTTGTCTTGGGATGCATCAGGAGAAGGCATTGGAGCATTCCTAAAACAAGGACAACACCCAATAGATTTTGAGAGCAGGAAGATACATGAACATGATAATATTTACTCCATTTATGATAAGTAAATTCTATCCATCATGCATGCTTTGATCAATTTTAGACAATACTTGGTGGGAAACAAATTTGTGGTCAAAACTGACCATAACAGTTTAAGGTACTTCCTCACTCAAAAGGATTTAAATGAAAGGCAGCAAAAGTGGGTGAGTAAGATTCAAGAATTTGACTTTGATACTGAATATGTGAAGGGAAAAAATAATGTGGCAGTTGATGCCTTATCTAGAATACCTTCTATTTCTCCAATGGATGTAGCAGAAAATTGGAAAGCCACATTAGAAGTAGAGTATGCAAAGGATAAATTTACTTGTGAGCTTTTTTATGGAAATAACCATGATGATAGGTATAATTTGTTTGAAGGAATCATATACTACAAATTTAGAATCTATTTGGTCCCTAATTCGAGTTTGAAGGAGCAAATTTTAAAGAAAGTTGATGATTCTCCTCTAGTAGGTCATCCCGGTTTCTTCAAAACATACCAAATGTTGAGGGAAATATTTGTATGGAAAGAGTTGAAGGATGATGTTTTGAAGTATCTTAATGAATGACCCACATGTCATAAAAATAAATTGGATCACATTCATCCAGTTTTTCTCTTACATCCCTTGCCTATTCTAGCACAAAAATGGGAGAGCATTTCCATGGACTTCATTAGTGGTTCGCCCAAATTATTTGGTAAGTATTGCATATTTGTGGTGGTGGATAGCCTCACTAAATTTTATCATTTATTTTTTTTTACTACCACTTTCACTGTTTCACAAGTGGCTGAATTATTTTTTAAAGAAGTTTTTAGATTGCGTGGGCTTCCTAAGAGCATTGTCAGTGACAGAGATAGCAAATTTTTTAGTGCATTTTGGCAAGAAATATTCAAAACAGTGGGGAACAATTTGACACCTAGTACAAGCTATCATCCCCAAACTGATGGAAAAACAGAGAGGGTGAATCAATGGTTGGAAGGATACTTGAGGAACTATGTTAGTAGGCAGTAAAAATCATGGATAAAATCATTGCATTTGGGTGAGTTTTGTTACAATACTACTTTCCATATGTACATTGGCATGTATCCTTTTATAGAAATTTATGGTAATGATGCATCCACTTTTATTGACCACATTTTTCATGATATTAGAGCTCCAAAGGCTAAGTGTTGGATTGAACAAAGTCAAGAAATTTTGAAATTTTTGAGAGATAACTTGCAGGTTGCTGAAAATCAGCAGAAACAATATGCAAATCAACATAGAATGGAGAGACAATTCCAAGTGAATGACTTGTTTTATTTGAGTTTGAAGCCATAAAAAA
>LPNX010622031.1:363160-405885 GCA_001517045.1 Pseudotsuga menziesii
TAATGTATTTCATGTTTATTGTATAAAGAAGGTTATAGGGAAACACATTTCAGTTTATGATACTTCACCACCTTTGGATGATGAAGGACAACTTGTTCTCATTCCACATAAAATCTTGAGAACAAGGGAGAGAAGGCTACGAAGTAGAACAATAAAAGAATATTTGGTACAATGGAAGGATTTCCCTGGTGAGGAGGCCACTTGGGAAGATGAGAAATTTTTTCATAATCTAAAGTTGTCGTTGATTGAGGACAAGAAATATTGGGTGGGGATGACTGTCATGTCCCCATTCCAATAGGTGTACTAGTTGACAATGTTTCACCCACCTACTAGTTCTCTAGTTTGGGGGAGGAGGCATTAAATATTGCAATAAGGGAGCTATGGGACCCAAGAGAGACTTATTTTATCATTTACACATTAATTTGTGTCATACAAATAATAAATGTGGAGAAAATAAATTGGAATTGCTTCATAAGGAAATTTGGAGGTCCATGGGTGCCTTGGGTGGCTAGATTCCTCCTTACACATCTCATGACGTAACCCCAAATTCGAAATTATGAGTGATGGAATGTTATTGGAAGGTGAACATTAATAAAATGACATATCATGAGCTCAAGGGTTCAAATGGGTTAGTATGAGTAACTCTCCATAGAAGAGGAAGAGTCTAGGAAGGAACTAGGTGCCATGTGGAGTTAGATTCCTTGTGCTTTATGACAACAATGATGGAAGATTCTATTCAAGTCAGACCTGATTGCAGACCTGATTTCATACCTATGACAAACTAAAATTTCAGGGCTAAAAATATCCTCCAAGAGGGTGCACTTGGGACTAGGTGGAATCCATTCGAATTTGGTGGAAGATGAAGGGTTAAGGAGAAGTCCAAGTGGCATGGAGGTTACTAAACATCAAGAATGAGGTGGAGAAAGCCTATGGGAATGAATCTGACCTTGGAGGAACTTAGGATGGTTATAAAAATATGTCATGAGGAATGGAAATGGATTTTGATCATTTGTGAATTTTCCTTTGGCATTTGGAGAGCATTAACTTGTCCTTTGCACAATGAGTGCACACTTACCCTGCTAGTGATCCAATTTCGAGAGAGTGAGATTCTCATCCAATTTGGAAATGGGAAAGGCCATTAATACCTCTCATTGGGAGCTTCATGGAGTGTTTTGTTTCAGATAGTATGATGTTTTTTCTCATGACCCATCTCTCCTCCCATTCTCTCAATTTCCACTTCCATATTTCCATGTTTTTCTATGAAGGTGCACTTGTATTAATGGTGGTTGCGCCCCAATTTCCCTTAACCAAATATCATTGAAATTATGCATTCAAATATGAAGATTTAATCCTCTGTTACAGAACTATTAACCACACCAAATGAAATTAAATGAATTCTAATTATAGTCCCCATACTCTATTCTGAAATTTTTTAGGGTTGCATAGGATTTGGAGAGCCATTTATTCCCACACCCTAGGGGGAATTGCATCATAAGTTGCTAGTAATTTTTCCCTTTTGGGTATAATGCCGAGATCGAGTTGCAAATGTATATGAACTATCATAAAAATATCAAAGATTCAATTTAAGAGTCCTCAGACTCCCCACATCAATCCCTACAAAATTCGAGACCCTCTTGAGCCAATCGAATCCCCCTAAGTCAAAACTAGTCAAGACAATTTTTCCAAAATTATGCCTTTTTTGGGAATTTTCAAATTGGAAAATTACACATCGCAATATTCATTTTGGTTTACTTATGAAAAACTAATTCATTCCTCAATGTTTATGTTGCAATATTTGTTGATGTAATTGTAACTTTAGGATGTATTCGCTTGTATATCTTATGTATTATACCCCAATGTTTATTCCGGGATGTGTTTGTAATGTAATTGAGTCATGTCATGCCCCGATGTTCCGATCGGGAGTTTCTATAATGTGAACAAGTCATGTCAAGTCATCGTGGGTAACCCTCCTATTTGTCAAGGGTTAAAGTGCCCACAGTTGTGGGACCCTAGGGTTATTAGACTATCCTAGAGAAGTCGAACCTAGGTTAGTTATTGTAAGTCGGGGCAATACTCCCCACCATTGTGTTAAGGATAACCCTCCTTGTTGGTCGGATGAGGCATAGTCCCCACAATTTGTGGGGCACTAGGGTTATTAGACACTCCTAGAGATTTCGGCTCTAGTAAGTAATTGTTAAGTGAGGGCGACATGTTGGAGTGGGTTTCAAGTGAAAAAAAGAATATAAATAGAGAGTGATCCTCTCTATTTATAACACACACACACTCACTCATTAGGGCATATGAGTGAGAGAGAGAACAAGCTGTGGAGATCATCTTTTTTGTTTTTGGGTTTTATTGTTGCCATTGGTGCTCATTCTATCTCTGAGGAAGTTGCGGGGTTTTATCCTTTATGGTTTCCCTGAGGAAAATTCTTTGTGTCTCTTGTCTCATGTGTTTATTGCTGTGCATGTTATTCTCTCAGTTAAGATCCTAAGATAATGCTAGCTTGAATGATAAAAATCTAACATGGTATCAAAGCTAACCTGACAAGAATACATTGTGCAGCTACATAATCTAGGGCTTCTTACTTTTTGGGTCTCTCTCCACAATCCATCAGTGAAAGTATGCTAGCTTGACTGTCCATTGAAGAGCGCATCTTTATGTTGAAGCGGAATTCAATTCAGAGCATTTTCAGTTTTTGGTGCAGGAAATTAGGGCTTCTTAGAGAAGAGGAATTTTTTAGTGAGCCCGGCATAGGATTTCTCTCCTCATAAAAATAGAAATTTAGAGACCTGGGTCAATATTTTTGGTTGGGTAAAACTCTGGGAAAGTCAAACCCTAGTTTGACCCCGAGCTGGAAAAACCCTAAAATACTAAAAATGATAAGTTTTGGTACATTTGCTATATCTCGGGATTGGTGAAGGCTCGGGAGCTGAAACTTGCATACGTAGAACATAAAATCCTGATGTACACTGTGTCGAAAATTTTGCCTCAGATTCGCTATATTCTGGGAGATACGATCCCTCCCAGTTAGGGTTCCATCCTCTTCCAGAATTCATCCCTAAACAGGACACCTGGGGAGAATTTCTATATATTGGGATACAAAGGTCCAAATTAAATTTATGAAGATGTTCCAAAAATAGAATGGATGGTAATTTCTGTGGTCCAAGTTTCAGACCCAGAATATGAAACAGTGACACGTGGACGTCCATACAACTTCTCTATTCTGAACAGTCCTATAACAGGTCACCTTGGGAAAATTATCATAAGTCCCAACTGGTGGAACCAATTCTGATAAAAACTATGGTTGTGGAACAGGGATAGGTGAGGGTACTTCAGTGCAAATTTTCAGACACATAGGAGTAGTAATTTTGGAGATACTGTAGAAACAGTAACAGGCATTTCTGCAGAAGAAATTGGAAAACTAGGGATTCCTGTTCCGGGAGCTTCCCTCCACTGTTTTCAGAAAAGGAGTACATTGGACAGCTCACCTTGAATAGATATATCTTTATATCCAATAATATATGAAATATTCCAAGTTTTAAAAATTAGGATTTCTCTGACAAATCCTAGATCAGTCAGCTCCAGAACCAGGACAGACACCTCAAATCGGTAAGATCTAATCTTTTGCTATTTTCAATTGAGGTTCTCATTTAAAAGTGATCTATCACATCAGGTTGATGATAATATTGTTTAAGTTGACAACTTCCAAGCATGGAAGTATATGATCTCTCTGAAGAAAATGAATTGGACACCTACATAAGAATAGAGGTTCCAGTTCCAGAGGGATATGAGGCTCAAAGCCTTACACAAGAAGAACTTGGTCAAGGCCAAGAAGATAATTACTGATTCAGTCACGGATAAACTTGTACCACAAGTGTCTTCCCTAAAGACACCAAAATAGATGTTTGATTCCTAGACCAAGCTATTTGAAGGGAAGAACATAAATCAGACTACGACCTTAAGAAACTAGTTGAAGAATGTGAAGATCCATAATGTAGAGACCATACAATCATACTTTACGAGGGTCTCTCAAATCAAAGAGCAACTTGAAGCGGTAGAAGAAGAAGTGTAGAATGAAAAAGTGGTGATATCCACCTTGAATGGCCTCCTAGGATCATGGGATTCATTCATTTGAGGAATGTGTGCCAGAAGGAAGTGATTAATTTCAGCAGACTCTGGGAAGAAGAAGAAGCTCAACTCATAAGAAGAGAAGAGAAGATGGGAGCAACTAAAGATCAAGCTCTCACCATCCAAAGAAGTTCCCTCAAGCGATGAGGAATATGAAGAACTCAACTCTTGAAGAACCTCTTATCCACCTTAGCATTTGCATAAGAAATGAAGCTATTATGAATGAAGAATATGATGAAGTTGAACGCTCAAGAAGGAGTCCACCCACGAAACAAATAAAGATAAGTATTCAATTGTCATTTCATGATATTGTTTTGTTATGAATTTGTTTATATTTAGTTAATGTATTATGCATGATAGAATGTTTGCATTAATGACAGTATACTACTAATATACATGTAATGGGTAAGTAGCTCATGGTGCTATACAACTCTCCATTACTACTTATCTAGAATGAAACCTCTTTGCTAACATATTGGATTAGTGCACAATCTCAATGTTGTCCTGGTAGAGATGGAAGGCATCTAGAAAGTTTCCATGAGACATGGATGAATGTTGTATTGGCTAAAGTAGTTGCATGATCATGTATTTATTCATAAAAATTTGCTAGTATGAATATTCCTTATGAAATGTTTCTAACCATACAAATGCATTTGACTTGTAAGAAAGATTGCATACATAATAACCTACAAGCAAAGAAGGATGAGACTTTTTCCAAAGAACAAGTGACGACAGTTCAAGATGAAGAATAATATGATGAATCCAATGACATAATTAATGCAGAACCTTCCAACCATGAAGAAGTAACCAAGAAGAAAGGGAAGACCAGTTCAAGAAGAATGATGTCTAGGTTGCAGTATCGATACCTGAAGAGAAGTTTGTAGTTCCATCATGCAGTATATGGAAACATCATGGGATACAAGGCAAGGTTTGTAGCATGAGGCATAGAAGAGACATTTGCAGCCACTAGAAATACACATGACAGAAAGAATCATGTGTGCAAATAAAAGTAGGCCTTGTATGAGCTCAAAAGACACCCATGGGATAACACATGCATGAGGAGCTTGATTAATATCTAAATCTTTGCTACAAGGTTGATAGAGGATGACAAGCTCACAAATGGGTGCGAGAAGAAATTTTGAAAAAAGTTCAAGATCTTGGTATCCAGTGATCCTAAATGGATACTACTTGTCACTCTGGTATAGAATGTTTCAGTGCATAGAGTACAGAAGACAGAGGGAGAATGATGCTTTGCTTCAGAGGGAGTGACTATAGAATATCCTAAGGTTCGACATGGTACGACAGGATGGATATATTACTTATGACTCTAGGCTTTACTTACTGAGAGTAAAGCAGATTCCAACCTTTGCTTCAAGGTTGAAGGCGGAAGACCAGTGATGCTCCTGTTATGTGTCTATGCACTATTTTCTAGGCATGGAGGTGTGGCAGTATGCAGATGGAATCTTCCTCGGACAAGGTAAGTATGTAGTAGAGATCCTGAAGAAGTTCAGGATGATGGACTGCAAGTACATGACCACACCTATGGCATCGAACCTGAATCTATTGAGTGTTGCTCCATCAGAGTCAGTTGATGCCACAATGTATTGTCAGATGATTTACCTGACAAATACGACACCGGATATTTGCTTTGTTGTGAACACATTGAGACATGTTCACCTGATGGTTACAAAGCATGCAGTGAGCTACATGAAGGGTACAGTTGATTATGGGCTCAAGTATGAGGAAAATCAGAAGATTAACCTAGAGGGTTATGTGGATTCGTATTGGTTAGGAAGTGCCATTGATAGGAAGAGCACTTCAAGGTGCTACTTCAATATGATATCAAATATCACTATATCAGGGATATGGTGCAGAGAGGAGCAGTGAAGCTCTAGTATGTTGCAACAGAAGAATAGATAGTTAATGTATTGATGAAGCCATTAGCTAGAGTGAAGTTTGAGTACTTCAAGGAGAAGCTTGGTGTTCTCCATATTGTGGTTCCCTCCAAGAGGAAATGATGAGACCAAGAGCCATTCTGACATGGCGAGAGGATTAGTTTCCTTCCATGGTTAGATGTAAGGGCTGATCCATTCTTTCATGGTGAGAGGATTTGGTTCCTTCCATGTCAGATATGAGTGCTAAGACATTCTAATGTGACTGTAGGATTGGTCCCTACATGATCATATGTAAGGGCTAAATTCCATTCTTGGAATGGAGGCACCTGGTCAGTTACTAGGAAAACTCAGTTTGGGACTGAGGGCCATTATGATATGACTGTAGGATGTAATCTTACATGATCAGATGTGAGTGCATGGTCATTCTTATGTGATTGAGGGATGTGTTTCCACTTGATCAAATATAATGGTTGATGCCATTCTCTGGGAGAATGGAGGCACCTAGTCAGTTAGCAGCAATCCTCAGTTTGGGACTGAGAGCCCTTTCGATGCGGTGTTTTCGAACATGGTCGAATGTAAGTGCAAATCCCTTCCGATGTGGTGTTTTGGAACATGGTCGAATATAAGTGTTGAGCCTTTCTGATGCGTTGTTTTCGAACATGGTCGGATGTAAGTGTAGAGCCCTTCCGATGCGGTGTGTCCACACATGGTCGGATATAAGTGTTGAGCCATTCTAGTGTGATGTGTTTACACATGGTCAGATGTGAGTGTTGGGCCTTTCTGACAAGATGAGGTCAGATGTGAGTGCTAGGCGTGCCTTTCTGACAAGATGAGATCAGATGTAAGAGCTGGGCAGGACATTATGACTTAGGGTCAGATATAAGCGCTGATGAATACCTACATGAAGGGTAGGCCTACAACCAGCATGAAAAAGGGCTAGCTCTGTAGAACTTCCTGTGATGAGAAGAATGAAGAGATAGCACCATTTGATTGAGATAGCAGAAGCAGTAATGATGATGATGACTCAGTGATGATTCAGCTTTGATGATGATCTAGATCAAGTGATGATCCATACTTGATGATGATCCAGCAGTGACGATCTAGATCAAGTGATGATCCAGCAGTGATGATCTAGACTTGTTGATGATCCAGCAGTGAAGATCCAGATCAAGGGATGATCCAGTAGTGACGATCCAGATCAAGTGATGATCCAGTAGTGACGATCCAAATCAAGTGATGATCTAGACTTGATGATGATCCAATAGTGACGATTGAGATCAAGTGATGATCCAGACTTGATGATGATCTAGTAGTGACGATCTAGATCAAGTAATGATCTAAACTTGATGATGATCCAGATCGAGTGATGATCCAGATCCAGATGAAGATGAATTGAAGATGAATATGACTTGAAGATGAAGATGACCTAAAGATGAAGATGACTTGAAGATGATGAGAACTCGATGATGATCTAGATGATACAGAGAAGAAGACTTGTGCTAATAAATCGTGTCGAGAGAATACCTTCCTAGTTAAGAGGGAGTGTTGATGTAACTGTAACTTCGAAATGTATTCACTTGTATATCTTATGTATTATACCCTGATGTTTATTCCAGGATGTGTTTGTAATGTAATTGAGTCATGTCATGCCCTGATGTTCTGATTGAGAGTTTCTATAATGTGAACAAGTCATGTCAAGTCATTGTGGGTAGCCCTCCTATTTTCCAAGTGTTAAAGTCCCCACATTTGTGGGGCCCTAGGGTTATTAGACTATCCTAGAGAAGTCGACCCTAGGTGAGTCATTGTAAGTTAGGGAAATAGTCCACACCATTATGTTAAGGATAACCCTCCTTGTTGATCGGAGGAGGCAAAATCCCCACAAGTTGTGGGGCACTAGGTTTATTAGACACTCCTAGAGATGTCGGATCTAGTAAGTAATTGTTAAGTGAGGCCGACATGTTGGAGTGGGTTTCAATTGAACGAAAGAATATAAATAGAGAGTGAGCCTCTCTATTTATAACACACACACTCACTCATTCGGGCGTATGAGTGAGAGAGCCGGAGAATCTCTCTCAGTGTGAGAGAGAGAACAAGCTGTGGAGATCATCTTTTCTATTTTCAAGTTTTATTGCTGCCATTGGTGCTCATTCTATCTCTAAGGAAGTTGCAGGGTTTTCTCCTTTATGGTTTCCCCGAGGAAAATTCTTTGTGTCTCTTGTCTCTTGTGTTTATTGTTGTGCATGTTATTCTCTCAGTTAATATCCTAAGATAATGCTAGCTTGAATGATAAAAATCTAACAATATTGCATTCATCAATGGTTAATATGTCTCATTGTGACATTAAGAGGTTGACTTCAATATTATGTCGCATTGTGATAGTAAGAGGTTTATTAGATGGTTATATATACTATGATGTTTATCTTGGTTGAGCTATGTTGACCTGTTATCTTCCTCAATGGTTATGTCATATTACAACACTCTCTAAGTGTTATGCTAAATTCCAATGTTCCTAAATAGTTATGTCACATTGTGGCATTCATATTAACGAACTTATGTTGAATTACTAGGCTCCTCAATGATTATGTTGCACTGTGACATTGTTAAAGGTTATGTCACATTGGCTTGTTGGACTATTTTTCACCATGATGTACATGGTTCAACAAATTTACTATGGATGACTAGGTTGATTATGATTGAGCATGATTGAATTTGTGTCACATTATGGCATTCATATTGGATGACTTAGGTTGAATTGATTAATTCCTTTATGGTTTTGTTTCATTTTGGCATTCATTAAGGTTTACATTGCATTGTGACA
Source organism: Pseudotsuga menziesii (assembly GCA_001517045.1). NCBI lineage: Eukaryota > Viridiplantae > Streptophyta > Pinopsida > Pinales > Pinaceae > Pseudotsuga > Pseudotsuga menziesii. The sequence continues at coordinate 372,005 of LPNX010622031.1, forward strand.
TTAAGAGGTTGACTTCAATGTCATGGTGCACTTTGACAATAAAATTTTTATAATAAGGTTATATTTGTTGCAACATTCATCTTGTTTGAGTTATTTCCTTAATGGTTATGTCACATTATGAGAATTTCCTAAATAAGTGCCTATTGACATATATGGACACATTAATGGCCAATTATGTTTGACCATCATTTACCATGGGAGGCTATGATTGACTAGTATCCACTATGGTTAACAATGGTTGAATATGAGTGACTTTAATTGATTGTGTCTAACTATGGTTAAATTTTACTAAACATTGTTAATTATGGTAATGATGATTAGCTACATTTGAACATGTTTTTCCATGGTTAACCTATGATCAACAATATTTGAAATGGTTGGAAACTTTTCACCATGTTTTCTTATGGATAAAAATGGTTTGGCCATGGTTTATTATGATTGACCATCATTAAACATAGTTTACATTTTTAACTATAATTCATTATGTTCAACCATGTTTGACCATTGTTGACTACAATTAAGTAAGGGGGTCTATGGTTGACTATGGTTGACCATGTTTTATTATTATTTACCATGTTTCATTATGGTTAATAATGGTTGAATATGGTTAACATTGGTTGATAACCCATCATTTTCAACCATGGTTTAGTCAAACATGGTGATGAATAGTCAACCACGGTTAATGATGGTTGACTATTCATCACCATGTTTGGGTTTATCCACAATTTCTAGATTCGCATAGGATTTGTAAGGTTGGAAGTGGAAAAGGGTAAGTAACAAGTAATGAGAGATCTCAACACCCAGGATTTCCATTGGATTATTAAGAGAGAGACTATTCAAGAATATTTCTCTAACCGTCCAGCAATATGGAAACCCTACAAAATATTGGTTGGGTAGGGTGTAAATTCTAACTCTTTATTACTTAAGATTAAGGGAGACAAAACACATTCTTTGGGACCAGTTTTCATGGCAAGAGAGAGTATTTTTGTTCATGTTATATGAATTAATACACTCATATATATTGAGTGTGGATTCCTTACATAACTACTCTATTAATTATAGCCACACCAACATCGTATCTTACTTCTTCCTTGTAGAACCAGGATCTCCTCCTTAACCTTCCTTCCTTATTTGTCATCACTCTTCCTAGTCCAATCCTTTCATACTTCAATTATATGCCACAATGCTTGCTCTAATATTGAATACCCTAGCACAAATATGACTATAATGAATTACCTAAAAATATGTGTCTACCCCTTTCACAGTAAAACTAAAACTCCTTTACTACTTCTTAGAGATAGTCACCCGACACCCATGCCTAGAGAAAATAATGCACTCCCAAATACCTAGTTAGGCAACATAGGACTAACCCTTCGACTGCAAACATTACCAGGGGATGACCAAGTGGAAGTGGAACATGATATTATTTAGTGTGAGGGAATAATAAGCATATGACAAACATAAATAAATGGTAGACATGTTTCTTCTCCTTATCAGGAAGATATATTGGAATCTCCTCCATAAGGGTGGTTGAGTGCCAACAACATTTTACCTCACCCTATATCTATATAGATATGGGTGGTGTATAACTTTTCCCATCTATGTACAATTTGAGTGGGCCTAACAATTAAGAACACATTTTTTTTCTTAGGAAATCACAAGTTCAAATCCAGAAGGGGTAGGGTATTTACACCTGCATAGACTTTATAAGCCAAATCATTGTGTGGAGGGGTCCCTTGTCCCACAAACAAGGGGTTATCATACACCAATTAGAATTCTAGCATGGCCATGACCTTAAAATTATATTATTATTAACTATTAATCCATGTTTCTAGTATTAAATAGTTGGTTTGGAATTCCCTGCCCCAACACTTGCTTATGCCCTTACTTTTGCTACATTTTTGTATGGATATAATTCCTTTGCTTATTCTTATGGAGTGTGAAAAACATATTTTTCCTTTCATCAAGCTTGGGCTTACAAAAACAAAATAAATCCACAATGAGTTATTAATGGAGATAATGGTATTAATGGGCCTCCATGCTTTTTATAATAGTTCCATATGTGAATATTGCTCAGAGTAAGGGATTCATTTCGAAGTGAGATCCCTTACCAATGGTATTACCAAATAATAAATATATATTAAAACCAAGCCAAATAGATAAGCTATCACCTAGTAGCCAACAAAAAATAAAAGATAAATATAGAGCCGTTGTAGGGGAAAGTTAGGCCTCATTTGAAAAGGACCAATGAGTTGTCTTAATGGAAACCCCAATTTTTGTGGAAACTCCCCCAATTATTTGTTTGTTGTTTATCTAAAGTGGACTCTCTTTAGTTTAACCTATAGGTGTTTGGTAATATTGTACTAATATTTGTTTGTTCTAACTACAATGCATGGAAGTGAAGTTTGGTAGGACCAAGCTGGCTTGAAATTTTTAATAGTCAACAACTTAAACTATCCTGCTATGTTATTTTGAGAGTTGCATCATATAGTCATAGCATATTGGCATACAACTTGATTTTACATGTTGAGTTCAAGATTCCTCAACTTCTTGGTTATGTCACATTGCGACATTGAGTACTGTTGACTTGTTATATTTTTTAATGGTTATGTTGCATTGCGACATTCCCCAAGGGTCATAATGGATTGTGATGTTCCTCAATGGTTATTGTTAAATGTACAACATCACGAGTAATTATCGAAACCAATATTGGGACTCATGTCTTGAGGTAGGGAATCCTCAGTTGGACTCAGGTAGTTGGAGTAGATTATTAGGGCTGGACACAAGGGATGACTAAGCCTTCTAGTTATAAAATATTATTCCTCATGTATTAAGGTGAATGATTTGATTTATCAAAGTGATGATGTTCTAAAGTCTTGTAGTACAAGGTTCAAAACTTGTGTGTATATCAATTCAAGATTCCCATGAGGTGGACCTCGAGTTATCATAGGTAACTATGGGGTGGACCTCCAGTTATAGAGGTAGTTGATTCTCATGTGGGACTACAATTATAGTAGGTACCTGTTATCACTTAGAATTTATCCTTTGGTTGTGGAAGGATAGTTCCATGGTAACCTTTCAAACCAACCTTTAGGAGGAATTTAGCTTCTTTCCTACCAGAGAGGGCTCTCTAAACAAATAGATACAATGGCCAGATATATTCTTACATAAATTGAATCAATAATGAAAATGGCTAAAACAAGAGGATACCATTGGGAATGGAGTTAAAATCATGATTTTTTAAAGATAAATAGGGCTTTTGCACTACAATTTTTTCTACATAGGCAGGATAGATATTCTTACAGTCAATTTTTTTACTGTTGCAGGTAGTAAAAGAGGAAAGATGAGAAGTCCATTAATATGGACACCAAATAAAGATGAATCCAATATTAACTTTAGAATAAATCTATTTGTGAATACTCGAATCCTATGAAACAAATCATATGAATATGAATTCTGATTCAACACAATCTTATTCAAGCATGAAAAGATAACACAGTGGAAATAGATAGCATGAATAACATGCATAGGTGAAAATGAAATACATACTATAAAACAACAACATGAGAATATCTGCTTTGAAAAGTTCTTGCTTGGCTTTGCAAAATTTTATTAAACTTGAAAATTCTCATTTACATAATGCTTCTCACACTCATGGGTTCCAACCCCAATTACATTTCAAAAACATGAATTTATACATCAAAAATCTCCTTAAGCCAATACCTAACTACCTATTTTCTAAAAATAGGCTTCTTGTAACTACCTTATTACATCTATCATATAACTAAAAACTAAATATCCCTAAATATTAAAAAATATTTTAATTCCACGTTGAAGTGGACCTTGATATATCCTTTGCTCGAGCATTTCAGATGAGTGTCTTCATTGATGCAACTTATACTTCATCCTCCCAAAATTTTCAAATGTTTTCCACTGATCTCCATAAGGTGCTTCGTGACTTTTCATTTATTTGGTCGAAACTCTTAACTCCACATGATCCGCATAAGAAATAGGAGACATCTTGGCACCTACCATTTTGAATTGATCCAAAATTTCAAAATCCACTGCTATCTTATCAAATATAATTTTCTCGGTCATGAACTGGGTCATATCCTCAAATTTCTTATGATCCATCCTAGCCTAAACCAACAGAGATTGGTAATCATATTGAGATATCAGTTTTCCATATTCACCCCAAAAATGGGGAATTCCTTTCTTAAATAATTATGTAAATAAGCCTTTGAATGACTTTAATTACTATAACTTTTGATCATCCTTAGCTTGGACACTCTTCGCATGATGATTCTTTCCAATAGATTTAATTTCCCAGGTTATCACTGTGATTATGTCTTTGATTCCCACTGTTTTCAATTCCTCTTCAAATAGAGTGTTGAGGAAATTGATGGTATTTTTGGTTGACTCTGCTAGCCTTTTATCTAAAGTTTTCGTCATGAATGCACGACTCTATATTTCTATATTGATCACATTTTATTTATCTTTTATAAAATACAAATAAGGCCTCATATTAGTAGCCTAAGTGATAATCATATCCCAAATTAGATGTCTGGCCCCCTGTACTAGCAATTGTCCTGAAACTTTTTCTGTTAGCTTTTCATTTTTCTCAAGCAACTCTTTACTCGTTTTCTCAAAATTTTCCTTTCTTCTTCTTTCTTATTAAATGCCTCATCTAGTTTCTAGTTTTCTACCTTAATCCTTTGATCTCTTCTTCTTTCAAGATATCTTGAGACATAGCTTGAACTATACCCTTTGTACTGGTTTCCACACTTGGCTGGCATGTTTAAAACTACTTTTTATTTTCCTTCTCTTCTCTTTCTTTTTCCAAAATCATTTGATTTTCATTCAAAAAATCAATTGTGTCTATAAGAAAGCTCTTTCCTTTTCCCATTAACCTTGTTCTTTAGCAAAATTAAACAATTTGTCTTTTCTATCATTCAACTCTTGGGACAAGGAATCCTTTTCTTTCTCCAAAATTGTTAATTCATATGCCTGAATTAATTGAGTGGATGGAATTTCTAGTTTCTTTTTCAACAGTTGGATAGTGTTTTCTTTTTCAAACAAGATTTTCTTTGTGGCTTGTCCCCTATCTGGTTCACTATACATAGCCAAAATCTCACCCTGAAGCTTCTTAATCTATTGTTGATAGGTTTTGTTTTCAATATTCTTCTGCTTCAGGTGGTTTTCCAATATTGACACTGTGGACTGTAACTTAGAAACTTTCAGAGTAGCTTTTAACAAGTCAATATAAATTACCTCTCCAGTCTGTTCAGTTTGCATTTATGGATCCAGAATGGCATTTCCAATTCCAAAAACAGGTTATAATAAAAATTTCGGTAAAAACTAACCAAGTTACGGCCTTTTTTATAACTACCGTTTTTATAATCGGAAAAAAGATCTCCTTAAGGAGGGCCCTGAAATCATATAGATCTACAGGTTCAAAAAAAAAACATTAAGAAAACTTTGAAAAAATTATGCAAAAATCTTACACAATAAGTTAGGGTTAGGGTAAAAAAATGCAGAAATATGCTCAGATTTGAAGAGAAGCCTAATGGCTATCAGATAGAAAGCAAATCTATAACAAAATGACAATGCTTAAATGATAATTGTTATTAATTGAAAGTTATAGAAGGTACTAGATCATAGTAACCTGCTCTGATACCAAGTTAGAATAGTAGAGTCAAGCTAAACTAGTTAACATATCTAAGCAACCAACAACATATCATAAAAGATAAGAACATGAAAATAAAAGGACAAGAGAACACTAATATACGTGGTTCACCCTAATATTGGGTTACATCCACGGGAAGGTAGTCTTCTATTATCTTCAGAATGTCTTCTCCAATCTTACAAGAGAGCAAAGCACAAATACCCCCAAGAATATAGATGATGTACAATAGTGTCACAATAGTACCACTACTACATCAAGAATACATGATATATAGAGACTCACTTGACGCTATTATATACTAAGAAATGAGGAGGAATTACTCTCACATATTACATGTGGGATAATATAAGTATCCAAAGTAACATCTCTTAATACAATACCATGGACAAATACTCTACACAAGTAAATACAACAACTTTGGTTCTGTAATTGACAATCGTAAACACATATATTATGGAAACATATTATATTCCATGATATTATCTCCATAAATTATTATGAAAACATTATGTTAGTAACATTAACATTACCGAAACTAATTACAAAAAGTAGTTTACCATCACCTATAGAAACTTTCTGAGATATGTGTTTACGATTGTCAATTGGAAGATGTTTTTCATGTTGAACGCATGCCCATTAACTTACTTTCTATTTATCGTGCTTGTCAAAAAGGGTTTAAATTTGAAGCATGGTCTGAAAAATATGTTCTTAAAGATGTAATTCAAAATTTCAAAGCACTTTCTTCTGGTCCTATTGATCAAACTGCTGGTCTATATAAATTTGTTGGTTTTAACTCAACTAAAAGACAACATTTGTATTCGTATGTTGCCCACGCTGATGAACAAAGTAAATTATGGCATGAAAGATTAGGTCATTTGAATTATGGCAAAATGCAATTGCTAACTAAAATGGTAAATGGCTTGCCTCATATTTCTTCTACTGACGGTGTTTGTGAAGGTTGTGTTCTTGGTAAACATCATAGAGAAATGTTTGAGAAAGGTAAAGCTTGGCGTGCTAAAGAACCTTTGCAATTAATTCATAGTGACATTTGTGGTCCTCTTGAAGTTCCTTTTTTATCTCGTACAGTCTATTTTCTTACCTTTATTAATGACTTTAGTAGAAAATCATGGGTTTATTTCTTGAAAAATAAAAGCAATTTTTTTTCAATATTTCAAATTTTTAAATCTTTGGTTGAAAATGAGTCTGGTAAGAAAATTAAGACTTTAAGATCAGATAATGGGGGGGAATTTGTTAAGAATGAATTTGAAGCATTTTTATCCAAACATGGTATCAGAACGGATTTCTATGATCTAGTACCTTCTATAGCTTTCAATCAATAACGATTATCATTTGGGCATTATCATTTTGTTGTAGATTTGCTTTCTATCTGGTAGCCATTAGGCTTCTCTTCAGATCTGGGCATATTTCTACATTTTTTATTTTTTACCCTAACCCTAACTTGTTGTGTAATATTTTTGCAGAATTTTTTCAAGGGTTTCTTGATTTTTTTTCTGTAGATCTACATCATTTCGGGGCTCTCATCAAGGAGATCTTTCTTCTGATTATAAAAACGGTATTTATAAGAAATGGTCGTAACTTGGTCATTTTTTAGTGGAATTTTTATTATAACCTGTTTTTGGAATTGGAAACGCCACTCTAATCCACCAACGCAACTAGAATAGAAAACTGGGTATTTATGTGCTTCCTTTCGGTAATAAAAACGGCAATAATACAAAAGGGTCATAACTTGGTCATTTTTTACCCGTTTTTTTAATATAACCTGTATTTGGAACTGGAACAGCCATTCTGGATCCAATTACATGGCCAGAACAAAAAAAACTGAGCATTTCTAGGCTTAATTTCGGTAATAAAAATGGCAGTTATAAAATAAAATAAAAAAGGGGTCGTGACTTGGTCATTTCTTACCAGATTTTTTATTATAACCTGTTTTTTGAAATTGGAACAGCCATTCTGGATCCACCTACACAACCAAAACAAAAAACTGGGCTTTTCTGGGCATATTTCTTTCACAAGGTTATAAGTGAAAGTTTCTCCTCTTTTCTTTACTGTGCTTTTGCAGATTCAAATCAGTAAAGTATAACTGTTTTCAAGTTCTTCACTGTTTTTCTATCATTTTTCAATATTAGGGTTTTTCTTATTTCTTAACAAAATTTCACTCATTATAACTTCCTAAGTAGCTTATGTTCCTGAAGTAGTTGGTTCTAACTATCTTGCCTGGAAGAGAAAGATGGTTGATGTTCTCAGGAGTAAGAATATTTGGAGGCTAATTAATGGTGAACACAAGACACCTATTGCTACTGATGATTTGGCTATATGGGAAGCTAAAAGTGATCAAGAAGGGGGCTCATTGGTCAAACTATTGCATATAGTCTTCAGGTAAGTATTGAGACAAAAGAAAGCCCGGTTCACGTATGGAAAATTCATTCCTTTTATTTGATAAATCTGATAATGCTTCTGCATACTATCTTGAAAAGATCTTTGAAATCGAACCTACTGACTTTGAAAGAGTTAAGTTATATCTTGCTGAATTGAAAACTTTAAATGAGAAATTAAATAATTGTGGTAAAGATTACAAAAAAACGGACACTGCTCTTATTATTCTTGTAGAACATAAAATACCATATTGGTTTGATATGTTCATTCAAACTAGGAATAGAGCTCTAAAATTGTCTAAAAGTACTATGAAGCAAACTTTTGATGATTTTTGTAAAGGATTGATCAATGAGCAAGAAAGGTTAATTGTTTCAGGACAACTCACACCTAATAAAGCTCTAAATGCACTTAATAAGCATCATAAGAAAAGTTTTAATAATGCTAAAGGTTTTAATCCTTCTAATACTAATTATGTACACGCTTCTCATGCTTCTAATGGAAATAGTAAATAGAATAAAGTATATGATCATTGTAAACATTGTGGTAAAACTAATCATCCTGAAAATAATTGTTTTAAAGCAAAACATTTAATGCCTAAAGCTAAAAAGAAAACTTCTCATGACTCTCAAGTAGCTTTATGTGCATCTGTTGTTTTCCCTAATAATTCTTCTTCTAACGTGGAATGGATAATGGATTCTGATGCATCTAAACATATGACTGGTGATGCTTCTTTATTTACTTCTTATGATTGCAGAGGTTATCTTATTCCTACTTGTCTCTATATGGAAACATTGACATTTTCAAGGCTTTTATCTCTTGCATATTAACATCATACTAATAAGAAATGCACCTAAGCTTCAGATTAATTGCTTGATGACTAAATTTTCATATATTTAAGTGAAATCTTTGGCTCACTATTTATATGTTGTGGCTGACACTTAATGTGTAAAAGTAACTTCATTTTCCTTAATGAGCAAGTTAATATTTTATTTGATCATATTATGTTGTCATTCATTTATATGATGTTTGCTAACCTTTGGTTATATAAGCATTTTCATTTCTGTATGAGCAATTTTGTTTTATGATATTTATATGCTTTAATATTGAAAATTCTTGTGCAGATAAGTTCTTTGTTTAGGGTTTCACCTTATTCCATGAATAATGAAGCACCATATTCTATTGTTAGAGTCATGATGTTCATCTGTATGATATCATTTTCTATTTATAGACCATTGGGGTCTTCTTTCTTCGATTTTTGAGGTCTTCTACATATGTTTATATTGCACCTTGATTGGAAGAACGTCTGCTATCTGCATGTGTATTGGCCTTCTGGGTTTTTTTTGTACAGTGTCGGTCATCAGAAGGTATCTGTACACTGGTGTGGATGTTATATCAGAGTTCTTCAGTTATCATGTATGGTTGTGATGATTCTTGTGGTGATCTGGGCATCTTGCTATTGCATTCCATCACATGTCATCGGCATTTTATTGTTGGGTCTTTCATCATACAACTTGGTTTGTGTGCAATTTCATGATTTAGTGAGAAGCAGTTATTCATCGTCAAATTCCATTAGCCGAAGTGTTCTTCTTATTTGCAGCTTTGGTTCTTCTAGAAGTTGTCATCAAGGGGGAGCAGTAATGACTCCTTCCTTCCTTAGTGTTAGTGTCGGCCCTTCTCCCAGCCATTATGAAGGGGGGGTGTTGGAATATATTATATTCCTTAGAAGGTAATAATGTCTTTGTATTATGTCGGAAGTTGTCTACAATCTTATGTAAAATAGTAATACATTTGACCCATAGTTATATGGTGTTGTATTTACTTGTGTAGAGTATTTTTCCATGGTATTGTATTAAGAGATGTTATTTTGGAGAATTATATTATCCCATATGCAATATGTGAGAATAATTCCTCCTCATCTCTTAGTATATAATAGGGTCAAGTGAGTCTCTACATATCATGCATTATTGATGTAGTAGTGGTACTATTATGACACTGTTGTACATCATCTATATTCTTTGGGGTATTTGTGCTTTCCTCTCTTGTAAGATTGGAGAAGACATTCTGGAGATAATAGAAGACTACCTTCCTGTGGATGTAACCCATTAGGGTGAAACACGTATATCATTGTTCTCTTGTCATTTTCTTTTTATGATCTTATCTTTTATGATATGTTGTTGGTTGCTTAGATAGGTTAACTAGTTTAGCTTTACTTTATTATTCTAACATTGTATCATATCGGGTTGCTATGATCTAGTACCTTCTATAGATTTCAATCAATAACGATTATCATTTGGGAATTGTCATTTTGTTGTAGATTTTCTTTCTATCTGGTAGCCATCGGGATTTTCTTCAGATCTGGGCATATTTCTGCCTTTTTTCTTTTTTACCCAAACCCTAACTTGTTGTGTAAGTTTTTTGCAGAATTTTTTCAAGGGTTTCTTGATGTTTTTTCTGTAGAATTACATTATTTCAGGTCTCTCCTTAATGATATCTTTCTTCCGACTATAAAAATGGTATTTATAAGAAAGGATCTACCTATTTGACCATAACAAAAAACTGGGCATTTCTGGGCTTTCTTTCAGTAATAAAAATGGCGGTTATAAAAAAGGGTCGTAACTTGGTCATTTCTTACCGGATTTTATATTATTACTTGTTTTTGGAATTGGAATAGTCACTCTGGATCCACCTACATGACCATAATAGAAGAATGAGCTTTTATGGGCACATTTGTTTTCACATGGTTGTAAGTGAAAGTTTATCCTCTTTTCTTTACTATGTTTCTAACTGTGGTTTTGTAGATTCAGATTAGTAAAGTGTGACTATTTTCAAGTTCTTCACTGTTTTTCTATCATTTTCCAGTATTAGGGTTTCTTATTTTTTGACAAAATTTCACTCATTATGACTTTCGAAGTAGCTTATGTTCCTGAATTAGTTGGTTCTAACTATCTTTCCTGGAAGAGAAAGATAATTCATGTTCTCAAGAATAAGATTCTTTGGATGCTAGTTAATGGTGAACACAAGACACCTACTGTTGCTGATGATTTGGATATATGGGAAGCTAAAAGTGATAAAGCAAGGGGGTTGATTGGTCAAACTGTTGTAGATAGTCTTCAGGTAATTATTGAGGCAGAAGACAACCCAGTTCAAGTATGGCAAATTCTTTCCTCTTTATTTGATAAATTTGATGATGTTTTTGCATATTATCTTGAAAAGAAGAGCTTTGACCTCGAACCTGCTGACTTTGAAAGAGTTGAGTTATATGTTGTTGAATTGAAAACTTTAAATGAGAAATTAAATAGTTGTGGTAAATATTACAAGAAAACTAGGCACTGCTCTTATTATTCTTGTAGAACATAAAATGTCATCTTGTTTTGGCATGTTCATCCAAACTAGGAATAGAGCTCTAGAATTGTCTCAAAGTACTATGAAGCAAACTTTTGATGATTTTTGTAAATTATTGATCAATCAGCAAGAAAGGTTGATTGTTTCAAGACAATTCACACCTAATAAAGCTCTACTACACTTAATAAGCATCATAAGAAAATTTTTAATAATGCTAAAGGTTCTAATCCTTCTAATAGTAATTATGTACATGCTTCTCATGCTTCTAATGGAAATAGTAAATAGAAGAAAGTATATGATCATTGTAAACATTGTGGTAAAACTAACCATCCTGAAAATAATTGTTTGTAAGCAAAACGTTTAATGGCTAAAGCTAAAAAGAAGACTTCTCATGACTCTCAAGTAGCTTTATGTGCATCTGTTGTTTTGCCTAATAATTCTTCTTCTAACTTGGAATGGATAATGGATTATGGGGCGTCTAAACATATGACTGGTGATGCCTCTTTATTTACTTCCTATGACAATCGTAAACACATATCTCAAAAAGTTTCTATAGGTGATGGTAAACAACTTTCTGTAATTGGTTCCGGTAATGTTAATGTTACTAATCGTCAATTGGAAGATTTTTTTCATCTTGAACACGTGCCCATTAACTTACTTTCTATTTGTCATGCTTGTCAAAAAGGGTTTAAATTTGAAGCATGGCCTGACAAATATGTTCTTAAAGATATCAATCAAAATTTCAAAGCGGTTTCTTCTTGTCCTGTTGGTCTATATAAATTTGTTGGTTTTTAACTCAACTAAAAGACAACATTTTTATTCCTATGTTGCCCACGCTGATGAACAAAGTAAATTTTTGGCATGAAAGATTAGGTCATTTGAATCATGGTAAAATGCAATTGTTAACTAAAATGGTACATGGCTTGCCTCATATTTCTTCTACTAACGGTGTTTGTGAAAGTTGTGTTCTTGGTAAACATCATAGAGAAATGTTTGAGAAATGTAAAGCTTGGCGTGCTAAAGAACCTTTGCAATTAATTCATAGTGACATTTGTGGTCCTCTTGATTGGTTTATTAGATAGGTACTAGATCGTTATTGTCTGCAATTTTTTATGGAAACAAGCCAACAGTTCTATAGCATACTTCGGCTGAGAGAAAGATACCATCTACCATATGTTAGATTTGAAGACCCAAGAAATAATGCAATAAACCAAGGTCAGTCATTTCAAACTGCTTTTGAAAATCACTTTTTAGATTTTGAATTAATGTAAGTTGGTTTCCTGTGATGATTAGATCGTCTACATATAAAACAACAATGAGAGTATCATTGCCAAATTTATGAACATACATATTTGGATCATATATACAATGCTTAAAACCATTCTTCAAAAAATATGCATCAATTTTATCATACCAAGCCCTAGGTGCTTGTTTGAGACCATATAAAGACTTGTGTAATTTACATACTAAATTTGATGATTCAGCATTAATAAAACCAGGAGGCTGTTGCATATAAATTTCCTCATTAAGATCATCATTTAAAAAGGAACTTTTAACATCCATTTGGTGTATTTCCCATTTACTAGATGAAGCAGTAGATAAAATGGTTCTTATTGTATTCATTTTAGCAACAGGAGCAAAAGTTTCATTATAATCTATACCTTCAAGTTGAATAAAACCTTTTGCAACTAACCTAGCTTTATACTTTTCAATCTTCCCTTCTGCAGTGAACTTAGTTTTATAAAGCCATTTACAACAAACTAAATTCTTACCAATATGAAGAGGAACAGCAGACCAAGTCTTGTTCTTCATAAGAGACTCATACTCAACAGTCATAGCTTGTTCCCATTGAGGTTTAACTTGAGCTTGAGCATAAGAGGTAGGATCATCTATGGCCAAAAAATTGGTCATAATGAAAAAGTTAGATCTAGTTCTACGAGGGTTGGAAGGGTTATCGACCTCACTACCTGCAGATTCAATATTTTTTCGGGCCCAAAAAGAAAGGTTAGAGGAAAATAAAGTTTCTTCAGCTTCAGCACATTCAGGTGGAATACTTGTAGAAGAGGATGAACTAGGATCAACAACAGGCACAGAACTGGAAGAAGAAACCGAAATAGGAGTAATAGGATACAATGGGATATTCAGTGTAACATGAGATTCGACAGACCTAGGTGGTGAAGCTACTTCAGCAAAGTGAACATCCCTTTGGATGATAACACTCTAAGTAGAGGTATCAAATAGCCTGCAAGCCTTAGAATCCTCAGAATAACCAATGAATATACATTTGTGAGACTTTGGATCTAACTTTTTCCGTTTATCGTCAGGAATATGAGCCCAACATTCACAACCAAACACCTTAAAGTTACTAATACCAGGTTTTCGACCATTCCATTTTTCCTTGGGGGTAACATGATTAACGACTTTTGTAGGAAATCGATTGGAAGTAAAGTTTGCACAACTTACAGCTTCCACCCAAAAAAATTTATGTAATCCTTTAGAATAAAGCATACATCTAGCCATTTCAACTAAAGTTTTGTTTTTCCTTTCAGCAACACCATTTTGTTGAAGTGTGTAAGGTACAGTCTTTTGGTGTTGAATACCATGTTTCGATAAAAATGCTTCAAATTCATTCTTAACAAATTCCCCCCCATTATCTGATCTTAAATTCTTAATCTTCTTAACAGACTCATTTTCAACCAAAGATTTAAAAATTTGAAATATTGAAAAAACTTCACTTTTATTTTCAAGAAATAAACTCATGATTTTCTACTAAAGTCATCAATAAAAGAAAGAAAATAGACTGTACAAGATAAAGAGAGAACCTCAAGAGTACCACAAATGTCACTATGAATTAATTGCAAAGGTTCTTTAGCATGCCAAGCTTTACCTTTCTCAAACATTTCTCTATGATGTTTACCAAGAACACAACATTCACAAACATCGTTAGTAGAAGAAATATGAGACAAGCCATGTACCATTTTAGTTAACAATTGCATTTTACCATAATTCAAATGACCTAATCTTCCATGCCATAATTTACTTTGTTCATCAGCGTCGGAAACATAGGAATAAAAAGGTTGTCTTTTAGTTGAGTTAAAACCAGCAAATTCATATAGACCAGAAGAAACTACTTTGAAATTTTGATTGATATCTTTAAGAACATATTTGTTAGGTCATGCTTCAAATTTAAACCCTTTTTTATAAGCATGATAAATAGAAAGTAAGTTAATGGGCATGTGTTCAACATGAAAAACATCTTCCAATTGACCATTAGTATTATTAACATTACCTAAACCAATTACGGAAACTTGTTTACCATCACCTATAGAAACTTTCTGAGATATGTGTTTACGATTGTCATAATAAGTAAATAAAGAAGCATCACCAGTCATATGTTTATATGCACCAGAATCCATGTTAGAAGAAGAATTATTAGGCAAAACAACAGATGCACATAAATCTACTTGAGAGTCATTAGAGGTTTTCTTTTTAGCTTTAGCCATTAAACGTTTTGCTTTAAAACAATTCTTTTCAGGATGGTTAGTTTTACCACAATGTTTACAAGGATCATATACTTTCTTCTGTTTACTATTTCCATTAGAAGCATGAGAAGCATATCCATAATTAGTATTAGAAGGATTAGAACCTTTAGCATTATTAAAACTTTTCTTATGATGCTTATTAAGTGCAGTTAGAGCTTTATTAGGTGTGAGTTGTCCTGAAACAATTAACATTTATTGCTCATTGATCAATCATTTACAAAAATCATCAAAAGTTTTCTTCATAGTACTTTGAGACAATTCTAGAGCTCTAATTCTACAAGAATAATAAGAGCAGTGTCAGTTTTCTTTTAATCTTTGCCACAACTATTTAATTTCTCATTTAAAGTTTTCAATTCAGCAAAATATAACTCAACTCTTTCAAAGTCAGCAGGTTCAAGGTCAAAGATCTTATTTTCAAGATAATATGCAGAAACATCATCAGATTTATCAAATAAAGAGGAATGAATTTGTCATACCTAAATCGGGCTGTCTTATGCCTCAATACTTACCTGAAGACTATCTGCAATAGTTTGACCAATGAGCCCCATTGCTTGATCACTTTTAGCTTTCCCTATAACCAAATCAACATCAGCAGTAGGTGTATTGTGTTCACCATTAACTAGCCTCCAAAGATTCTTACTCCTAAGAACATCAATCATCTTTCTCTTCCAAAACCAACTAATTCAAAAACAGAAGCTACTTCGGAAGTCATAATGAGTGAAATTTTGTCAATAAATAAGAAACCTTAATACTAAAAAATGACATAAAAACAATGAAGAACTTGAAAACAGTTACACTTTACTGATCTGAATCTGCAAAAGCACTGTTAGAAACACAGTAAAGAAAAGAGGAGAAACTTTCACTTACAACCCTGTGAAAAAAATGTGCCCAAAAAATCCCAGTCTTCTATTCTGGTTGCGTATGTGGATCCAGAATGTCTTCTCCAATCTTACAAGAGAGAAAAGCACAAATACCCCAAAGAATATAGATGATGTACAACAATGTCACAATAGTACCACTACTACATCAAGAATACATGATATGTAGATACTTACTTGACCCTATTATATACTAAGAGATGAGGAGGAATTACTCTCACATATTGCATGTGGGATAATATAATTCTCCAAATTAACATCTCTTATTACAATACCATGGACAAATACTCTACACAAGTAAATACAACACCATATAACTATGGCTCAAATATATTACTCTTTTACATAAGATTTTAGACAGCTTCCGACATAATACAAAGACATTATTCCCTTCCAAGGAATATAATATATTTCAACACTCCCCCTTAATAATGGCTAGGAGAAGGGCCCACACTAACACTAAGGAAGGAAGGAATCATTACTGCTCCCCCTTGATGACAACTTTCAGAAGAAACAAAGCTACAAATAAGAAGAACACTTCGGCTAACATCATTTAATTACATGTCAACTATAATGCCCATATTTGACTAGACATATCGACATGTTGCATTTTATTTTCTTAGTAAATGTTGGACTCAGTTCGACTAAGTAAACCATATTTATGACATGATAGATGTTGCTACTATGTCTAAGATGTTACTATGCTTATGTTGATACATTGATTGTGATGTTATGATTATGTTTGTGAGGTTACTATGTAATAGTTATCATGATATTCTTTTGTTCATAAAGACAGTGTATGTTTAATTGTCATCATTGATAAATGTAATATATATATGATGTGGTACATGGATATCGACCCATGATGTGATCAATTTAATGATTTATACAATGAAAGGAAATGCTGTTGATAATATGCACCCACCGATGATTGAATGGAGATATTATTATGAATGTATCTTTTCAAAGTACTAATCTGCAGGACACACGGGATATGTAATAAATGGATACTTTATATGAAGTGTGGTATAGTACCTATTTATGCAGAAGAGCCTTGATTACCAAAATTGATGATACGATGACACAGACCAATAATCTCGATAGCAGCAAAGTATGTTTTTGATAGGGTATATAGACCTAGGATGTTGAGAGGGATGGATGTGTTCCACCCTATGTTTTTATGATACCCGAGGTCGTGGGAGGGCCGTGCTGAGACACGCTCCCCATGTTGTTGTGATGACGACGATCGGATGCCTGCTAGGAGAGGCTAGGTCCGTTGTTTAGCCAACGCTATCGCTCTCAGGTTCTTATGTGGTCAGGTCGGTGAAGCTGACATCCACTTATATACTAGCAGAGGAAGGATAGGGAGGGTCCGGACGTAGATTAGGATGGGAGGATGTTATAGCTAGTACTGTGTTGGGTTAGGGGGATCTACGACACCAAGATTAGTAGTAGTAGGTGTCTCTTCCTTGAAAATAATTGATTGAGTAATGAATCTAAAAATATAATGATGTTATAACTTAATTCATTAATAATTAATGATTGATGATGCTAAAAAGATTGCATGCTTGTATGTTAATTCGGTTAGGTATTTGCGATTGTTATGTCTTGTATCCATGAATGTCCTATCTATGTGAATCATTATTTTGTTGTTGTTATCATTATTATTATATAGGATATATGATGTTTTCTTATAGCACGTGTATGATCTATGCATGCACTGGCCACGCATGCACACGTTGCACACGTATACCAATATCGGCATACCAATACTTAACACGATCACTAATGGTATAGGTTTTCATAGGTAAATATGTTAATGAAATAATGAATGTTAAGTTAACATATTCATTAATGATAGGTGAACACTGTAATACGTAAGTGATCAAGTGTCGTAAATTAGGATAATCCTCATAAAGTTGTCGTGCATAGACTTAAACATTGTTCATTTACATTAACAAAATTTTTAGGGTTGTTTAAACCCCTAAGGGTGCTTTGATTATGAATCTAGAGATAACATGCTCATGACTATGATACTTGTGATTAAAAACAAACAACTATAAAATTTCTTTAATTATAATTAATATTAATGGTATTATTATTATTATTATTATTATTATTATTATTATTAGTGCCTCTTGTGGTAAACATAACTGATAGTTTAATTAAACAATTATTTCTATTATTATTATGATGATTATTAAGATCTTGTGTTAAACATAGTCAATTAATTAATTAAACAATTATTATTATTATTATTGTTATTATTACGCTCTTGTGGTAAATGTAGTCAGTTGTTCAATTAAACCCAAGTGGAGATAACTCAAGTAAAATAATTATTAATCAAATACACCAAATGATTCCGTGTAGGTTAAACATGTATATTGAACTATGGAATATGACCATCAAGATATGACATGATTGATTTTATAATAATACTTATTACTATGATTACTAACATCGGATTCCAGATCAAGTAAAACAACTGTAACACCCCGGTTCTGACCCCGTTGCATTTGATGTACATGATGTATATATATTGTAATGATCATGGTGTGGAGCTAAAGGCCAAGGCCCCACCACTGATCGGTTATGCTATGTTTTGGATCTAAATTTGTCACCAATGGTATATCGGGGCATGCGGCATATATATTGAGTTGCCACCATGTACATATGCATCTTTAATCAAATGAACCCGACCAGCTACGATCGCAACAACTAAATTGAGAAGGGGCATGATCTTCACAAGGATAAGGGTGGGGAAATTGTCAAACCTTGGCTAAGGAGGAAAATACCCATGTGTCTTCTTTCCTTGTCTTACCCAACCACTTTCATTAAGAGTTACTACTGGTGGTTGAGGCAGTTATTTTCTTTGGGAGTGGGGTGGCAGGACTGTCAGTCCTCACCCACATGCACACTCCACCACGGTTGAATTCACAATGGAAGAGAAACCACTGCGATCACTCACGCAGACATTCATTCTCTCTACGCCTTTGCTGAACACTCACGCACTTCCATTTTTGCGTCCTCTCTGTAGGTTGTTCATCTTCACGCAGGGAAGGGTTGCCCATTCTCACGCGCGGGACTTCCTAGTTTTACCCACGCATACCTCTTCTCTGCAGATTTGTGGATGGTGCGGCTGTATCCTCCTCTCGCAGGATGATTTTGGGGGCTGCGGTCTTCCTTACCTTTGATTGTTTCGGTCTTATCTGTGATTGAGGTCTGGTTCCAGCTTTCATCCATGCACAGACTGAGAGTATGTATTTTTCCTCCCCAGTGCAGCCAGTGTAAGTTTTTCCATGTCTTTAGTTGTCCAAGGCAGATTGTCGATTTCCCCATGTTGTGAATGTGGTTGTTGCTACATTTAGAACTGTTGTAATCCACTTGGGAGTATCTTTCCCCTGTAATTGTGCTTGCTGTTACGCTGGGGGGGGGGGGTTGCTGTAGATTGTTGGGAGTCGTTTTGGCCACGAGAGGGCCAAGAACGACTCAGAAATCGTTCCCCATGTTTAGCTATAATTCTGATTGATTGCATACGTGCAATGGTTGGTCTTCGGACTGTGTAAGGAGCGGGGATGGGGGCTTGGTTTGCTTGATAAACCTGGTAACCACACAAACAGAGCTAGAGGGCTGGCCTTCTTCTCCATCACCCTTGAATAGCACTGGAAGGGAATGCAGGGCCTGAGGGAATGTGTAGCAGAGAAGGGACTGATTCCTTGTGTTGGGTGTGTGTGGGTGTCTTAGAGGTCAGGCTAGTTTTGGTGTAGGTGTTCTTGGCTCTGTAATGAGCTCACCAGCTTAGCAGTGAGCTTTTCCCAACTCCTTGATGGCCTGTAAAACCCAACTGTGTTGGCTTGGTTGTGTTTTTGTGTATCCTTGGCTATGTGTAAGCCTACTTGTTCCCTTATGCCTTGGAGAATCATGCCCAGCTCGGGGGTGGCAGCGTTGCTGAGAGATTAAGGAGCACACTGGCCTATGGTTGGGTGGAACATTGCAGCGACATAGCTAGTTGCGGATCAACTTCTTCATAAGATAAGTGATCTTGTCCATTTCTCCTTATCCAACCATGTATATTGTTAATGATATGATGAACATGTTAAGTAAATGCTTGAATGAATGCACGTTAATTCTGCTGTGCATGTTGAATAATTATATCTGTGCATGATAAATGTTCATGTGTGCATGTTCTAGTTCAAAACTTTTCTTTCAGCATTATGTTTTAGCAATTTTATGAATTTCCATGTTCATGGGGATTTTAGCCTGGGTGGTTAAAGCCATGGGTCGCGTCCTCTTCGCCGGTTGGAGGGTTGGGGACGTGACAACAACTAAGATACTCACCTGTACACAAGATAATTACTAAATTATTATTTTATTCAACATATTTGATTTAAATAGGACTAGCTATTAAACCGCCATCCCATGAGGGACCAGTGGTGAACATTCCAAGAATTAATAAATGCCAGACAACCAACTTATTCAATTCAACTTAAATAACCTTAACTATTCGGATGCTTGAGATAAGGACAATTGAATGAATAAATGTATATTCATGATTATAATAATTTACTAGCATCGAAAATTGAAAGAGGTAGGTGAATGAAGTGATTTGGGGGAAAGGCGGTGGAGCAAGGTGGAATAAAGTAGGAGGGAAATGAGTATTTAGGGGAGGTATCAAAGAGAAATGAGGGGGGGATTTTTTTGGGAAAAATTAGACTCTGCATCAGTGGAAAAATGACTGAGGAAAAACTTGAGGAGGGGGATAACTCAAGGACGAGGATATCTAGATATGAAAGAGAAATGGGTGGAAACAAAGAAAGATATAGAATGGAAAGGAAGCTACTCTCGGTATTATTGGTCTGTGGGCCCGGGGGCTAGGAAACCCATGGGTTTCCTAGGGCCATCACATGATGAGAGCTGGTCGGCAGGGTGGCACATCATTTTGTTAATCAAGGCTTGGATGGAAAGCTGGAAGAGGAAGGAGCCTACAAGGTCTACAACAAACTGTTGGATCTACTACAACTGTTGGTTCCAGGTATTTAAATTCCAGGTATTTAGATACTAAATTCCTGCATGGTATTATTGTCTAATTTACAAAAATTCATGAATTTTATCAAACATGTACAGCTCATATTTCTACATTAATATGTTTACATTTCATATTTGTACATTCATATGTTTATAAAACTAATAGAACAGACATGGATATAAACCTGTAATATGATTAAAATGTCTTGATTTTATTAAAAACTAACTCAGAATGAGCTTAAGATAGAGAACATCACAGAGAAATGGACACAGTGCTCTACCGGTTAGGTAGAGCACTACAAAATGGTATCAGAGCCCGGTTCTAAAACTGGAACCTAAAGGGGCCCTCTAGGAGAAAAATAAACATTATATGGAAGATAAATCAAAACTAAAATTTTACACACTGTAAAAAAAATAGTTGATGTATAGTGTTTCTGTAAATTGAAGATTTATTACACAAGTAGAAATAGGTTCTAAGTTACAACGCATAGAATGAGTGAATATTTTGAGGACAAAATTATCCTAAAGACCATAAGCTGAATGCTAGTAGCATACCCAGCATTCTCTTCTGTGTAGAACCCTCTTCTTTCATAACCTGAATCAAAAAAAAAAATTACCTGCAAAAACAAAAACAAAAGGGCATTACATAGCTCTAAACAACTTTCTATGGAAAAGTTTAAATAGTTTACAAGTTTGAATGATAAAGAACTTACAGATGACTGCTGGTCCAACCAATAATCAATGTTCTGGTCCAACCAAATGTTCTCTGTGGGACGGAATAGGACGGAATGTTGATTTATCCTCCGCGAAGACATTTTCTTATTAGGCACTTGATACTGAGTGCATTTATCAGTGTAAAAACAAGAACATGAAAAAAATAACAGCATATTTTTAACTCGTGGTGCTTACCATAGAGATTGAGATTGTGCTTGTGGAGGACTGAATCTAGAGTGATTGCACTTGAAGAATTATTTGAGATTTTGGAGAGACTTCAATTGTTCAAATCCCAGAGTCAATTCGAGGAAGAATTAGATAAAAATCACTGTATACTATGTTAGCACAAAAACACACAACGAGTGCAGACAGACAAGGAAGAAAGAGCTTTGTTTTTCAGCATACGCGTATCAATGTACAATGGTGAGAATAGTGGTTTGTGCAGAAACAGCGAGAGTGCATGCATGTATGGACATGTCATAAATAGTTGACAGGTAACCTCACTTATGGACACAAGTCCTTCGTCCACTAAGTAAATTGATTTATATATATTTTTTAATATCATTGAATTAACTTTATTTATTAGAAGATATTTTTGAAATGTTAAGATAATAATAATTATTTCATTAAATTTAACAAAATATCTACATTATAAAATGTTAGTTATAGTCTATTTCGAATTATAAAATTAAAATTAAAAGATCAGTATATTATCTTTCTCGGACTGAATAACTACTCTTTTAAATATACCCTACCTTATGCTTTAATGTACACCACACAGATCAAAAAATATATAAATTTTTCTGTAAAGAAAAAAAGGATTAAATGCAATTGTAAAATTTATCCAACAGATACCAATTTTCCCAATTTTTTTCAAAAACAAAAACAAAAAGGGGATATGCACTACAGATGGTATCATCCTTTTAACAATGAGTTTATTCCTTCTGTCATAGGCAATTGAATGTAGGTTCGCCACCTCATCTACTGGATAATAAAAAAATGGGTTGTCCCCATGTGAGCATGTTCCCAAAAAGATCTGGTGTATGGAGTACCTCTTCAGCTGGTGCTTTACCTTTATTTGAAGCTACGAAGGGGCTAAAGCTTGAACAAAAAATATATACATCTCATACTAAATGCAGAAATGGTACCATCGACAGCAAGAGCAAACAAGTTTTAAGCCCAAAATTGTTTTAATCGAATAAAGAAGTCTTACCCAGATGAAACCCACCCTGAGCCGATCAAAAATTTTGAAAACGGTTCACTTCTACGTTGAATCCACAAAATGTAAAGCCATAGGATAATGCAGCAACCTCTTTTTCAAACCCTAGCCTGCTTCGATTGAAAGGCTTCCTGGTACTCGATCGCTAAAAAGAAGCCCAAAATGATCGTTGCGGAAGCATGAACAAGGTCTATGAGCATCAAACGTAATGCATTACAGCCTTTCTATTTGAAATAGCCTGCTTGACTCCACCAATCTACCTTGAACTATTTGAATAGAGATCTTATTGCTGGTAATGACAGGTCCATCTACCATTGAAGGGATAACAGTACCATTGGAATCTGCATCTGGAAAAGTTGAATTGCCATTATCCTGATAACCATGAGATTCTGCACCTCTCATTTCAGTTGTGACTCCAGCATCATTTACAGATTGTAGGTTGACACCATTACGATTATGTGTAGGTAGTCGTCGATCTTATTGCTTGGCTCATTTAGGGCATTAAGAGCACCATCCATGTGCTTGAATGTGACAAAACCGTAGCCTTTACTCTTTCCAGTGTTGTCCATAATAACCACACCTTCCTCAAGCTCCCCAAATTGGGAAAATAGGGCATTGAGGGAGTTTGTATTTGTGTCCCAGCCGAGGCCATGGACGAAGAGCTTTCTCTGCGCGGGGTCTTTGTCCATGATGGAGCGAACCTGCTCCAGTACATCCATATGCTTCGTGGCCGCCCCCTATAGAATATCCAAAAGTTGCTCCAGGGTGAAGGTTTCCAACATTTTCCATATATTTTCCACAGTTATATACACCACACCATTCTCTTCAGCCTTTCGCTTCTAAATCGCAGAGCAATGTAGATTTGCTTCTCCTCTCTAAATCACGGAGCAGAGTAGAGTTGCCTCTCCTCTCTAAATCAGGGATACTAGGCACTAAAACCTAACATGAAATTGGAGGAAGGGCTCGGAGGGCTTCCATACAAGAGAAAGGATATCACCCGGTGTAACGCCCCAGTTTTGACCCCGTTGCATTAGATATATATGATGTATATATTGTAAATGATCATGGTGTGGAGCTAAAGGCCAAGGCCCCACCACTAATCGGTTATGCTATGTTTTGGATTTAAATGTGTCACCGATGGTATATCGGGACATGCGGCGTATATTATGTTTGTCATCATGTAAATATGCATCTATAATTAATTAAATGAACCCGACCAGCTACAATCGCGGAAACTAAAATGAGAAGGGGGCATGATTTTCACAAGGATAAGGGTAGGGGAATTGTCAAACCTTGGCCAATAAAGGAAAATACCCATGTGTCTTCTTTCCTTGTCTTACCCAACCACTTTCATTAATAATTGTTGCTGGTGGTTGAGGCAGTTATTGTCTTTGGGAGTGGGGTGGCAGGACTGTCAGTCCTCACCCACACGCACACTCCACCACGGTTGACTTCACAATGGAAGAGAAACCACTGCGATCACTCACACAGACATTCATTCTCTCCACGCCTGTGCTGAACACTCACACACTTCTAATTCGCGTCCTCTCTGTAGGTCGTTCGTCCTCACGCAGGGACCATATTGCATCCATTATCCTCACGCACAGGTATTCTTCTGTGTTGGACTCACATAGCTAGCTGGGAGCTATGCGTTTTCACCCATGATCTGTTGTGTTTGTTGTGGTCTTCCTTACATTTTGGGACAGGAGTCTGCTCATTTCACGCACAGTTTGGAAGTCGGTATTTTTCTCTTCCTCGGCGTGGTTTATGTATGTTTTTCCTTACCAATTTGTGGCCGGTACATATGTTTGCCTCTGCCCAACTGTGAATGTGGTTTTATCTTTCCATCCTTGGACTGTGTAAGCTCCTTGGCGACTTCATTGTTCATATCAGGTCGCTGATTTCCCCACGTGATTGTCTGTGTTTGCCGTGGTCTTCTTTACATTTTGGGGACTATTGTAAATTCGCTTGAGATTCATTTTGGCCACGATAGGGCCAAGAATGACTCAAGAATTGGCTTTCCTGTCTTAAGTTGGATCAGCTATTTGATTGCATGTGTGCAATGGTGGGTCTTTGGACTGTGTAGGGAGCAGGGATGGGGCTTAGTTTTGATTGACAAATCTGGTGGCTGGAAACCACACAAACAGAGCTAGAGGGTTGGCCTTCTTCTCCACCACCCCTGAATAGCACTGGAAGGGAATGCAGGGCCTGAGGGATTGTGTATCAGAGAAGGGACTGATTCCTTGTGTTGGGTGTGTGTGGGTGTCTTAGAGGTCAGGATAGTTCTGGTGTAGGTGTTCTTGGCTCTGTAATGAGCTCACCAGCTTAGCATTGAGCCTTTCCCCAACTCCTTGATGGCCTGATAAACCCAACTGTGTTGGCTTGGCTGTGTTTTGTATATCCTTGGCTATGTGTAAGCCTGATTGTTCCCTTATTCCTTGGAGAATCATTCCCAGCTCGGGGGTGGCAGCGCTGCTGAGAGATTAAGGAGCACGCTGGCCTATGGTTGGGTGGAACGTTGTAGTGACGTAGCTGGTTGCGGATCGACTTCTTCATAAGATAAGTGATCTTGTCCATTTTTACTTCTGCAACCATATTTTCTGTTAATGAATGTTATGAACATGTTGAATGCATGCATGTATGAATGTTGTTGGTTTCCATTGTGTATGATGATTAATTGCATATGTGCATGTTTTAGTTCAAAGTCTTTGTTTAAGCATGTTGTTTTAGCAATTTTGTGCATGCATATGTTCATGGGGCTCTTAGCCCGGGTGGTTGGTGTGTCGTCGTTGCGGAAGCCAAAGGCACTAGTCTTCCAATATAAAAGGTCTGCTGATACCGATCAGGTTGTGGCGCTGATCGGAAGAAGAAAGAAGATCATGTTCCGCCGTTGCGGCTGCGGATGGAACTAGTTCGCCAATGAAAAGGGAAAAATTGAAAATTTTGGTTAAGTATAAAGACGTCGGAAAAAGTTAGAGCTTCTGACAGCCGATGAGCTACGTCAGATAAAGTTAGTGGATTGGACGACCGCCGTTGCGGCTGTCGAAAGGACTAACTTTCCGAAGGGCTAGAGGACCCGATTGCCGACGTTAGTGCTTAGCAGATCCGACAGCCGATGCGCAGCGGAAAAATTTAGTTGTTTCAACCGCCGATACAGCGGAGAAGTTAGTCATTTGGGCTACCGAAACCTCAGGTCAATAGTTGAAATGAGATCTGATTCAATAGTTGAAATGAGATCCGATTCTACAAGGAGGAAATTTTTGAGTTTTCCGTGGGATTTCTTAACAGATTTTGATTGTTTTTCAGTGGTTTCCAGTGGATTTTCGGGGCTGAAAAAAAAGAAAAGTGGCAGCGATTTCATGCGCCAAATTGCGCGAAAACCAATGATTTACAAAACAAAACAAAACAAATGAAGGCGCTACCCTCGACCTGCCCTAGGGGGGCAAGCCCCCTTGACCCCCGTCGTCCCCCTCAGATAGACGTTCTTTGATGAAGAAAATTCTATGTTTTGGGAAAAACTTGTAATTTTATAATTTTTCCAGGAGAAGGTAAGTAATGTTGGTTTATATTAATGTTATGTATCTAACAGTTATGTTACTAACACGTCTGCAGAGTCATAGTCACCTTCCAGGGAATTATTCCAGGTGGTGCAGTTTGACAAGTAAGTGGTGGTTCAGTATGAGAAACCATGATGGGTATGATGCTCAGGATTCTCATGAGCGATCAGAAGATGCCATGGGAGAAAATGTCCGTAATAGAAATGATGACATTGAGTCTAATGGAAGGACATTCCAAGAGAAACCGTCAGATGTTGCAACCACCATGAGAAGCTTGATCAAAGCCCAAGAAGAGAAGCACCAGTTGAATGCTGCTATGTTGCAGAGTTTGACAGACTTACATAGAAAGATAGACTCGGGATGAGGTACCGCAAGACCAGAAGGCAATAAGAGTAGTACTAGGAGAAGGAGAAGGACTTCTAGTGGATCATCTGATTCTAAAGAATCCAGCGGGGATTCAAGCTCTTCTTCTCATAAAAGAAAGAGAAAGAGACACCATAGGGATCGCACTCGAGATGAATTTAAGAAAGCTAAACCTCCTACATTTGATGGTGAGATAAAGACGGGACAAGAAGCTGAGGCTTGGCTTCTTGGGATAAAGAAGTACTTTCAAGTGCATGATTATTCAGGAAACATGAAGGCAAGAGTTTCCATATTCAATCTGAATGGAAGGGCATCCATTTGGTGGGAACACTTCAAGCAAGTAAAGAGGATCAGTGAAAGGAGACTTAAGTGGAAACAGTTCAAGAAGTATTTCAAGCAGAAATACCTCTCTGACAGGTATTATGATGACAAGATTAAGGAGTTCCATGAGGTGAGATTGGGACAGCAGACCATGGAAGAGTATGCAAATAAGTTTTTGGAGCTATTGAGGTATGTCCGGTACATCAGAGATGAAAAAGTGAAGGTCCAGCATTTTCTGAGTGGATTACCTCAGTCTTACAAAGATAGAATTGAGTTTTATGAACCTAGAACTCTTGAAGAAGCAATAAGGAAGGCTAAGTATTGCTATGAGCAAAGCAAAGGTAAGCTGGATTACCACAAGGCATGGAAGGATAAGAAGAATGAGAAGTTTGACCAAAGGAAGAAAGGTTTCAAACCTTCTAGCTTCAGGAATCAGCAGAAGCAACCATCCCAAACTGCAAGTAAACCAGTTGGAGTGATAGGAGAAAAAACCTAAAGAGCCACAATAGAACAGAAAACCACTTCAATGTTGGAAATGTGGAGGACCCCACATGCGCAGAAATTGTCCACTCAAGAATGAAAGTGCAAGGCCAGCTCATAACGTCCAAGAAGCAGAAACAGTGGGTCAAGTAGCAAGGGCAATCCCTAGGATTTATGCAGCACTGGAGGATCGTCAGGAAGATCACCAGTCAACTATAGTTGAAGTAGCAAGTAAGATTGTTGAACAATCTATTTCTATTTTGATTGACCCTAGTTCTACGCACAGTTACATTACTCCTAGAGTAGTGGAGATTTGTGCATTTAAGAAAGTAAAGCATAGGAAGTCTTGGTTAGTTCAGTTAGCCACTGGAACTAAGAGAAAGGTCAGTGAAGTGGTAGAGAAATGTCCATTGGTCATGAATGGATTGGTCACTTGTGTAGATCTGAATGTTCTACCGCTTGGTTCCTATGATGTTCTCATTGGAATGGATTGGCTAGAAGCTCATAGGGTAAATCTTGACTGCTACAATAAGACTTTCGAATGCATGAATGAAGAAGGGAACCTAGTAGTTGTGAAAGGTATTCCAAAGGTAATTTTAGTGAGGTAGGTTTCAGCAATGCAGTTAAAGAAGTTCTGAAGGAAGGGTTTCCAGTTGTATGCAGCTCAGATTTTGGAGGAAACGAGAGATGAAGCTCCTAGGTTGGAGGACTATCAGGTGTTATAGGAATTCAGGGATGTGTTTCCTGATGAGATTCCAGGGCTTCCTCCAAAGCGGGACATTGATTTCACAATTGAACTTGTGCCAGGAGCAGCACCAGTGTCCAAAGCACCCTACATGATGAGTACACCGGAGATGCTAGAGTTGAAGATGCAACTGTAAGAGTTGTTGGAGAAGAAGTATATCCGACCGAGTGTGTCTCCTTGGGGAGCACCGGTTCTATTTGTAAAGAAGAAAGATGGTACACTCAGGTTGTGTATTGATTACAGACAGTTGAACAAGGTTACTGTGAAAAATAAGTATCCTTTGCCTAGGATTGATGACCTCTTTGATCAAATGAGAGGAGCAAAGGTATTTTCTAAGATTGACTTGAGGTATGGTTACCATCAGGTGAGAATCAAGGATGAATACATTCATAAGATAGCCTTTAGGACAAGGTATGGGAATTATGAGTTTGTAGTGGTACCATTTGGTCTCAAAAATGCGCCAGCTACATTTATGTGCCTTATGAATAGCGTCTTCAGCAAGTATTTGGACAAGTTTGTTCTTGTTTTCCTTGATGACATCCTTGTTTATTCTAAGAATGAGGAAGAGCATGTAGAGCATTTGAGATTGACATTGAATTTGATCAGGGAGCATCAGCTGTATGTGAAACTGAGCAAGTGTGATTTCTATAGAGATAGAATTCAGTATTTGGGTCACATTATCTCAGAGGAGGGTATATCTATGGACCCTGAAAGGATTGAAGCCATTATGAATTGTCCTACTCCAAGAAATGTGACAGATGTAAGATCTTTTATGGGACTTGCAGGATACTACAGGAGATTCATTGAGGGCTTCTCCAAAGTTGTACATGCCATCACTTCTTTGCAAAAGATGGGAATGAAGTTCGAATGAACATCGAGGTGTGAAGAAATCTTTCAGCACTTGAAGAATCTTCTCACCAGTGCACCAATATTGAAGGTTGCAGATCCAGAGAAAGATTTTTTGGTGTGTATCGATGCATGCGGACAAGGGCTTGGAGGAGTCCTTATGCAGGAAAACCACGTGATATGTTATGAGTCAAGAAAGTTGAAGGAGCATGAGAAGAACTATGCCACTCATGATCTAGAGCTCACAGCCATAGTACATGCTCTCAAGATGTGGAGACATTACTTGATGGGTAGAAGATTTGAGCTCAGAACATACCATTGTTGGTTGAAGTATCTATTTGATCAGCCTACTCTGAATGCTAGGCAAGCAAGATGGCTGGAATTTTTATGTGAGTTTGATTTTGAAATCAAGCACATAAATGGAAAAGAAAATAAGGTAGCTGATGCACTCAGCAGGAAGGTGCAGGTGTTGGGGCGCGTACCCTAAGGATTATTAGTTCGGGTAACTTCGCGGCTGTTGGTAAGCGGAGTTAGGGGTCAAAATAGTCTTAGGGGTGTCAGGGTAAGTCAAAACCCCCTTTTTTATAATAAACCCATGGTTTATATCCAGGGTTTAGGGTTTTCTTGGGAGCCCATGGTTTGAAGCCATGGTTTTGTATCAGCGCGATGTATAAATAGGTATTTTTGTAATAAGAAAAGGTTAGGTTTTATGATGTAAAGAAAGGTTAAGACGAAGCTAAGGCTGATATTGTAAGGAAAGGTTAAGTCCCAGCTGTGTGCGTGGACGACCTCTGCAGCTGTGTGCGCAGAGGGATTTTGTAAGAAAGATTGAAGAAAGACCTGCAGCTGAGTGCGCAGGGGCCTGCTGCTGTGTGCGCGGCTTTTAAGGATTGAAGGGATCTACAGCTGAGTGCGCAGATCAAACTGTGGATTTTGTAGCAAGTTGAATAAACCACAGTTTGTGGACGTAACCCCTACATTGGGGGTGAACCACGTTATATCCGGTGTTGTGGTTTCTTGTGCTGTTTTGTTTCTGTTGTCTTTTATGCATTAATGACTGTATACATCTGATAAGTTAGATCATTGTTTATATTTAGCTTCGCTGTGAATTCCCTGTAGTGGGTTGAGCAAGTAACGGCTGTTTATTTATCTGCGAAGTTGTATGTGAATGAATGGTAAAGCTTTTATAATATTGATTAAGAAATATTGTTAAAGGCTAAGGTACAGTAATCCCCCTCTCGGCTTGCAGAAACCTGATTCTGCGGCACCCCATAGCTGTTTTGGGTGAGACTGCAACCTGCGCGCAGGTTGTTGCCGAAAGGGCCAACACTGTGGGTCTTTTGTTGCTGCGACACTAAAGGTTTAAACCCTAGTCTGCCCTATTGCCCAACAAATTTGTTCCGTTCCCGGTTGAACTCAGTACCTGCTCAAGAGGGGTTTACATTGTACCTCAGAGGCTATGTTCTGGAGGCCCTCTGTGAAGAAAATAGGTGATTGGTTTGATGAGACTTGTCTGAAATTCGCGCAGCAAGAGCATACGAATCTGCGTCGAAGCGCAAGTGACTTTTTACAAAGGTATGTTTTTTGTGATGCTTATGAAATTTTCTTTGGTAGTTTCCACATAGAGTTGCACCAGTGGTTGTCTAGGTTAACAGAGAGGAGGACGAACTTTCAAGCTCGACGGACTCTTGTGTGGACCCCCGCAAGGGTCAATCTTGTGCAACACGTGAACAACGAGGTATCCCGCGCTGTCAATTTCTGGACGACGCGAACGTTGGAAGCCTTCGTGATAGAGTTTTCCATCGACACAAGCACTTCTTTCAGCGAAGCTGAACGACAGTTTTTCAAAGGCCCCCGTGGTAAGTTTTTAAATTCCTTAAGCTTGAAGATTAAAATACTATTGGTCGAAAAGGGTATATTATTATTTGAATCAGACTGTTAGTAGTACTAACATATGTTTGCAAGTGAGAATATTTTTGACGTGCAAAGTGGGTTGCCGCGAAGTGAGCGAAGGTACAAAAGAGATTTTGAATCCTACTCCTCAGGACAGACCCCTGCACTTCCCCCTGTAAACCCTCCACAACCAGACCTTGAAGAAAACCCTTCGGTAGGAAACCCTCCTATCACCCCCCAGCGTCGCTGTGTTACCCCTAAAGTCCGGTAGCAGTGTGACAGGCAACCAAGTCCGAGTATTCCGACCACAGGTCAATCGGCCCCCGTAAACCCCCCCCGTCAACGTCCTGTCCTCCTCCCAACCCTCCCAGAACCACCATGGCCCACATAGCTGATGATATTAAGCTGCCCATCTTCAAAGGAACGGGATCAGAAGATCCAGAACAGTTCTGGTTTTTATGTGAGGCTGTCTGGAACGCGAAGAGTATTACCGACCTGGATGTGAGAACCGCGCAGCTCATTACTTCCTTTCGCGACCGTGCTTTGACCTAGTTCATGAAATTCTCCAGTAATCAGCACCCCACTTTGGATGAAATCAAGGCCGCCATCATTAAGGAATTTAAGAAACCAAAATCAGAATCACAGAGCATCACTGAACTCAAAGAGATTCAACAGCAGCGTGGCGAATCAGTGTGGGACTTTGATCAGAGATTCAAAGTTCTACTAGACCAAGTCAGTTTTACCATTAGTCATGCGCAGCACAAGGAATGGTTTATCGCCGCATTATTGCCGCATATCAGAACCCCGCTCATGCAACAGAAGGTTGCTGACCAGCAAGAGGCTCTGGAAATTGCAATGAAGCTAGAGACCGCCCCCGTCGGAGACGATTCTGGTATTGCCCAAATCCAAGCACAGCTGGCAGCGATGGCCCTAGAGCTTCGTGACATGAAGAAAGCTAAAACCAGTCGAGAGGAGGTCTGGTGTACACAATGTCGGTCCGAGGGTCACCATAGGGACCAGTGCCCTGTGGTCAGAACATACCTAAATACAGGCACTCCCAACCAATTCAATGACGGTGTTCTATATTGTGAGATTTGCCGAACCGATGTCCCGCATCACCCTGAGCACTGCCATCTTCTTCAGAGATATGTTCAAAGTTCCCAAAAACCCCTACTGCCAGTTCTGTAAGTCCGTAGGGCATAATGAAGAAGAGTGTCGTAGCTACGACCTTATGCGAGAGCGCACCTCTGACGCCTACCGAGTCCACAATGAAGCTCAGAATAATGATGGCTATGGCTACCATGGCGGCGCCTCCGAAAGAGGTGCTTTTGGCGGTCGCGGCCGTGGTGGGATGACCGAAAGAGGTAGAGGCCAGGTTGTGTGTTACAATTGTAACTGATCCAGGAGGATCCAAGAAGGCAAAATTTTGAAGTCCTCCAATCTCAGCAAAAATAGCCCCAGATCGAAGGGCTCATCGAGACGATTCCAACGGTGTTCGTTTCACCTCAAACGGACTCCGTATGAGGAAGTTATCATGTTTTGTTGTATTGATGAAACAGGCAAAATGGGGGTGCCACGTGGCACCACTGGCAGCGTGACACATGGCATCCGTACAAGATGACGAGGCATTGACATGGACCAATGAGGCTGAGACACATGGCAACTCCCGGTTGGTTAAGGCATGCCACGTGGATGATAAGTGGTGATGTGGCATCGAGTTGGCACCTAACAAGACATTGACATGTACCAATGAAGTGGAGACACATGGCAACTCTTGGTTGGTTGATGCATGTTTATGCAAAAGTATTCACCACTCTAAAAAATATGTAGTTCACAAGATTCGCTCCCCTCCTCCCGTTGGCACAACCACCACGTGGGGCACAACCACTAATTAAACACATGTGCCTTTAACAAACTTTGGGGTTTGTGGAGCGCCACCACATACATGGATTACATGCCACCTCATATATGTTGGAGCGCCACCATAACAAACTTGGGTTAAGGTTAAAAGGGGTTTTGCAAACGGATAAAATGCCACCTAATTATGTGCACCACCACATGTGCGTTTTGTTAAAACTTTGGCTTATGGTTTTAAAGTGGGTACGTTATGCCGTGTAATGGGTAACAAACTTTGGCTTATGGTTTTAAAGGGGTTCGAATTGGTTATGGCCACTCTTTAAACACATGTGCCATTTAAACACTTTAGTTATGACTTTTGAAGTGGGTTCGTTGGTTATGGCTTTTAAAAAGTAGGGTTTTAAAACCTTATAACATATGTAATGTGTTTTAACCTATAATTGGTATAGTTTTAAACTATAACCAACTATATGGTTGGAATATTAAATGGATGGTTGGAATTTAAGAGCCTAACCAACTTGGAGGTTTTCAACCATATGCCCAAGTAGGCAAATTTGTTGTAACTAAGAAATCATGAGGAGAATGTGATGAGGGCTAACTCAAGCCTATATAAACCCCCTCATATGCCATTTGCCACTCATGCTTTGGAGTGGAGACTTTGTAGCTAAAGGAGAGAAGGGAGATTGCGTAGCTCTGCAGGAGGAAGGTACGAGTGTTTATACTCATTTTAAATCGTCTTCAGGCTTCGAAGTTGCTGGAAGCAGTCTTGTTGTGTTTTGGGCAGCGGTTCTCTTCCTGAACATTGTCGCCAAGGTATCATTGTACCATTGCCATGTATTTTGCCTTATGTTGAGATTATAGATCGGCCCTCCTATTGAGAAGCAGGCCCGGAGACGTAGTCCATCCTGGATGAACTCTGTTATCAACTTGTTATCTTTATGTGCATGTTGTCTATGCTGTTTGGTTCTCTTCTTATGGATTTGTGAGCTTCATTCATGCTCTTTATGCAATTCATGTTA
>LPNX010622031.1:407697-528848 GCA_001517045.1 Pseudotsuga menziesii
AACTCCCGATTCCTTGGAGAGTTTTGGACAAAATTATGGTGTATGATGGACACCAAGCTGAAGAGGAGCACCGCTTTCCATCCACAGACCGACGGACAGAAAGAGGTAGTTAACAGGACAGTTGTCCATTTGCTTCGAGGCTATTGCAACAAGCATCCTAAGTTATGGGATGAACAGATCCAGTATGTGCAGCATGCCTACAACAGGGCTATGCATTCTTCCACTCAAAGCTCGCCATTTGAGACATGCTTTGGGTACTTACCAAAGACTCCATTGGACTTGACTTATGGGAGAGAGGTTGATTCAAGCACTTCCAAGGATGAAGACAAAGCCCACAGGTTCATTCAGAGAGTTCAACAGGTACATCAAGCAGTGCAAGAGCAGTTGGAGAAGAGTCAAGCCCGGTACAAGGCTTGCCATGACAAACATAGAGTTGATCATTAGTTTCAGGTGGGAGATCAAGTGTGGCTTCACATCAGCAAGGAGAGGATGAAAGGAGAAGGCAAGAAGTTCAAGCCTATTAGGTATGGTTCCTTCACCATCTTGGAGAAGATTGGGACGAATGCTTTTTGCTTAGAGCTACCGCCATACATGCAGATCTACTCAGTGGTGAATGTGGAGAACTTGAAACTCTATGAGCCTCCCATGATCATGGATGAAAGGGAGAATGTCTCATTGCCATCAGTTGATGAATTTGCTCCTGAGTACATGGATGAGCTAAAAGAAGATGTCATCTTGGACAGAAGGAAAAGGACTTCTCGCAGAGGTGATGTTGAGTATCTTCGAGTGGGCATCAAAGGCACTCATCCAAGCAAGGCCAAGTGGATCAAGAAGGAGAAAGTGAGGGAGCAATTCCCTCACCTATCTGTTGATTAGTAAAGGCTTTTGGAGGCCAAAAGCTTCTCAGTGGGGAGGAATGATCCAGGAGGATCCAAGAAGGCAAAATTTTGAAGTCCTCCAATCTCAGTAAAAATAGCCCCAGATCGAAGGGCTCGTCGAGACGATTCCAACGGTGTTTGTTTCACCTCAAACGGACTCCATATGAGGAAGTTATCATGTTTTGTTGTATTGATGAAACAAGCAAAATGGGGGTGCCACGTGGCACCACTGGCAACGTGACACATGGCATCCGTACAAGATGACGAGGCATTGACATGGACCAATGAGGATGAGACACATGGCAAATCCCAGTTGTTTAATGCATGCCACGTGGATGATAAGTGGTGATGTGGCATCAAGTTGGCACCTAACAAGGCATTGACATGTACCAATGAAGTGGAGACACATGGCAACTCTTGGTTGGTTGATGCATGTTTATGCAAAAGTATTCACCACTCTTAAAAATATGTAGTTCACAAGATTCACTCCCCTCCTCCCATTGGCACAACCACCACGTGGGGCACAACCACTAATTAAACACATGTGCCTTTAACAAACTTTGGGGTTTGTGGAGCGCCACCACATACATGGATTACATGCCACCTCATATATGTTGGAGCGCCACCATAACAAACTTGGGTTAAGGTTAAAAGGGGTTTTGCAAACGGATAAAATGCCACCAAATTATGTGCGCCACCACATGTGCGTTTTGTTAAAACTTTGGCTTATGGTTTTAAAGTGGGTACGTTATGCCATGTAATGGGTAACAAACTTTGGCTTATGGTTTTAAAGGGGTTCGAATTGGTTATGGCCACTCTTTAAACACATGTGCCATTTAAACACTTTAGTTATGACTTTTGAAGTGGGTTCGTTGGTTATGGCTTTTAAAAAGTAGGGTTTTAAAACCTTATAACATATGTAATGTGTTTTAACATATAATTGGTATAGTTTTAAACTATAACCAACTATATGGTTGGAATATTAAATGGATGGTTGGAATTTAAGAGCCTAACCAACTTGGAGGTTTTCAACCATATGCCCAAGTAGGCAAATTTGTTGTAACTAAGAAATCATGAGGAGAATGTGATAAGGGCTAACTCAAGCCTATATAAACCCCCTCATATGCCATTTGCCACTCATGCTTTGGAGTGGAGACTTTGTAGCTAAAGGAGAGAAGGGAGATTGCGTAGCTCTGCAGGAGGAAGGTACGAGTGTTTATACTCGTTTTAAACCGTCTTTAGGCTTCGGAGTTGCTGGAAGCAGTCTTGTTGTGTTTTGGGCAGTGGTTCTCTTCCTGAACATTGTCGCCAAGGTATCATTGTACCATTGCCATGTATTTTGCCTTATGTTGAGATTATAGATCGGCCCTCCTATTGAGAAGCAGGCCCGGAGACGTAGTCCATCCTGGACGAACTCCGTTATAAACTTGTTATATTTATGTGCATGTTGTCTATGCTGTTTGGTTCTCTTCTTATGGATTTGTGAGCTTCATTCATGCTCTTTATGCAATTCATGTTAACGTCCTAGAGTAGCAAAGATCTTGTTTCTGGATCAGTAACCAAGTTGGTCACTTGGCTCGCGACTGTCGGAACCCCACTACGACCTGTCGGTATTGTCGCGCAGTGGACCACGTGATTGAACAGTGCCCCCAGCTCCTCGCAAAGATTCAGGAAAACCACCATGGCCCCACCCCAAATATTCAGTTGATTTCCGTTGAGCAAAGACCTTCCCCAGCCCTCAATGTGGTCACCCGGAGTGGAGCTACGATGCATACTCAAAACTCGCCAAAGCAACCTGCTGCGGTGTGCGTACGTAAGGCTTCCGAGAAAATTCCATCCCTTGACCCTGTGAAGGACCAAGTACCAGTCCCGAAGGCCCAGTGCGATATTGTGGACCCTGGCACCGTGGAAGCACCTGCGCGGAAACCTCAGCAGGATTCGTAGCAACAAGAGGCCTCGACGGATAAAGTAAGTACACTATCCTCTTTCTTGCAGAGCTGTATGAAACTCTTGCGGAATCAGAACGCTCTAAACGAGCTGCAAAAAGTTCTTGCTGTCACAGCCCCTCAGAGAGGAATTGATCAGGAGAAAACTGTTAGTCGTGTCCGAAGAACGGGAAGGGAAATGAGATTGAACGTTCAGATAGGAGAATATGATATGACTGATGTCATTTTGGATCTTGGATCAGACGTTAATGTCCTACCCAAGCAGACCTGGGGACAAATGGGAAAGCCTTCCCTGGTTTGGTCACCTATACAACTGCGACTAGCTAACCAGCAAAGGATTGTACCGCTAGGGAGACTTCTTAGTGTTCCAATTGACATCGATGGGGTCAGTACTCTGGCAGATTTTGAAGTTATTGAGATCATTGATGACAGCAACCCTTATCCAGCCTTGTTGGGAATTGAGTGGGCCATGGCCAATGCTGCAATCATCAACCTTAAGAGGAGACAGATGACCTTCGAAGGAAATGGTCTGCGCGTTATTATACCCCTCGAACCATCCCAAGGAGAAAGATATACAGAACCACTCAGAGATGAAGGGGAGCAGGATACTCTAGATCACATATACAACATCACAGCCAAGGACGCAGATTATGTCGAACCTGATGATGAAGGCGTAATGGAGTGGCAATGTGATAGCTCCTGCATGTCTGATTCAGACAATGGTCTGGAGAATTGGCAGAATCGACTGTACGAGCTACATGACCATAGATGCGTGCAGATCGCTCAGTCTCTTAGATGCCTTCGTGCACAGCCTAGAGAGTTGCCTGCATATGTGGGGATGACAGACCCAGGAGACTTTATTGCACCTGTGTCAGAATGAGTACCTCAGTCACAAAACTCCCAAAGTCTGGAAATAGCACTAGAAGCTACAGCAGCATGGGGGACCAATCCTACAAAGTCTCACCCCAGTCGGGGAACCTACCAGAAATTCCTGCGCCCCAGATTCATAAGCCAAGCTCAAGAGGTGCGAAGTAAGTTCAAGGGGCTGACTAGCCTTCAGCGACATTTGAAGCAGAACTATGCAGGAAGGGAAAACACACCCCGCAAGGAGTGGATGCATAAGTTCGTGCATATCCTGGACCTTATAGCGAAAAATGGGCATATGGAGGTTGAGCTCCGCCACGGAATTGAATACCACACCAAGGGGCAGAGCCAAGACGCCAATCCCTCAAACCTAATAGTCCTGTCGCAGACATTACCCGGTCGGGTCGAAGGGCACTATTGTGCCGAGATCGTTTATTGCCCTGAAGCTTCAACCATGATTCTGCCGAGGCCCAAAAACATAGCGAGTCTCAAAATCCGACCATTGGGAAGCAGCCAATTTGGCGGCGGCAGAGTTTTAATTGCTTTAAATGACTGTACTAAGACCAGTACCGGCAATCACGCTCCACATGGACAAGATTTTCGTCAGACTTGGTGCCTTCAATGCAC
The DNA here is from genome assembly GCA_001517045.1 of Pseudotsuga menziesii. Lineage (NCBI taxonomy): Eukaryota > Viridiplantae > Streptophyta > Pinopsida > Pinales > Pinaceae > Pseudotsuga > Pseudotsuga menziesii. The sequence continues at coordinate 412,013 of LPNX010622031.1, forward strand.
TATCCTTCCTGATGTGATTGATGGCGTGTATAAGAAGATGCCTAAGTTAGGGAGCATTGCATCCTGCATTTCTTCAAGAATTCTGAGTGAACCCATGACCATCGAACGCGAGATTGACGATTTGGTCAGAGAATTCGAGCAAGAGGGTCTGATCCCCTACTCTAATCGGCCGCCTGCCCTAACTCACTGTGAAGACACTTCCCCAGCACCACCACGGCCGATGCAGACACAGTCTGCCAGAAAAAAATATAGAACTGAAATTCGCACCAAGCGCAACCAAGATCGGCAACAGCAAATAGGGCAAACACCAGCAGCTCATCCTATGGAACCCTCTGGTTCCGCACAGGCCCCGGCCGGGGGAAGGGAGAATATTCCACCACCACGACCACCATATCTACCACCTATGCGCCCAGGTACCGCGCTACCCCGTCGGACAAAGCAATTTACATTAGCCACACCCTCGCTGCCACAGGGAGTGCAGTTGATAGGAAGTATGATAGGGAAGATTGATCGGCTTAAGTACAGCGATCACGACACCAATGACCATGGCAAGTATCCACAATTTGAACCAGCACAATACTTGCACCGTGTCAAGTACCCGGATCATAGGGTCACACTACTAGAAGTGCAGCCATGGGCTGCGGGCCTGGACCAAGCTGGCCTACTCAAGATACCTAACATTCCCCATTTCGGTCGCGGCATACATGTGACTGTAGTGGCCAAGCAGTTACTAGCGCTGGTGCATGACGGCTATTTATGGATAGGGGACCAGCCACTTCCTATTGACGCCACCCTCATCCATAAGATCACAGGTTTACCCATGGCAGGACCTGATCCGGGAACTGAATTTCCGTCAAAACATGACGATACAAAGCTCGCGCAAACCATGAAAGAGCGGTTTGGCCTGACAAAAGGGAAATGGGGGTATCACACTTCCGTGATTCAGGAACAGCCCATTCGCTTTGCAGCTGAACTCTTAGCCTGCAAACTCATACGGAAATGCAGGCCAACTGAAGTACCTGCTCCGGTTATCCGGATTGCTATGAACTACGCGGAGGGGTATACTTATAATTGGGCCGAATATCTGGCGAAGGAGTTTCTGGAGGATGCCCGTGATGTGCAAGAAAAAGGTAGACCTTTTCATTATTCCTGGCTTTTAATCCTTATTGCATTAGTCGGGTGGAAAGAACCCACTGAAGCCCAGTTTGTAGAATTAAACCCCGGCACGCCAGGGGCAACAAGGTATGCCTCCCTATGGATATCCTCAGATAAGGAAGCTCAGCAGATGACGAACACTGTGTTCGTATTCTATGCTATGAGTATTCACTATGAGATTGTGCGAACACCTCGACTTACCGATGAAGTGTTCTCTCAATACGAGGGCGTCGCGCACTTTAGTGCCGATATGCATCATGTTTTCATTCAAGCTCGTGCAGATCCACAACGGAAATGCTTCAAATTACCCTATGTAGTCATCGAACAAGATATCAGGCGGATAGTCCAGCTCTGGCCGGCTGAATGGCTGAAAGATTTAGGAAAAAAACCCTCTATTCCGGTTCCCCCAGCTACCAATATTGGCGCAGGTACTAGTCAGGCGCAGCAGCAAAGCCCATTGGAAGATAGCGAAGACCTAAGTGATTCACAGAGGGATGACGACGGCCAAGGTGGAGACGGCAGACAGGATGAACAGGATGAACAGGATGAGGAGTCGGTCAAGACTATATCAGATCCTAACCCACCAACGAAGCGCAAGTCACCAGAAGTAGCCGAGGTAACCAAGCCGCAGCCCCGCAAAAAGGCAAAAGCGTCAAAGGACAAAGATAGTGAGGAAGAAGCCACTGTCACGCTGGATGCGCTGGAACAAGATCTAGAACAGTCTACGACAGCGCTTACTAAAAAATGGTCAGAGTTTGCGGAACTACATCTGGCTGGGCTCTCAGGTATCGCAAACAGGGTATCGGAGCTGAAAGAGCTAGCAGCAAAATCAGCGCACAGTACTGCGACAAGTAGCACTACAGCACCCGCACAGCAGGATATCAGACAATGGCCACCCAGAGATCACCCAGGGCAGGTATCAAGCGCAACTCTGATACAGCCTAACATGGATCCCCGACCCCAGACGGATACAACCGCGGGGCTTGATTATACGAAGATGTCTATGTCAGAGTTGCACCTCCGCCAGCTTGCGATTTCAAAGGAGATCCATGCCCGAACCCAATTGTCCCAAATCCAGTTGGAAGACTCCATCAAATAAAACAAAACCTTTGCAGCACGTCTAGAAGAAATCGCACAACAAAAGAAAGAGGCCGAACATACAAAAACTACGTTGATGCGAGCATTGGACGAGGCATGTCGGAGTCTTTCTGACTCCGACATACAGGGAGCAAAGGAACCAACGCAGAGAATCGCTAAGCTAAGAGACTATGCCCAGCAGTCTCGTAGCGAGGTTGAAAGGATGAAGATAGAACACCAGCACCAGATTGCAGAACTTCAACTGCGCATTCCTCCTGAGTCTCCACCAGAGGTCAGAGAACAGCGCCAGCAGGACATCAAGGCTTCAGCAGCAAAAATAGCAGATAATGTGGCCAGCGTCGCAAAACTAATGGAAGACAACATAGAAGCATGGGCGAACCTACAGGACCATCCAGATGTAGGTAAGGTCCAGGAAACCATCAAGTTGCGCCAGGATGAATTAGATGTAGTCAGAATAGAAATCAAGACGTTGCCACCTATGCAGAAGATGGCTAAAGTGAAGCACAGCAAGGAACTTCAGCAGGAAATCGAGTCCTGCAGGACGAAGGTAACACTGCTAGAGAATGCGTTACAGCCCCTAGTTGATGAAGCGTTAGAATTGAGCAATACGGCGGAAAGCCAGCTCAAACTTTTGAAGACCTATGACACTTTTGCGCAAGAAAGGGCTAATACAGACTCATCTTCAGTATTACAAGAATTGGTGGAAAAGGAGAAAGCCGCTGATGATATACTACACAACCTCACTAGTCGCTTCCAGATCCTAGCACAGAAGATTCTCCCACCAGAGTCCTCGCAGAGTGTCCCGGGACGGGCCACTAGTGAGTCTTAGGGGCCTGTTGGGGCGCGTACCCTAAGGAGTATTAGTTCGGGTAACTTCACGGCTGTTGGTAAGCGGAGTTAGGGGTCAAAATAGTCTTAGGGGTGTCAGGGTAAGTCAAAACCCCCTTTTTTATAATAAACCCATGGTTTAAATCCAGGGTTTAGGGTTTTCTTGGGAGCCCATGGTTTGAAGCCATGGTTTTGTATCAGCGCGATGTATAAATAGGTATTTTTGTAATAAGAAAAGGTTAGGTTTTATGATGTAAAGAAAGGTTAAGATGAAGCTAAGGCTGATATTGTAAGGAAATGTTAAGTCCCAACTGTGTGCATGGACGACCTCTGCAGTTGTGTGCGCAGAGGGATTTTGTAAGAAAGATTGAGGAAAGGCCTGCAGCTGAGTGCGCAGGGGCCTGCTGCTGTGTGCGCGGCTTTTAAGGATTGAAGGGATCTGCAGCTGAGTGCGCAGATCAAACTGTGGATTTTGTAGCAAGTTGAATAAACCACAGTTTGTGGACGTAACCCCTACACTAGGGGTGAACCACGTTATATCCGGTGTTGTGGTTTCTTGTGCTGTTTTGTTTATGTTGTCTTTTATGCATTAATGACTGTATACATCTGATAAGTTAGATCGCTGTTAATATTCAGCTTCGCTGTGAATTCCCTATAGTGGGTTGAGCAAGTAACGACTGTTTATTTATCTGCGAAGTTGTATGTGAATGAATGGTAAAGCTTTTATAATATTGATTAAGAAAGATTGTTAAAGGCTAAGGTACAGTAATCCCCCTCTCGGCTTGCAGAAACCTGATTCTGCGGCACCCCATAGCTGTTTCGGGTGAGACTGCAACCTGCGTGCAGGTTGTTGCCGAAAGGGCCAACACTGTGGGTCTTTTGTTGGCGCGACACTAAAGGTTTAAACCCGGGTCTGCCCTATTTCCCAACAGCAGGAAATGCATGTGGTATCTCTTAGTATTTTCCAATCAAATTTGAGGCAGCAGATTGTTAGTCATGTTGCTAGAGATGAATTGTATGAGCAGGTAAAAGACAAATTGCAGCAGCAAAGTCTTGAGAAGAGGTATGAGGGATATAAATTGGAAGAAGAAGACAGACTTCTCACTTATAAAGGTATAATTTATATTCCAAATGTAGCAGATTTGAGGAGAGTTGTTATGGATGAAATCCATCAAGCTCCGTATTCTGGTCACCCAGGATATCAGAAGATAATTGCTACAGCTAGAAAGTAGTACTTTTGGCCAGGAATGAAAAGGGATATGGCTGAGTACATTTCAAGGTGTATGACATGTCAACAGGTAAAGGTTGAGCATCAACATCCAGTAGGTTTGTTGCATCCTTTGCCAGTTCCGGAATGGAAATGGGAAGTTATTTCTATGGATTTTATTACAGGATTGCCAATGACTTGGAGACAACATGATTCCATCATGGTTGTGGTAGACAGGTTGATTAAGGAAGCACATTTTATACCGATTAAGTCTACGTATAGGACTGATGACATTGCAAAGATATTTATGAAGAATATATTCAAATTGCATGGATTTCCTAAGGCAATAGTCTCTGACAGGGATGTCAAGTTCACTTCCAACTTATGGAAAGGGTTGTTTGCAGACTTGGGTACAAAGCTAAACTTCAGCACTGCATACCATCCTCAGACAGATGGTCAGACATAGAGAGTTAATCAGGTGCTTCAAGACATGCTTCACATGTACGTGATGGACAAACCAACCAAGTGGGAAGATTACTTGCACTTGGTAGAGTTTGCTTACAACAATGGACAGCAGGAATCCTTGGGGATGAGTCCGTATGAAGCTTTATATGGAAGAAGGTGTAGGACACTAGTGACTTGGGATAATCCAGTGAACAGGATTGTGCTTGGGCCAGAATTGCTCAATGAAATGGAGCAAGAGGTTGTAAAGATCAGATAGAATCTGAAAGCAGCACAGGATAGACAGAAAATCTATGCAAATAAGCATAGGGTGAACAGGGAGTTCAGTGTTGGGGATCATGTTTACCTCAAAGTGAGGGCAAGGAAGAGTTCCTTGAAGCTTGGAAGTTGTGCCAAGTTGTCACCAAGATACTATGGGCCGTTTGAAGTGCTTGAAAGAATAGGGCCAGTTGCATATAGACTTGCATTGCCTGCTAGCACTAGAGCTCATAATGTTTTTCATGTTTCTTTGCTTAAGAAATATGTACATGATCCTAACCATGTGATAAATTGGGATGTGATTCAGGTGGAACCCGAGGGAGAGTTATGAATCAAGCCAACGTGCATCCTCGACAGGAAGGTCACAATGCTCCGGAACCGAGCCATAGGGCACGTAAAGGTGCAATGGGAGCACTACGGACCTGAAGAGGCTACTTGGGAGTTAGAGGATGCCATGCAATTAGCACATCCATTTTTGTTCAATTTTGCGGAACACTGAGGCGATACCAGTGTGGCATTTTGTTCAATTTTGTAAGCACTGAGGACAGTGCTATTGAAGGGGGAGGGGAATGTAACACCCTGGTTTTCACCCCGTTGCATTAGATGTATATGATGTATATATTGTAAATGATCATGGTGTGGAGCTAAAGGCCAAGGCCCCACCACTGATCAGTTATGCTATGTTTTGGATTTAAATGTGTCATCGATGGTATATCGGGGCATGCGGCATATATTATGTTTGTCATCATGTAAATATGCATCTATAATTAATAAAATGAACCCGACCAGCTAAAATCGCGGTAACTAAAATGAGAAGGGGGCATGATTTTCACAAGGATAAGGGTGGGGGAATTGTCAAGCCTTGGCCAATAAAGGAAAATGCCCATGTGTCTTCTTTCCTTGTCTTACCCAACCACTTTCATTAATAATTGCTGCCGGTGGTTGAGGCAGTTATTGTCTTTGGGAGTCGGGTGGCAGGACTGTCAATCCTCACCCACACCCACACTCCGCCACGGTTGACTTCACAATGGAAGAGAAACCATTGCGATCACTCACGCAGACATTCATTCTCTCCACGCCTGTGCTGAACACACACGCACTTCCAATTCACGTCCTCTCTGTAGGTTGTTCGTCCTCACGCAGGGACCATATTGCGTCCATTATCCTCACTCACAGGTATTCTTCTGTGTTGGACTCACATAGCTAGCTAGGAGCTGTGCGTTTTCACCCACGATCTGTTGTGTTTGTTGTGGTATTCCTTACGTTTTGGGACGGGAGTCTGCTCATTTCACGCACAGTTTGGAAGTCGGTATTTTTCTCTTCCTCGGTGTGGTTTATGTATGTTTTTCCTTACCAATTCGTGGTCGGTACATATGTTTGCCTCTGCCCAGCTGTGAATGTGGTTTTATCTTTCCATCCTTGGACTGTGTAAGCTCCTTGGCGACTTCATTGTTCAGATCGGGTTGCTGATTTCCCCACGTGGTTGTCTGTGTTTGCCGTGGTCTTCTTTACATTTTGGGGACTGTTGTAAATTCACTTGAGAGTCATTTTGGCCATGATAGGGCCAAGAATGACTCGGGAATTGGCTTTCCTGTCTTAAGCTGGATCAGTTGTTTGATTGTATGTGTGCAATGGTGGGTCTTCAGACTGTGTAGGGAGCAGGGATGGGGCTTAGTTTTGCTTGACAAATCTGGTTGCTAGAAACCACACAAACAGAGCTAGAGGGCTGCCCTTCTTCTCCACCACCCCTGAATAGCATTGGAAGGGAATGCAGGGCCTGAGGGACTGTGTAGCAGAGAAGGGAATGATTCCTTGTGTTGGGTGTGTTTGGGTGTCTTAGAGGTCAGGCTAGTTCTGGTGTAGGTGTTCTTGGCTCTGTAATGAGCTCACCAGCTTAGCATTGAGCCTTTCCCCAACTCCTTGATGGCCTGATAAACCCAACTGTGTTGGCTTGGCTATGTTTTGTATATCCTTGGCTATGTGTAAGCCTTCTTGTTCCCTTATTCCGTGGAGAATCATGCCCAGCTCGGGGGTGGCAGCGCTGCTGAGAGATTAAGGAGCACGCTGGCCTATGGTTGGGTGGAACGTTGCAGCGACATAGCTGGTTGCGGATCGACTTCTTCATAAGATAAGTGATCTTGTCCATTTTTACTTCTGCAACCATATTTTCTGTTAATGAATGTTATAAACATGTTGAATGCATGCATGTATGAATGTTGTTGGTTTCCGCTGTGCATGATGATTAATTTCATATGTGCATGTTTTAGTTCAAAGTCTTTGTTTAAGCATGTTGTTTAAGCAACTTTGTGCATGCATATGTTCATGGGGCTCTTATCCCGGGTGGTTGAAGCTTGGGTCGCGTCCTCTTCACCGGTTGGGAGGGATGGGGATGTGACACCCGGTGTAAGCCAAACCCTTACCATGGAGCTTAGCTCGAGTTGCAAGTTGCAGAGCTCCTCCATCTGGAAACGATTGTAAAAAAAAAAAATGAGATATTGGCATGCTGGTGTGGAAGGAGTATCACCTTTTTAAAAGCCATCCTTATTCAGCTAAGGACTCATGGATTACTATCACGTGAGCTTCATGCAGGGGGAGCCTCATGCATGTGCCTGCGTGGCTTACATGCACCATACCTTCACGTGAGTAAGGTAGGGCAGCCTTCTGGAAGGGTCCGTTAGCAATCACCTTTAGGTTAGGGTCCGTTAGCAATCACGGAGTTTATGATTTGATTTTCTTTCTTTTTCTTCTGCCAATTCGGAAGGACCAGTCCGGTCAAATGGTGTTATTTGTGCATAATTTAAATTTAAATTATATATATATATATAACATTAATAATAATGACGTATAACATTCAAGCTCCAAGCGTCTACTTTCTCGGTTTCCTTCGCAAAAGATCTTTCACAGAACATTCACATCAAAGTAAGTTCTCTTTAATTACTTCCCAGTTTTCAGATGTAAGCTGGGAATTTTTGGTTCGTGTGCAGAGAACACTTGTTTGCCATGCATCTTGGAGGTGCACCCTTCGATGGACAACCGCGTGGCCACTCTCAGCTTGCAACTAGGCCGCTTCTCTGATTTTATTAAACTATGGTTGTCGATCCTTCTCCCCGAGTCTTGAACTCGTGACGTATGTAGGTTTAATGTCAAATTCTCAGGGAGTATACGTTTTATGGTTGTCGATCTTTCTCCCTACGTTTTGAGGTTAATTAATGATGTGTGTAGGTTAATTAATGTCCAGGGAGGATACATTTAGTCCATGATCCAAGCCAATTTTAAACCAAAAGGATACGTTCAATCCAAGACCCTGGTTTAAATTAAGCCAATTTTAAACCAGCAGGTAGGCTAGGATGAAGATCCGTTGACTCCATCACCCAGCAGGTAGAGCCGAGGAAATTTTCATCGAATAGGTAAAGAAAAAGGATTCATAGGCTAGTCATTTTATTTTAATGGGTAAAGAGGCATCGCCTTGGAATTCATTCATTTCCCTGGCTAGCTGGGTACTGCTCAAATTTATTAATAACGATTTAGGTGCTGCTTAAAATATATTATTAGCTAAGAATAACAATCTTGTGGATAGTGAAATGAAATTGATCCAATCTAATTTAGTCTGCAAAACTTAAAGAGTTAAATTCATTTATTCTTTTTTCAGAGGTTAGTTATAGCTTATCAGTATCATTTGACTCAAATTAGCATAGGAAAACATAGATCTACATTATTTGATTCAAAGCAGAAAATATATGCGTAGGAAATTGGTTAGTGTAATTACACTATATATATATAACCTTCAATTTTTAGGAAATAAATATACTATGCAACTAGCAATATAATAATGAATCAATTATACTTAAAATCAAATAATTGTTTATACTTGTTATTATTGTATGTAAAGTTTAAATTGATTAAAAATGCACCATCCATTTATTGATTAGTGCAGACAAGTATGATTCAATCAACAGTCCATAATATAGATATAAATTGTAGAATATCTCTGGACATTATGTATGATAATAGGAATATAAATTTGAGTATATATCTGGATATTATGTATGATAATTAATAAATAAGATATTGGAATTTTAATATCACTAAATGGATTGAAATTTTAATTCAATACATCACCGAATGGATGAAAATGAATGGATTGAAATTTTAATTGTAGTATGAGAATTGGAGTTGCATAAAAATATCTATGTATACAAATATTCTTAATTCATGAGAAAATAATAATTATTAACTTATCTTACATTTTACAAAGTGTGAGTATTACAAGGAAAGTGATTATGTAGATCTAGGGTCCACTCACTAAAATGTTTTAATTTAATTATTTCATATTATTAAAATGTTTTAAATTGATTATTAAAACTATTCGAAAATTTTAAATTTAATTAATTGAAACTATTAAACTATTATAATTTGATTATTAGGAGTTACTAAAATGTTTAATTTAATTATTAGAAGCAACTAAAATGTTTTTAAGTTGATTATTTGAAATTATCATAATGTTATTTACATTTAACTATTTAAATCTTTAGGACAAGATAATGAGGAGGCCTTCATGTTCATTAACTAAGTTGCTTATTTAGTATAAATTAAACTCTTTATAATTAAGATGATTGGTATAATTAAAGATAATTGTTGATTGTTAAGTTCTAGATAAATTAATAACATTAATTGAGATTTCTTAGGGAGTATAATCAATAAGTTAAATATTAATAAGAAGAGATTAAAGTTAAGATAAGCTATGGTTGATGAGAATAAAAATTTGTTACAAGATCTAAATGGAAAGCATCGGGTAGGTTAACCCCATTATTTCGACTATTAAGAAAACTTAGTGGGGAGAAAACACTGAAGGAGATAAACATGTGTTTTTTGTTACTATGGCTAGTAGGCATGTTTGATCACTTTTTTTACGAATATTTTAATAGGATTCTATTTAGCCTATAATAACATCATTTCCAACTTAAATTATGATAAAATTGCCACCTAAAAAAAATGTTTATAGACAAGAGAATCACAAAACCTTATGTTAAATAAATTGTTTATGACTTTAACGTGTGGAATGTCCATGAACTTGTGGAAGTGTCTTTCACATCACCAATGGAGAATTGAATCTTGAAATGAATTATAATACCATAGATAGGATTTGATAGAGGTGGGGATACGAGCTAGTAAACTATTCATACTTTAGTTGATAACAAGTAATATGTATAAAGTGATGACGAGTGGTATGGTTGGTGTAAGTATACTGAAGATGAAGATGAATAGACAAATGTTGGAGAAAGGATATGATGATGTATAGATGATCCCATGGGGTTAGCATTGTTTAGCATACCACGAAGCTAATAGGTTATGGTAGGGTGTAGGTTGTAACTTTATTTGGTGTGAAAGTAATAATGGTAATCAATCTCGAATAAAGGTATAATGAGTGAACCTATACTCGTTGAGCATAAACAATATTATAAGTTAACACATTAATATATTAGGAGGTAAGACCTAATAAATAGATGAGAAACAATAAACGTGAAAGACAAGGTATAGAGAAGAGGTTTTATAAGGAATGCTATGTCTATATAAATAAAAGATTTAGGGTTGCTAATATTGAGCGATAGGTGTGCTAATGTAATCTCGTAATTAAAAAGGGATTGTAAATGTACTTGTACTCATGCAACATAAATAACTAAATAAATAGATCAAGTAGACTTAATATCTATTGATACCTATATATGGAGAGAGGGAGAGAGAGCGATTTTAAGCAAGGATAAAGAAGATATAAAAAGGTAATTGTATCAAGAAGAGTGCTACATTCAAGATTAGTATAAGAAAACCTATGGATGTAAAAAGGATAAAAGAATGGCAAGAAGAATAATGGGTAAATTATATATATATATATATATATACTTATTGCACCTAGATAAGTATGAAATGAATAGGGTGCAATATAATATATTAAGTGACTTAAACATTAAAAGTACTAAAGATACATTTTGATGCGTATTAAACGGAGTGGTGCAATATAATGCTTAGTTGTGTAATTAGTAAGTGACTAAGATGTGTGAAACTGATGATGATATCAATGGGTAAATATATGTGATAACTAAAGTAGATTGAAAACAATATGTTTTTATGACACATAATTACCATAAGAATGTTAGCGATAAACGACTGGTACAAAATGGCCAATTGTTTGAGGACTAATAATAGGAATTAGTATAGAAAGAGATGAATGTATAAATGGAATTCATATATTGTCATAGAAAATGATATGACAAGCATGCAAACTAACAATTAAACTTCATATTATAGAAGTGTGTCACATTATTAAAATTACCAAGAAATAAGTAGTGCAATTGTAAGTATTCTATGTATAATGCGCCATTCATGGTGTAAGAGTTCTATTTAAGGAAAATTTATTGATAAATGGGAGTTGATTAATAAACATAGTGGAATTCATGTTATTACAGACACTATACCACTCTCAATATGGATCCCAAAAAGTTGTAAGCCATATAAATTTATGAGATCATAAGTCGTATAAATTAGAGAGAGAGATTCAATAAATAATTCAATTCCTAAACAAGCCCTATATAAAAAATAATAATAATTTAATAATAATAAAACAAAGAATCAAAATAAATGATATTTGGGCAATAACATATTCTTATGAATCACAACAAGAACAAGACTATAGAACACTGTATAAATTGTTGTTGATAAGATTCTAGTAGGGTATAATGAACCTTGATGCATGTTACAATTGGGGATCCTCGAGGAGGTCATAAGTAGTTACTAGGATATGTTTTTCAGATATATTAGGTGATAAAAGAAGTAAAATAGTAAAATGACATCGACATGTTGATCAAGTAAAGGTCCAAGTGGGACTACCATAACTAATGAATTCTAGTAGTAAGACACCTATATTATGCATAATAATATATTCTTATAATCATGCATAACAATAACTTCGAGACAAAGTTTCCTGAAGGGTGAGTATATGTAATGCCCATATTTGACTAGACATATCAACATGTTGCATTTTATTTTCTTAGTAAATGTTGGACTCAGTTCGACTAAGTAAACCATATTTATGACATGATAGATGTTGCTACTATGTCTAAGATGTTAATATGCTTATGTTCATACATTGATTGTGATGTTATGATTATGTTTGTGAGGTTACTATGTTATAGTTATCATGATATTCCTTTGTTCATAAAGACAGTGTATGTTTAATTGTCATCATTGATAAATGTAATATATATATGATGTGGTACATGGATATCGACCCATGATGTGATCAATTTAATGATGTATACAATGAAAGGAAATGTTGTTGATAATATGCACCCACTAATGATTGAATGGAGATATTATTATGAATGTATGTTTTCAAAGTACTAATCTGTAGGACACACGGGCTATGTAATAAATGGATACTTTATATGAAGTGTGGTATAGTACCTATTTCTGCAGAAGAGCCTTGATTACCAAAATTGATGATACGATGACACAGACCAATAATCTCGATAGCAGCAAACTATGTTTTTGATAGGGTATATAGACCCAGGATGTTGAGAGGGATGGATGTGTTCCACCCTATGTTTTTATGATACCTGAGGTCATGGGAGGGTCGTGCTGAGACACGCTCCCCATGTTGTTGTGATGACGATGGTCGGATTCCTGCTAGGAGAGGCTAGGTCCGCTGTTCAGCCGACGCTATCGCTCTCAGGTTCTTATGTGGTCAGGTTGGTGAAGCCAAAATCCACTTCTATACTAGCAGAGGAAGGATAGGGAGGGTGCGGACATAGGTTAGGATGGGAGGATGTTATAGCTAGTACTGTGTTGGGTCAGGGGGATCTACGACACCAAGATTAGTAGTAGTAGGTGTCTCTTCCTTGAAAATAATTGATTGAGTAATGAATCTAAAAATATAACGATGTTATAACTTAATTCATTAATAATTAATGATTGATGATGCTAAAAAGATTGCATGTTTGTATGTTAATTCGGTTAGGTATTTGCGATTGTTATGTCTTGTATCCATGAATGTCCTATCTATGTGAATCATTATTATTATTATTATTATATAGGATATATGATGTTTTCTTATAGTACGTGTATGATCTATGCATGCACTAGCTACGCATGCACACGTTGCACATGTATACCAATATCGGCATACCAATACTTAACACGATCACTAATGGTATAGGTTTTCATAGGTAAATATGTTAATGAAATAATGAATGTTAAGTTAACATATTCATTAATGATAGGTGAACACTGTAATACGTAAGTGATCAAGTGTCGTAAATTAGGATAATCCTCAGAAAGTTGTTGTGCGTAGACTTAAACATTGTTCATTTACATTAACAAAATTTTCAGGGTTGTTTAAACCCCTAAGGGTGCTTTGATTATGAATCTAGAGATAGCATGCCCATGACTATGATACTTGTGATTAAAAACAAACAACTATAAAATGTCTTTAATTACAATTAATATTAATGGTATTATTATTATTATTATTATTATTACTATTATTATTGATAGTGCCTCTTGTGGTAAACATAACCGATAGTTTAATTAGACAATTATTTCTATTATTATTATGATGATTATTAAGATCTTGTGTTAAACATAGTCAATTAATTAATTAAACAATTATTATTGTTGTTGTTGTTGTTATTACGCTCTTGTGGTAAATGTAGTCAATTGTTCAATTAAACCAAAGTGGAAATAACTCGAGTAAAATAATTATTAATCAAATACACCAAATGATTCCATGTAGGTTAAACATGTATATTGAACTATGGAATATGACCATCAAGATATGACATGATTGATTTTATAATAATACTTATTACTATGATTACTAACATCGGATTCCGGATCAGGTAAAACAACTAAGATACTCACCTGTACACAAGATAATTACTAAATTATTATTTTATTCAACATATTTGATTTAAATAGGACTACCTATTAAACCGCCATTCCGTGAGGGACCAGTGGTGAACATTCCAAGAATTAATAAATGCCAGACAACCAACTTATTCAATTCAACTTAAATAACCTTAACTATTCGGATGCTCGAGATAAGGACAATTGAATGAATAAATGTATATTCATGATTATAATAATTTACTAGCATCGAAAACTGAAAGAGGTAGGTGAATGAAGTGATTTGGGGGAAAGGCGGTGGAGCAAGGTGGAAGAAAGTAGGAGGGAAATGAGTATTTAGGGGAGGTATCAAAGAGAAATGAGGGGGGATTTTTTTGGGAAAAATTAGACTCTGCATCAGTGGAAAAATGACTGAGGAAAAACTTGAGGAGGGGGATAACTCAAGGACGAGGATATCTAGATATGAAAGAGAAATGGGTGGAAACGAAGAAAGATATAGAATGGAAAGGAAGCTGCTCTTGGTATTATTGGTCTATGGGCTCGAGGGCTAGGAAACCCATGGGTTTCCTAGGGCCAGCACATGATAAGAGTTGGTTGGCAGGGTGGCACATCATTTTGTTAATCAAGGCTTGGATGGAAAGCTGGAAGAGGAAGGAGCCTACAAGGTCTATAGCAAACTATTGGATCTACTACAACCGCTGGTTCCAGGTATTTAAATTCTAGGTATTTAGATACTAAATTCCTGCATGGTATTATTGTCTAATTTACAAAAATTCATGAAGTTTATCAAACATGTATAACTCATATTTCTACATTAATATGTTTACAGATCATATTTGTACATTCATATGTTTATAAAACTAATAGAACAGACATGGATATAAACCTGTAATATGATTAAAATGTCTTGATTTTATTAAAAACTAACTCAGAATGACCTTAAGATAGAGAACATCACAGAGAAATGGACACAGTGCTCTACCGGTTAGGCAGAGCACTACATCAATAGTATTGTACTAGCACCTACACTATGTCAGGTTGCTATGATCTAGTACCTTCTATAGCTTTCAATCAATAACGATTATCATTTGGGCATTGTCATTTTTTTGTAGATTTGATTTCTATATAGTAGCCATTAGGCTTCTCTTCAGGTCTAGGTATATTTCTGCATTTTTTTTTACCTTAACCCTAACTTGTTGTGTAAGAATTTTTCAGAATTTTTTCAAGGGTTTTTCTTGATGTTTTTTCTGTAGATCTACATGATTTCGGGGCTCTCCTCACGGAGATCTTTCTTTCGATTATAAAAATAGCAGTTACAAAGAAGGGTTGTAACTTGATCATTTTTTACCCATTTTTTATTATAACCTATTTTTGGAATTGGAACAGTCATTCTAGATCTACCTATGCGATTAGAACAGAAAACTGGGTATTTTTTGGGTTCCTTTTGGTAATAAAATGACAGTTATACAAAAAATGTCGTAACTTGGTCATTTTTTACCGGTTTTTTTATTATAACCTATTTTTGGAATTTGAACAACCATTATGGATCCACCTAAGCGACCAAAACAGAAAACTGAGCATTTCGGGGCTTCTTTTTGGTAATAAAAATAGTAGTTATACAAAAGGGCCGTAACTTGGTCATTTCTTACCAGATTTTTTATTATAACCTATTTTGGGAATTGGAACAGCCATTTCTGGATCCACCTTCGCGACTAGAACAGAAGACTGGGATTTTCTGGGCACATTTTTTTTCACAAGGTTGTAAGTGAAAGTTTCTCTTCTTTTCTTTACTGTGTTTCTAACTGTGCTTTTGCAGATTCAGATCAGTAAAATGTATCTATTTTCAAATTTCTTCACTGTTTTTCTGCCATTTTTCAGTATTAGGGTTTCTTATTTCTTGACAAAATTTCACTCATTATGACTTCTAAAGTAGCTTCTGCTCCTGAATTAGTTGGTTCTAACTATCTTGCCTGGAAGAGAAAGATGATTGATGTTCTCAAGAGTAAGAATCTTTGGAGGCTAGTTAATCGTGAACACAAGACACTTACTTTTGCTGATGATTTAGCTATATGGGAAGCTAAAAGTAATCAAGAAAGGGGGCTCATTGGTCAGACTATTGCAGATAGTCTTCAAGTAAGTATTGAGGCAGAAGACAACCCGTTTCAGGTATGGAAAATTCTTTCATATTTATTTGATAAATCTGATGATGTTTCTGCATATTATCTTGAAAAGAAGATCTTTGACCTCAAACCTGATGACTTTGACAAAGTTGAGTTATATATTGCTGAATTGAAAAATTTAAATGAGAAATTAAATAGTTGTGGTAAAGATTATAAGAAAACTGACACTACTCTTATTATTCTTGTAGAACGTAAAATGTCATCTTGTTTTGATATGTTCATTCAAACTAGGAATAGAGCTCTAGAATTGTATCAAAGTACTACGAAGCAAACTTTTGATGATTTTTGTAAAGGATTGATCAATGAGAAAGAAATGTTAATTGTTTCAGGACAACTCACACCTAATAAAGCTCTAACTGCACTTAATAAGAATCATAAGAAAAGTTTTAATAATGCTAAAGGTTATAATCCTTCTAATACTAATTTTGGGCATGCTTTTCATACTTTTAATGGAAATAGTAAACAGAAGAAAGTATATGATCCTTGTAAACATTGTGGTAAAACTAACCATCCTAAAAAAGAATTGTTTTAAAGCAAAACGTTTAATGGCTAAATCTAAAAAGAAAACTTCGCATGACTCTCAAGTAGCTTTATGTGCATCTGTTGTTTTTCCTAATAATTCTTCCTTTAGCGTGGAATGGATAAAGGATTCTAGTGCATCTAAACATATGACTGATGATGCTTCTTTATTTCCTTCTTATGACAATCATAAACACATATCTCAAAAATTTTCTATAGGTGATGGTAAACAACTTTACGTAATTGGTTCTAGTAATGTTAATGTTACTAATGGTCAATTGAAAGATGTTTTTCATGTTGAACACATGCCCATTAACTTACTTTCTATTTATCGTGCTTGTCAAAAAGGGTTTAAATTTGAAGCATGGCCTGGCAAATATGTTCTTAAAGATATCAATCAAAATTTCAAAGTAGTTTCTTTTGGTCCTGTTGATCATAATGTTGGTCTATACACTAGTGGAAAATGTGATATTAGTGACCAGCAGACCAAAAAATTTGGTCACCATGATTTTTTTCAAGGGATAAATGACCAAAATTGATAAATTTAAGTGACCTAACTAAAAAATACCAAGATAAATGACCACTTTTGGTCACGGGATAAAAACCAACTAAAAACGACCAAGATAAATGACCAAATTGGGTCACAAGATATCTAGACTAAAAATGACCACATAACAATTGGTCATTTTTAGTTGTCACTTCGGCAATGAAAAAAATTACAAATTTGACATGAACAAGGAGTTTACCCCTATCAACACAATATCACCAACAAGGATTTTAGTATATTGTGTAAGATCTTCGAGATGGACTTCTTGGAACCTTTGATGACACCATGGTTGTTGTTGAAATGAGTTTCAAAAGAGTGACTGAGTGGAGAAAAATCAATATTTAGCCGACATACATCCATAGGAAAACCAAAATTCCTCCTCTACGAAGAAACTTATTTGCAATAGTTGTCATAAGGAGGGAGATGCGTTAAAATCTTGTATCTATCACCTTCAAAAGAATTGAAGAGTTTACAAAACAACTATGTTGTGATAAGAGTTCCTTGAACATGATATTATTAGATATTCTCATTGTGCACACTTTTTTATGTACTCTCCATATTGGTCCTCCTCTTCTTCATAAGAATGGATTGTTGATTTTGGAGTTACCAAGCACATGAAAACAATCAACACCACAACTCTGATAATCAATAGCAGTAGCATGGAGAGAAAATGGTAACTAGTGATAACTTGGCCTTAATATTGTAAGGATGTGATGATGTCATCATTAACACCACCAAGTTTGGATATGCCCTTCATGTTCTAGGAGTTTGATTGAATCCGATTTCTATTATGTACACCAAACACAACAACAAAAGGTGATATTTTGGTGAGATCGTTGGGTTGTAAAGTACATAGATGATGGTTTTAATTAAAGTGGGTTCCTTAGGGTATTGTGATTAATTTGATCATATATACATGTTGGAGAAGACTCCTTCCTTGGAAAAGAAAATACTTGTTGTTATATTAGCAAATGCCAATGACACCAACATTTGGGACATACAAACTTTGGGTCCTTGCCCTGAATTTACAAAATTCTAACATTGTGCATTACCAGTGCCGGACCGGCGACATTTGAAATGGTGTTCTATGGATTTTTGTGCTGTGAAACACATGAAAACCAGGTAGTAGTCAATGGAAATGGATATAAGGGCTTCAATGGCGGAGTACTTATTAACCCACTAAGTCAGCTTTTGAGTTCGATCCAAATCCAAACAGATCTCACACGGTATACTTACGAACACAAGATATTAGGATTTGAGTTTTTATTACTTTTTATTTATTCATGTTACAAAATTTCTCTTATTGAGCTTGAAATATATGGATTTTAATCCAAAAGGATGTATTAAGAAGCTCAATCCCTCGGAAATCCATTACAGGGTAGTGTAGAATTGTTGACAAGGATCCTTAGATCCTTGGTTTTCTGGCTTGAGATTTTTTGAATCCGTTGTGGGGATATTGAAGGATAGGTTTGCCTTGTTGGGTAATCAAAAGAATTTATCGAGAATATGAAATCCATGACATTTTTCATTTGGTGCTTCATAAAGACTTTGTTGGAGCCTTCTTATCCATCGTTTCTGTAGTGGGTTCTATTAAAATTCATATCTGAGAGGCTAGAATTCAAGGTTTTCCTTATTAATAACTTTACGCAACATTTCAAGGTTTCGTTATGTAGATGTTCATAAACCTTGATTTGGAAGCTTAGGTACTGGAGTTCTCTTCTTGGATGTTGGAGAGTTCCTTTTGAGGCACATCAAATATGTTGGTTTCTTAAGAAACCATCCCTCAAATTCATTCACTATTTTGCATGTTCCAGTCCCTTGGCCAGTGAGGACCTTTCAAGCATTGAGTTGCGTTTGAGCCCAAAATCAAAATCAAGGAACATCAAATCCTAGTTTTCATTTGTTGGGCCACCAAGAACACTTCCCCCAAGTATTTTTATGAAAAAAACAAGTTTTACTTTGTTGGGCTGTCAAGAACTTGTTAACCCAAATTTCATATCAAGTTTGTTCGTTTGCTTGTTGTTTTTTACCCCATAAGTTATTCCTAAGCTAATTGAAGATTGTCTGATTGAACTCTTAGGTATGATGGTCCAGTCCAACTCTTCTTGATCTACTCCATCATTGGGTTTTTTCTGGAGAATAGCAAGGTTGAACAGTTTGTATTTTATCCAAAACAGGATCTCACTCTATGTTTACCAGATGAATGCTTGGCCTCAATTTTCCAGAAGCTCGCAAACGAATATCGAAATATTTGTTTGCTAGTCTACAGTAGATGGCATCATATTGAATCGAAAAGCAGGAAACGTCTTGTTCTCCAGGATCAAGCTTATATTTCCCACCTGCTCCCAGACCTGGTCATGAGATTTGAACATGTGACTGTTCTGGCTCTTAAATGCTCTAGAAAATTTCCCAGTATTGACAACAAGGATCTCATTGTTATCAGAAAGAGTTTCACTGATCTCAATAAGATCAAACTGAAGGGATGCATTGAGATTACTGATGATGGTATAGAGTCCTTCTCACTTGTATGTGGTCCTATTAAGAAATTTCCTTGCAGTTCATGTGGATTCAGAGGAAAGGGTTTAAACTCAATACTTAAGAATTGCAACAAAATGGAAGATCTTATAGCAAAAAGGATCAGAAGATTAGATGGTAAAACGGAAAGAATAGGCCCAAGGAAAGGTAAGCTACAGACATTATGTATTAAAGATATTTATAATGGGCATATGTTTTCCCCACTATTATCGGGTTCCAAGTGTCTAAGTACGCTCATTTTGTCATGGAATTTCGAGTATTGGGATCATATTTTGGAAAGCATCACTGGAAATTTGTAACAACTGACAGAATTGAAAATTAAAAGCATGCATTTAGGTGATAGAGGTTTGATGGCTCTTTCAAAGTGCTCAAAGCTGGAATTATTTTATCTGAGCAGGGTGTCTGATTGTACTAATCGAGGTATTTATGCAGTTGCAAATGGATGTAAGAAACTGAGAAAAGTGCACCTTGATAGTGGCAAGTCCAGAAGAATTGGTGAGGAAGGGTTACTCTCCATTGCAACCAAATGTCCTCAACTGTAGGAACTTGTTTTGATGGACATTGTTACTTCGGTTGTAATTTTGAATGCCTTGGCTTCCAATTGTCTTGTGCTAGAAAGAATGGCACTGTGCAACAGTGATGGTGTTGGGGACTTGGAGATGTCTTGTATTTCAGCTACCTCATAACACTAAAGAATCTATGCATAAAAAATTTCCCAATATCTGATTATGATCTTGTGACAATTGTTGGTGGCTGCCCTAACCTCATAAAATTAAAGGTGAAAAGGTGAAAAGGAATAACATCCAAAAGTATCTATCAGCTTCAGAAAAAAAAAGAGGCTCTCTAATTGTTGTTGTTGATGGTGGCTCCCAGACAACAAGAGAGGATGATTAGATTAGGTCTATTCAGCTTGGAGAGGATAGATTCATTACAGAATTAACTCATGTGCTATGCGGAAGCAGGGGTCACTTAATCAAGACAAAATTGGGTACAAAATATTCCAATTTTCTTAGAGGGTCTTTTTCAGGTGGTCAGTCCCGTTAAGTTTCTGAGATAGACATATGAAAGAACCCTTATTGTAATTTTATTGATTGTCTTTGACACTTCTCTCTTTGTAAGGAACCTCTGGGATGCATGACTATTGTGAATATCCAAAAATTCTTATAGCCATTCTTTGTAAAACCTTTATATTCTATCCTGAACTGGGTTATTTCCAACATGCCTGCCAACTATATCTTCTTATAGCCATGTTGCTTCTTAATTTTCTCGTCCTTTAAAACATTTGTAGTTTTATAATTCGCGTGTGCTTCCAGAGTTTTTAGGTGCTTTTTCCTGCTCTTTTAAAATGGATTTTTTACCATATTTTAGACTGTTATATAAATTTACAACATTGTTTACAAACAAGAGTGAGAAAGAGCTTTCTGAACTCTTTTATTTTAGTAATTAGAACATTCATATCATGGTATGTTGGATGAGACACTAACTTGCTATTTGCATTTTGTGAAGAAGCTTTTTGATCTCTAGGGTTGTTTCTATGGTATTTCCAAAAGATTTATGTTTTTACATGCATTTTGTGCTAGCTATTTGGGGTCTTATTTTTTCTATTCATGCTTATTTGTATGCGTTTATAACTCTTATGGAAGTACATACGTTTGATTAGTCATTCATCCACTAAAGCGTCATATTTATCTAGTATACTGTATGTCCATTCAAAATTCACAATGTGTGAGTATAAACATTAGAAAGTAGTGTAGAAAATACTTTGCCTAGAATAGCTAGGGAATATGTTAGTTACTGTAAATGCAACATCTAGGTTGATTTTCACCATTCTCTCCTTGGAGGTCTCTTTGGAAAGAAATTCTTGTATTCTGAGGATATTTCTTGTGTCTTTCACCGACTTTCTGATCATGTGCAATTTCGAGCTGTTATGGAGCTATTTTTGTCAAAGATACATATCAAAAGCTCTTGTAGAATGTTTTTGGGGCAGAATTTGCAGTTTTGTAATGTTTGATGTCTATTAAAGTAATTACCAATTATTTAAATACAATAATAATTTTTCCTCATTTTGACTAATTTCTAGAAGAGCATATTAAGAGCACTTATATGTATATTAAGCAGCCTGTGAAATATAAGCAAAAAGGGATATATCCTCTGTAACAGGACTCACCAAGTATCGTGAATCAACTATGATTGCCAGCTTGGTGAGCGAAGTTCACGCTTTGGTCAAAACTTGCTCCTTTTTGGTCAAACTCGGCAAGATATTACCAAGTTTTGATGAGTTTTCTGGGTTTCAGAGTTATTGAATTTTTCTGAGTATATGATCCCTAGTTCTCAAGTTTATGATCCCTGAATTTTTATGAATCCAATTAATGTTGAGTTGTGTTGTGTCACTGAGTTTACTCTCCATTTTGGATTTCCTGAGCTTTTGCTGTTTATGAGCCTTGATTGGATAAATATTTCTTTTATTTGCAATTAGTACAGCCCAAAAAATCGCAAAGCCTAGGCCTTGGATTCAAGTTCAAATTCCCAGGGGTTCGAACTTGAACACAAAGCCTTGAAGCCTTGAATCCGTTGAGGATTCTAGATATAGCTAGAGTCTTCCAGATATTTGGCTCTGTGCATTGGTTCTTTGATTTACAAGTGCTTCTCCAATGACACTGTAGAATAGATTGTAGAATCTATGACGATACTCTTATACTCACTCTTTATATTGTCTTTACCATTGACATTATAATTGTTTTCGATGTTAATGCAACCATGCCCCTTTATCAAACAGGTAGCAATGAGCGATATGGAGGGGAATTAATGGGTCAACAACACTATGAAAAATCTCAAGGTATCTTCTCCAATTGGCTTGAATATGACCTGAAAATCATTAATTTCTTTCTTTCCCACCATCTATTGTATTTTTAAATTTCAATCAATGATATGTTTTGAATAGTGGTGTCTTTTACCATATGATATATTATGGATATGTGCTCAAGTAAGTCTTTTGTATTAGCTAACACCTAAGTCACTTGGTTTGTGTTTGTTTTCAAGTTCGAATTCGGTGACACTCAAAAGTTGTGTAAACTAAATCAAAACAAAAATAACCCCAACTATGGAAGGCATACATTAGTTTGAACTTTTTACACTTATGACTTTAAATGTTACTACAAGTGTCTTTGATCGCATGTGATCATGTATATTGTGTAAGATATTTGTTTGTAATATATTTACTTTAGTTTCTAGCAAATGTGTGTCTGAGTCTACTTTGCATCTAGTCTGGATTCTCAGACATTTTTTGGAGTTAAAGTGGCTCAATTTTATTTACAGTTATTTTGCATAAAAATGATTGTTATCACTAATTAAAACCCCTATTTGGAAGTGTAGGATAGGTAGTTTTCTCGGATTGGAGATTCTAAACACTTGAAGCTCATGCCCACAGGAGTGTTGTGTCTTGCATGCTTAGACTCAATGTAGTAAAATGTTTCCTAGGCCCAATGGATAAGGCCCTAATATCCCCGTCTACTCCTCCTCCTTATTTCTTTTCTCAATCACACTGATTCTGTGAGGGTTTTATTACATAAATCACCTTGTGTTTTCCCGTCAAAACCCCCTCAGTCTTGCTTTAGGGAAACACCCCTGGAGCTGGAATGAACCAGCCCGAAGCCCAAGGGAGAATGGTGAGGTGACAATGGCCACTTCCCTAAGTTACCGAGTTTGTTGTAGGGATGGCTTTGCCTTGCTGCTATAAAACCCCTACAAATTTTCAGCTAACATATGTTTTGAACTTTGAATTTCAGAGAGGTTTAACAATATAGGAATTCTCCCACCTAATAATTTGGACACTTGTTGAGACACTTTTGGAGTCTTATTTCAAGTCAATTTCAGCAGTAAACTCAGCCCTAGATAAAATATGTACTCAACTAGCCAATTCTGGAAACTCATAACAGTCATATAGCATGCATTGGGGCATGAGACATCACACTCAGGCATATCATACTTGGAACATATTTTCATAACATAAAGGACTTGTTACCATTGGCACTTGGAATGGATTGCAACCAGCAACGATGAACCTTTTCTGGGCATATTTTTGTGACATATTGGTGAGTTTGTAGGACTGTATAGCAAACTTGGAGGAAACCAAAGCTGAAGATAACCTTAGCACTCCCATAAATCCACATTCGAAATTTCTGTAGCAGCCCTTCTAACAACACAAATCTTGGATCATAGATTCACATTGTTAAAAACATTGTTATATGGCCTCACCCCAAAACCCATTTTCCCTATTTCTTACTTCATTATCATTTCTCCATTTCTCATTTTTAGTAGCATGTGGGCAAGGGATATTCAATTGTAGTTATAGTACATGGAAGTTAGGGGTTGTAATTGGATTTAGATCACATAAAAGACATCGAGCTATTAATAGTGTGCTCATTTCTATAATTTACATGGTTCCTCTGGATATGGTTTACCTTTGATGATTCTATGATCATAACTGATTCTTACTCAAGGAGAAATACCTTCAAAGTTTCACTTACTTTATACAAGCCTTTTTGCAACTTTAATGATTTTTCTGCTTTCATTTTTCTGATTAATTACAGTAACTGTGGTAGCTTCATAGATGCTTTAATTCTTTTGCATGATTAATATTTGTGTGTTTTTGTTTCTGGTTTCTATTCTTTCAACTTAGAATTGGACCTATATGCCTGAACTTTGAGTCATTTTTCTAAGATGTTATGTTTTGAAATTGTTTATCTAGAGAACCATGAAAAAAATTAGCTCCTAGGATTTTGGTGTCTTATCAGTAACTAATATTTTGTAAAAGCTATTGTTGTTGGTGTGTCTATTTTAAGTTCTTGTGTTGGCTCTATTGTGGTGATACCATGATACTGATACTCATGTTCACAGTGTTTCTAACCTTTAAAAACTAAAACAGTTTATGTAAGAAGCTTTCCCAATGCAAAAGTATTTTTTGAGAAACCGTGATCTCTATTTTCCTTTAAGTATTCTTAGAACTAGGCTTAAAGCCTAGCCAAAGAAGAGGATTTTATTGAAGCATGAGAACTCTTGTTCTATTTTTATTTTTAAGGGCTTAAGGCCCTTCAAAATGAACTGAGCTCTTCACATCTTGTTTTTTGGTCGAGGGGAAACATACTTAGTACCCAGTAAAATGCCTATTGACAAACATGATGTCTTCAAAATATGTCTTTAGCTCATCTACATTTTTGAAGTGCTGTAATTTTGATCAGCACTATGACATATAGTTCATAACCTATTTTTAACATCTTGGAAGCATCTTCAAGTTGATCAAATTCAAACGAGATGAGATTGGGGAATATAATCCCAAGGGGAATAATACACTAATTTCCATATTTTCAAAACTCAAGCCATTTATGGTGTTAGCACTATGTTTTCAACAATTGATTTATGGGCCTGACAGAGCTTGAAAAGGGTCCTATTCATTTGAAAATTATGTGAGCACCCTTCATATTATCAGAGGCACATTTTCCATGTTTTGAGACCGTCAGATAATGAAGAGAGATCAATCTACAGTGGTAGATTCCTCCGGAGGTGAAGACTTGTAGCTGTGACAATGATAGAGAGAGGCGTCGTAAACCAATGATCTGGGAGCACAAGGAAGAAGAGCGACGATAGAGCATGGATTTGACCAAAAGACACGAGAGAATGGTCAAAGTTTGGCATTCGAAGAGTCTGTTAAAACTGGCAAACAATGAAGGGCCAAGATCAAGGTGAAGCCCGTTCGATGGCCCGAAATAGTTTCATTGAGCAAACATGGTCGATAGAAGGAACTTTCCCAAATCATGAAACAGGTTAAAGGGCGGAAGTATCTGACGGTGGGGATGAAAGCAGAAGAAGATCTATGGCCCCAGCTGATTTTGCAATCCAGACTTGTGTGGATAAAGTCACGATTCCAAATCGCGAAAAGTGGTATAGGCTGCAAATATCAATAGTCACGACAAAGAAGGGAATAGATCTACGGCTATGGCTCTTTTCGCGATCTGAACTAGCGCGGACAACGTCACGATCCCGATTCATGAAGAGGTGGTAGGACCCACTCTAATTGAAGGTTTCATGGGAAGGTCAATCAAAATCAATGGGTAAGAACACGCCGCGATCTAAAGTTGCTCGTTGTATCAAGAGAAGAGAAGTTGGCGGCAGAAGTAATGAAACGTGGACAGTGGATGTGAAAGGTTCCCCAAATCGGAGGGCTGAGGAAGCCTCAAGGTTGTAAGTCTTGCATCCAGTACGAAGATGACAGTGGAGGGGATGTTCATACGTGTAATATGACTCTCAGTGGATTGGTCAATTCTCCCGACACCATTTTTTATAAACCTAAGGCAAAGGTTGCGTCCAATGACACTAACTTCCCTGGCTCACAGGTTTGGCACGTGGTACACGTAAAAAAAGTAGTAGGGAAGCAGGAGTTTAGGTTTCTAAGGTGACGAACTTGGCATCTACACAAAGCAAAGATATGCCATGAACTGAATCCGCTCGGTGCCACCATAGCAAAGAGCGAAAAGGAAAGAAAGGTCAAATCCACATCCTTTAAACTAGCTAGACAGCCACGCGGGAAAGCTCTTAAAATCCCACCCATATCAGAATAGATAATTAAACACTAGAGGACAAGATCCCCACCCTGGCGTCACACATGCTATTATCACGTTGACCGGTATTCAAGAGTATATCCTTCTCCAGGTCGTTTCGACTAGCCCTATATAGTGTCATCCTCTGAAATTATTGAAGTATGGAAATGCACTGACAATGAGGGATAGAGGTTGAATTACAAGAAGTATTAAGTTCTTTCGCAGATAGCCATGGCTGTGTGGTTTGAGAAGTTAGTTCGACAAGGGGTACTAATGGTTGGCGAATGTAAAATTGCGTTTCTTCATCATCCTGGTTATCTACACCAGGAAATTGCCAACCACTGGGGCATAGATGTTAAACACCTAGATAGGTTCACCTGCTTCCACACTGCCCTACCTTCGGATGCATTGTGCGTGGGTTTTTACATCCCAGAGACATCCCTCCGACACTTCCATTCGCAGTCACGGCCTCCAAAATCCCATCATGCTACGGTGGCTGAGTTGTTGGAGTGGATGCTCAGTTTGGGATAGTATAGGCCCGAATCCTTCCTCGTCGCCCTTATAAACACCGCTTGGCAACTTTACTGGAGGAGAGGGGGAGGTCGATCACGCACCCAAATACGCGACCTGCAAGAAAACCCTCCTCGTAGGAGGGAGAGAGAAGTACAAGGATGATAAGCTTCTTAAGACGTTTATCATCATCAAGTGCATGGCCAACGTTTTCCCAGTCCCCTCTTATAATCGTGTTACCAGACGAAAGATGGGCTGGGAAAATGGTCGAGCACCAGGGCATGGGTCTTCTTGTCAACCTTTGAGCAACATGGTCTGAAAGAGGCAGGCTGGTCAAAGGAGGATTTTTATGCCTGAAACGCTTCGAGTCGGCAACTGACCATCAGCAGGCAACATAAGGATCACTTTCATGTTACCAGGATAAAGAAAACTCTGCGCTGTCAGTCCACATTACCACATGCTACAGCTCCATGATGTTTATTCACATTTGTAAATCATGGCGATAGTTCCACTCTCTAGACTGTTAATGTTTGATTGCGACTGGAAACCATTTTTAGGTTGGTTTGAGAGAATAGTCTCAGTGCTGAAATAGTATAAATACACTCTCGATAGAGGGAGATAGGGGTTGGTTTGGAAACTTTCAAGGGCTAAGGATCTCCATTGTAATTAGTCTTTGATTTCCGTGTTATGAATAAATTTTCAAAGGAAGAATTGTCTTTCAAGACAGATATTCCTATGTCGTTGCTTCTTTCAATATGTAATCTCTTTACGTGAAATGTCCATCTCATTTTCATTCTAGTTTGTTAATTTCTTTCATGTCTGAAATGCATGTATAACAGTTTGGAATTCATACATGCTATGCTCCATCTGTTGCTTCAGATATTCATTTAATTTTTCTTCTAAATTTATGTAGAATTCATCTTGTTGGTGCTCTATGTGATGGATTGTTCCCTCTCATCTACTGATCACCCGCTGAATATCTCATGATTGCAAGATCGATGGCTATCTTGACTCTATTTGTAAATTTACACCATTCTTTACCTCCTGCAATATGTTCCCTACCCGGACCTTCAACTCCATTTCCCAATGGTTCCTTACTCTGATAGTCCCACCTACATATTACATTAATGCACCCACCCCTTTCAGGAGTCTGGCCTCCTGACCATTCTTGATTGAATATACTACGGGAAGTAAACCTAAAAACAAGCAAGATATCCCTCTCTGACTGGGTAGGGCCTAAGGCATAGTCTAAATCGGTTCTGCTATTTCCCAGGAAAGAACCCTTTTCCGCCCAACCTATGGGCTCAATCCCGACGCTAACATATGGCATCATATCCATTTATTGATTTTCACTGTTTTGTCTCCCTACAGGGGTCCTATTTGCAGCCATCATAATAGAGAATTTTATTCTTTCAAATAATCTTCACTTACAGTGGTCGTAGCCCATAAGCCCTTTTCAATGGTAGTTGCACATTCAACAAACATAGTAACTAAGTATTAGATGAAAATGCAGTCATAAGGCCACAAGAACCAATCATCACACAAAGATTCATTGATATTCTACATTCCATGCATGCTTCTAATCACATCACTTTCTCGAATTTAGGGATAAACTGAACTAGTATGCAGACACCCTGAGAAATATCCAATTAAAATACCAATTGATTAAACATAATACAGAGAATGTATCATGTGTATCGAAGAACATTTCCTCATTTTTTATTTGGAAAATGCACCATTTCCCATGGTGATTTAAATTGTACCTTGTGGAACATGTGAAATATTTCCAGTCAAAGGACAAACTATTATGTATTCTTGAACAATATGCATTTAGGTGCAGTAATGGATTGTAAAACAGAATCCTTATGTTAATGGTTGTTTAGGAGGTTCTTGTTGCATTCCTTATGTATAATTACAAGTGATTTCTTCTATCCATGATGCAAAATGTTGTTAAAGAGTTTTGTTTTTCCTTCGTTTGTGAGCTTAGTTGACTATTTTCCACAAAATCATAGTAGTTCAAGCTAGACATTAATAGAACACCAGGGGTCGTGACTCATTAGGGAGAAAATGTTCCATTTTAATTTGCTACAAATTTTTAATCTGAGAAATGTTCCCTTTTGATAGCTCTCAACACCAGCTCTCAGAAATGTTTGAGGTGGCAACTGAGTTAAATACATGGTAAGGAGTGGACAAAACACTCCTTACCATTCAATTGCATCATATTTTGACTGGTCTGTGCATTCAATTGCCGGTCATATTCTCAAACCATATACAAGTATCTACAAGCACATCAAGCAACAAAATAAGAAACAAGTACTAACCAACCAAAGCTAGGATAGTGTCACTAGATACCATGATACTGATATTCATGTTCACAACATTTCTAACCTTTAAAAACTAAAACAGTTTATGTAAGAAGCTTTCCCAATGCAAAATTATTTTTTGAGAAACCATGATCTTTGTTTTCCTTTAAGTACTGTCAAAACTAGGCTTAAATCCTAGCCAACGAAGAGGCTTTTATTGAAGCATGAGAACTCTTGTTATGTTTTTATTTTTAAGGGCTTAAGGCCCTTTGAAAGGAACTGAACTCTTCACATATTGTTTTTCAATCGAGAGCAAACATACTTAGTGCCTAGTAAAATGCATAATAACAAACATGATGTCTTCAAAATATGGCTTTAGCTCATCTACATTTTTGAAGTGTTGTCATTTTGATCAGCATTGTGACATATAGTTCATAACATGTTTTCACATCTTGGAAGCATCTGCAAGTTGCTCAAATTCAAACAAGATGAGAGTGGGGAATATAATCCCAAGGGGAATAATACACTAATTTCCAGATTGTCAAAACTCAGGCCATTCATGGCGTCATATCCATTTATTGGTTTTCACTATTTTGTCTCCCTACATGGGTCCTATTTGCAGCCATCATTACAGAGCATTTAATGCTTTCAAATAATCTTCACTTATAGTGGTCGTGGCCCATAAGTCCTTTTCAATGGCAACTGCACATTCAACAAACATAGTAACTAAGTATTAGATGAAAACACGGTCATAAGGCCACAAGAACCAATCATCACACAAATATTAATTGATATTCTACATTCCATGCATGCTTGTAATCACATCACTTTCTCAAATTTAGGGATAAACTGAACTAGTATGCAGACACCCTGAGAAATATCCAATTAAAATCCCAATTGATTAAACATAATACAGAGAGTGTATCATGTGTATCAAGGAACATTTCCTCATTTTGTATTTGGAAAATACACCATTGCCCATGGTGATTTAAATTGTACCTTGTGGAACATCTGAAAGATTTCCAGTCAAAGGACAAACTATTATGTAGTCTTGAACAATAGACATTTATGTGCAGTAATGGATTGTAAAACAAAATCCTTTTGTCAATGGTTGTTGACAGAGGTTCATGATGCATTCCTTATGTATAAGACAAGTGATTTATTTTATCCATGATGCAAAATGTTGTCAAAGAGTTCTGTTTTGCCTTCGTTTGTAAGCTTAGTTGACTATTGTCCACAAAATTATAGTAGTTCAAGCTAGACATTAAGAGAACATGAGGGGTAATGACTCATTAGGGATACTGATAAGAAAATGTTCCATTATAATTTGCTACAAATTTTTAATATAATAAATCTTCCATTTTGATAGCTCTCAACACCAGCTATCAGAAATGTTTGAGGTGGCAACTGAGTTAAATACATGGTAAGAAGTGGACAAAACACTCCTTACCATTCAATTGCATCATATTTTGACTGGTCTATGCATTCAATTGCAGGTCATATGCTCAAACCATAGAAAAGTATCTACAAGAACATCAAGTAACAAAATAAGAAACAAGTACTAACCAACCAAAGCTCGCACAATGTCACTAGATACCATGATACTGATACTCATGTTCACAGTTTTTCTAACCTTTAAAAACTAAAACAGTTTATGTAAGAAGCTTTCCCAATGCAAAAGTATATTTTGAGAAACCATGATCTTTGTTTTCCTTTAAGTATTGTTAGAACAAGGCTTAAATCCTAGCCAACGAAGAGGATTTTATTGAAGCATGAGAACTCTTGTTATGTTTTTATTTTTAAGGGCTTAAGGCCCTTCGAAAGGAACTAAGCTCTTCACATCTTGTTTTTTGGTCGAGGGGAAACATGCTTAGTGCCTAGTAAAATGCCTATTGACAAACATGATGTCTTCAAAATACGGCTTTAGCTCATCTACTTTTTTCAAGTGCTATCATTTTGATCAGCACTGTGACATATAGTTCATAACCTATTTTTCACATCTTGGAAGCATCTGCAAGTTGATCAAATTCAAACGAGATGAGAGTGGGGAATAGAATCCCAAGGGGAATAATACTCTAATTTCTAGATTGTCAAAACTCAGGCCATTTATGGCATCATAGCCATTTATTGATTTTCATTGTTTTGTCTCCCTGCATGGGTCCTATTTGCAGCCATCATAACAGAGCATTTAATGCTTTCAAATAAACTTCACTTACAGTGGTCGTGGCCCATAAGTCCTTTTAAATGGTAGCTACACATTCAACAAACATAGTAACTAAGTATTAGATGACAACGCGGTCATAAGGCCACAAGAACCAATCATCACGCAAAGATTCATTGATATTCTACATTCCATGCATGATTGCAATCACATCACTTTCTCAAATTTAGGGATAAACTGAACTAGTATCCAGACACCCTGAGAAATATCCAATTCAAATCCGAATTGATTAAACATAATACAGAGAATGTATCATGTTTATCGAAGAACATTTCCTCATTTTGTATTTGGAAAATGCCCCATTTCCCGTGGTGATTTAAATTGTACCTTGTGGAACATGTGAAAGATTTACAGTCAAAGGACAAACTATTCTATAGTCTTGAACAATAGACATTTAGGTGTAGTAATGGACTGTAAAAAAAAATCCTTCTGTCAATGGCTTTTGAGGAGATGCTTGTTGCATTCCTTATGTATAAGACAAGTGATTTCTTCTATCCATGATGCAAAATGTTGTCAAAGAGTTTGTTTTTCCTCCGTTTGTGAGCTTAGTTGACTATTGTCCACAAAATTATAGTAGTTAAAGCTAGACATTAAGAGAACACCAAGGGTCATGGCTCATTAGGGAGACTGATAAGAAAATGTTCCATTATAATTTGCTACAAAGTTTTAATCTAAGAAATGTTCCCTTTTGATAGCTCTCAGCACTAGTTCTTAGAAATGTTTGAGGTGGCAACTGAGTTAAATACATGGTAAGGAGTGGAAAAAAAACTCCTTACCATTCAATTGCATAATATTTAATAGCATAATATTTTCACTGGTCTCTGCATTCAATTGCAGATGATATGCTTAAACCATAGACAAGTATCTACAAGCACATCAAGTAACAAAATAAGAAACAAGTTCTAACCAACCAAAGCTCGGATAGTGTCACTAGATACCATGATACTGATACTCATGTTCACATTTTTTCTAACCTTTAAAAACTAAAATAGTTTATGTAAGAAGCTTTCCCAATGCAAAAGTATTTTTTGATAAACCATGATCTCTATTTTCCTTTAAGTACTGTTATAACTAGGCTTAAATCCTAGCCACCGAAGAGGCTTTTATTGAAGCATGAGAACTCTTGTTATGTTTTTAATTTTAAGTGCTTAAGGCCCTTCGAAAGGAACTGAGCTCTTCACATCTTGTTTTTTTGTTGAGGGGAAACATACTCAGTTCCCTGTAAAATTCCTATTGACAAACATGATGTCTTCAAAATATGTCTTTAGCTCATCTACATTTTTGAAGTGATGTCATTTTGATGAGTGTTGTGACATATAGTTTATAACCTGTTTTTCACATCTTGGAAGCATCTGCAAGTTGATCAAATTCAAATGAGATGAGAGTGGGGAATAGAATCCCAATGGGAATAATACACTAATTTCCAGATTGCCAAAACTCGAGCCATTTATGACATCAACGAGCTTAGGGAACAGTGGAGGTGTGGGAAGCTCAAGGACAATAACCATGTTGAAAATTCCAATGAACAGTGTTGATTGGCTTGGTAAAGAGATTCTTGAGATGAGGATAAGAGATAACAAATTGGATGTTGATGATGAGAAAGTAAGCTAATTTTTTTTTGTTTTAAGAGAAATATTTGCATTTGAAGCAAGAAATGAAAGGAGGCATTTATTGTATGCTTGTTTCTTGTTTCGATGGAAGGGATTTTTATACATGGTTCTTCCCTTGACATGTTAATGTAAAACAATTGCAGGATATTGAACCGGCTATTGTTGATGGTATGGGTGCAGAGTCAGGCCACATCATATCTACAACCATAGGTGGTAGAAATGGCCAGCCTAAACAGGTTTACCTAATAATTGTGTTCACAATGAGAATTCATTAGGTCACAACCAAGAATCTAAGTGAATGGTTTCTTTATGGATAGTTTTTCTAATTGTTTATTTATTCTTTTATTGGCTTGACAAACCATCAGTTACATTGTGGAACATGTGGTTGGAACGGGGTCTTTTGGTGTTGTCTTTCAGGTCATAATTGACTTCTTTATTCCAAAATGGGGATTTTATATAATGTTTCTTTTGTGTTTGGAATGAAAATTTCTGATGATTATATTGTGCAGGCTAAATCCAGAGAAACTAGAGAAATTGTTACAATCAAGAAGGTTCTCCAAGACAAGATGTACAAGAACCGAGAGCTGCAGATAATGCATATGTTAGACCATCCAAATACTGTTGCTCTTAAACACAGTTTTTTCTCAACGACAGACAAATAACTTTACCTTAATCTTGTATTAGAGTATGTGCCTGAGACTGTAAATCCACTAATTTTCATATTGTCGAAACTCAAGCCATTTATGGCATCAACTAGCTTAGGGAACAGTGGAGGTGTGGGAAGCTCAAGGACAATGAATAGGTTGAAAAGGCCAGTGAATAGTGTTGATTGGCTTGGTAGAGAGATGCTTGAGATGAGGATAAGAGACAACAAATTGTATGTTGATGATGAGAACGTAAGCTAATATTTTTTTGTTTTAAGAGAAATATTTTCATTTGAAGCAAGAAATGAAAGGAGGCATTTATTGTATGCTTGTTTCATGTTTTCATGGAAGTACTTTTTATACATGGTTCTTCCCTGACATGTCAATGTAAAACAATTGCAGTATATTGAGCCAGCTATTGTTGATGGTATGGGTGTAGAGTCAGGCCACATCACAGCTACAACCATAGGTGGCAGAAATGTCCAGCCTAAACATGTTTACCTAATAATTGTGTTCACAATGAGAATTCATTAGGTCACAACCAAGATACTAAGTGAATAGTTTCTTTATGGATATTTTTTCCAATTGTTTATTTATTCTTTTATTGACTTGACAGACCAGTAGTTACATTGCGGAACATGTGGTTGGAACAGGGTCTTTTGGCGTTGTCTTTTAGGTCATAATTGATTTCTTTATTCCAAAATGGGGATTTTATATAATGTTTCTTTTGTGTTTGGAATGAACATTTTTTATTATTAGATTGTGTAGGCTAAATGCAAAGAAACTAGAGAATTTTTTGCATTAAAGAAGGTTCTCCAACACAAGCGGTACAAGAACCGAGAGCTGCAAATAATGCATATGTTAGACCATCCAAATATTGTTGCTCTTAAACACTGTTTTTTGTCAACAATGAACAAAGAAGAAGTTTACCTTAATATTGTATTAGAGTATGTGCCTGAGACTGTAAATCCACTAATTTCCAGATTGTCAAAACTCAGGCCATTTATGGCATCAGTGAGCGTAGGGAACAGTGGAGGTGTGGGAAGCTCAAGGACAATCAACTGGTTGAAAAGTCCTGTGAACAGCGTTTATTGGCTTGGTAGAGAGATGCTTGAGATGAGGATAAGAGACAACAAATTGGATGTTGATGATGAGAAAGTGAGCTAATATTTTTTTTTGTTTTAAGAGAAATATTTGCATTTGAAGAAAGAAATGAAAGGAGGCATTTATTGTATACTTGTTTCCTGTTTTCATGGAAGGAATTATTTTTATACATGGTTCTTCCCTGACATGTCAATGTAAAACAACTGCAGGATATTGATCCAACTATTGTTGATGGTATGGGTGCAAATTCATGACACATCATAGCTACAACCATAGGTGGCATAAATGGCCATCCTAAACAAGTTTACCTAATAATTGTCTTCACAATGAAAATTCATTAGGTTACAACCAAAAATCTAAGTGAATAGTTTCTTTATGGATATTTTTTCCAATTGTTTATTTATTCTTTTATTGACTTGACATACCATCAGTTACATTGCGGAACATGTGGTTGGAACAAGGTATTTTAGCGTTGTCTTTTAGGTCACCATTGACTTCTTTATTCCAAAATGGGGATTTTATATAATGTTTCTTTTGTGTTTGGAATGAAAATTTCTGATGATTAGATTGTGTAGGCTAAATGCAGAGAAATTGGAGAAATTGTTGCAATTAAGAAGGTTGTCCAAGATAAGAGGTACAAGAATCGAGAGCTGTATATAATGCACATGCTAGACCATCCAAATATTGTTGCTCTTAAACACTGTTTTTTCTCAAAGACGGACAAAGAATAACTTTACCTTAATCTTGTATTAGAGTATGTGCCCAAGACTGTAAATCGCATTGCGAGGCACCACAACAGAATGAACCAAAGAATGCCACTCTTTTATGTCAAAATCTATAGTTACTAGGTTTTTTATCTTTAACTTCTTCCCTACATTATCCCATTTTTGTGAAAAAAAATCAGACATTCATATCTGGCAATAGATCAAGTTAAAATTTGCAGTCTGAGATGAATTGAGAGTTTGAGAAACTTCAAATCTGCAACTACTAGGATTATAATATGTTTTCATCATGAATTGAATACTGGTTGAGTTGAATGGATGTGATTGCTAGCATGTATGGTTACATATTTTAGTCTTCCATAAAGGTGAAAGATGCATTATGGCTATCTAGGGAACTGCATAAAGATACACACAAAGTTATAAATATGTAGAAGGGAAAACTTTAAAAAGAAAACAAAAATAAGACATTTTAGCAACCAAACATGTTTCAAACACTCTATTTGTTATTTCATCATCTTATTGGCTTTAATGGCTAGTCTATATTAAAATTGTTTCACTTTTGGAAAGTAGATTTCTAAGTATATGTAAAGGGTACTTATAGTGTAAAGGGTACTTCACATGATAATTGCATAACATATTGACCCTCATCTTTATTAAAAAGCTTTTATAGAATTCCACCAATTGTTTCCATAATATAAAATCAAACTTCTTAGTAAACAATTTTGCATGGTACTAATTGCCTGTGTGTATTTCAAGTGCATTTTACCACTACCATACCAAGGGGAAAACACAATAAATCATTTCAATACCTCATGTATTTTCTTCATCGCTAGATATACATCAAAGGTGTCACTGTCTAATCTAGTTCATTATTTTTCTACTTTACAAGTGAGATTTTTTTATTGGATTTTGTAGGAGTGAACTTATCTAAGTGGGCCATTGAGTATGAAGAGCATGTTGTTGAGGCTTTGCCATTGGGTATGAAGAGCTTGCTGCTGAGCCTTTCAAGATGTTAAGTATGGGTTAATTGAAGCTGTTGCGGGATCTAAGTATGGCTTAGCAGCCAAGTACAAGTGGGACGGTTTAGCCATTGTAATATTTTGAAAAGTCATCGATGCCAACTAGATGATTTTCATGTAAAGTTATATGGAGATAGTTTTTTAGAAAACTCATATTTATTGTAATACTTGACATTTCATGTAATATAAGTTGTGCAGTTTAAAACTTATATGGTTGTACTTTAGATTATTTTAAGTGTTGTAATTAACTAATTAATGTGACATTGCATGATTCACGTGTATTAGATGATGATAAATAATGTATGATTCTTTTTTTTAATTTAAACATAATAGCATATTAAAAATTTATATTGATTAATAATGGACACCATGAAAACTACTAAAATATAATAACCACACATAAAACGAGTAAAAATGACTAAATTAGTGACCAATAAATGAGATTAATGACCAAAATTCACATATAAAATGACCAAAAATTGAAAGATACGTGACCAAACAATGAGATATAAATGACCAAAAAAATGACAAAAATTCACATATCAATGACCAAAAAGCAGTTTTGATGGCTAATTTACGGTCTTTTATTACGCAACCAAATTTGGTCATATTCTAGTTTGTCACATGGTCATTAATTTGGTCATAAAGGTGTTCATATATTTGGTCATTGATTCAAATATACGACCAAATTAATGACCAAATATATGACCAAATTAATGACCAACTGACAAGCTTTAAATGACCAATTTTGGTCACGTAATAAAAGACCGTAAATTAGCCACCAGTGATCGCCAAACCAACAGTGGTCATTGATATGCGGATTTTGGTCATTTTATTGGTCACTAATCTCTCATTTTCCACTAGTGATATAAATTTGTTGGTTTTAACTCAACTAAAAGACAACCTTTTTATTCCTATGTTTCTCACGTTGATGAACAAAGTAAATTATAGCATGAAATATTAGGTCATTTGAATTATGGTAAAATGCAATTGTTAACTAAAATGGTACATGGCTTGCCTCATATTTCTTCTACTAACAGTGTTTGTGAAGGTTTTGTTCTGGGTAAACATCATAGAGAAATGTTTGAGAAAAGTAAAGCTTGGCGTACTAAAGAACCTTTGAAATTAATTCATAGTGACATTTGTGGTCCTCTTGAAGTTCCCTCTTTATCTTGTACAATCTATTTTCTTACTTTTATTGATGACTTTAGTAAAAAATCATGGGTTTATTTCTTGAAAAATAAAAGTGAAGTTTTTTCAATATTTCAAATTTTTAAATATTTGGTTGAAAATGAGTCTGGTAAGAAGATTAAGACTTTAAGATTAGATAATGGAGGGAATTTGTTAAGAATGAATTTGAAACTTTTTTATCTAAACATGGTATTCAACACCAAAATATTGTACCTTACACACCTCAACAAAATGGTGTTGTTGAATGGAAAAACAGAACTTTAGTTGAAATGGCTAGATGTATGCTTTATTCTAAAGGATTACATAAAAAAAATTGGGTTGAAGCTGTAAGTTGTGCAAACTTTATTTTAAATTGCGTTCCTACAAAAGTTGTTAAGCATGTTACCCTTGAGGAAAAATGGAATGGTCGAAAACCTGATATTAGTAACTTTAAGGTGTTTGGTTGTGAATGTTGGGCTCATATTCCTAACGATAAAAGAAAAAAGTTAGATCCCAAGTCTCACAAATGTATATTCATTGCTTATTCTGAAGATTCTAAGGCTTACAGGTTATTTGATACCTCTACTCAGAGTGTTATCATCCAAAGGGATGTTCACTTTGTTGAAGTATCTTCACCACCTGAGTCTGTCGAACCTCATGTTACACTGAATATTCCATTGTCTCATGTTACTCCTATCTCGGTTTCTTCTTCCAGCTCTATGTCTGTTGTTGATCCTATTTCACCCTCTTCTTCAAGTATTCCATCTAAATTTACTGAAGTTGAAGAAACTTATGTTTCCTCTAACCTTCCTGTTTGGGCCCGGAAAACTCTTGAATCTACAGGTAGTAAGGTCAGTAACCCTTCCGACCCTCATAGAACTAGATCTAAATTTTCCCTTATGATCAAATTTTTGGCCACAGATGATCCTACCTCTTATGCTCAAGATCAAGGTAAACCTCAATGGGAATAAGCTATGGCTGTTGAGTATGAGTCTCTTATGAAGAACAAGACTTGGTCTCTTGTTCCTCTTCTTGTTGGTAAGAATTTAGTTGGTTGTAAATGGGTTTATAAAACTAAGTTCACTGCATAAGGACAGATTGAAAAGTATAAAGCTAGGTTAGTTGCAAAAGGTTTTAATCAACTTGAAGGTATAGATTATAATGAAACTTTTTCTCCTGATGCTAAAATGAATACAATAAGAACGATTTTATCTATTGCTTCATCTTATTAATGGGAAATACACCAAATGGATGTTAAAAGTGCTTTTTTAAATGGTGATATTAATGAAGAAATTTATATGCAACATCCTCCTGGTTTTATTAATGTTGAATCATCAAATTTAGTATGTAAAGTACACAATTCTTTATATGGTCTCAAACAAGCACCTAGGGCTTGGTATGATAAAATTGATGAATATTTTTTGAAGAATGGTTTTAAGCGTTGTATATCTAATCCAAATCTGTATGTTCAGAAATTTGGTACTAATATTCTCATTTTTTTTTATATGTAGATGATCTAATCATCACAAGCAGCCAGCTTACATTAATTCAAAATCTAAAAAGTGATCTTCAAAAGCAGTTTGAAATGACTGAACTTGGTTTATTACATTATTTCTTGGGTCTTCAAATCTGGCATATGGCAGATGGTATGTTTCTCTCTCAGTCGAAGTATGCTACAGACTTGTTGGCTCGTTTCCACATGAGTGATTGTAAATCTGCTCCTACGCCATTTCAGTCTAGTGTAAAGTTAATTGTTTAGTGTACCACACGGTTTTTGATGCTACTCTTTATCGTCATCTTGTAGGCAATTTGATATATTTAACTCACAGCCAACCAGATCTCTCTTTTGTCATCAATTTGGTTTCTCGGTTCATGCAGCAACCTCATGAAAGTTATTGGCAGGAAGCCAAGAGGATTCTGAGATATTTACAGGGGACATTACACTATGGGTTAACTTTACACCAGACTTCTGGAACCAATTACGGAAACGATGTTACTAAATGTTGTCATAATGATATGTAGAGACTCCTAAACTAGTTATATTTCGTAATATGTATTTCAACTTGGTTCGGGTCCGATTTCTTGGTGGAGTAAGAAGTTGAAGACTCTTTATTTATCTTCATGTGAAGCATAATATAGAGCAACCAAAGAAGCACTTTGATTATGGCATGTTCTTACATTGCTTGGTCTGGCTCTGAAATCATCCACTGTTTTGAAATGTGACAATCAGGGTGCAATCCATCTTGCTTATAATCCGGTATATCACTCCAAGACAAAGCATATCAACCTTGAAGCTCATTACATTCACGGACTTGTGGCAGATGGTATTCTTTCTCTTCAGTATTGTCCTACCGAGAAGCATGTAGCAAATATCTTCACCAAATCCTTCACCAAGGTGAAGTTTATGCATCTTCCTTCCTTGCTTGGAATGTGGGAAGTTGTCATATAGGGGGAGCAGTAAAGACTCCTTCCTTCCTTAGTGTTAGTGTGGGCCCTTCTCCCATCTATTATTAAGGGGGAGTGTTGGAATATATTATATTCCTTGGAAGGTAATAATGTCTTTGTATTATGTCGAAATTTGTCTACAATCTTATGTAAAAGAGTAATACATTTAACCCATAGTTATATGGTGTTGGATTTAGTTGTGTAGAGTATTTTTCCATGGTATTGTATTAAGAGATGTTATTTTGGAGAATTATATTATCCCACATTAAATATTTTAGAGTAATTCCTCCTCATATCTTAGTATATAATAGGGTCAAGTGAGTCTCTACATATCATGTATGCTTGATGTAGTAGTAGCACTATTGTGACACTATTGTACATCATCTATATTCTTTGGGTTATTTGTGCTTTGCTCTCTTGTAAGATTGGAGAAGACATTTTGGAGATAATAGAAGACTACCTTCCCATGGATGTAACCCATTAGGGTGAACCACGTATATCAGTCTTCTCTTGTCCTTTTCTTTTCATGTTATTATATTTTATGATATGTTGTTGGTTGATTAGATAGGTTAACTAGTTTAGCTTGACTCTACTATTCTAACAACACTTAGAGAATGTTTTCATGGTACACTAGGTTTGTTATATTTTTAACATTAAGATAGCATTATATTAGGATCTTTTAACTGATAGAATAACAAGCACAGCAATCAAACACAAGAGACAATGAACACAGTGTTTATCCTTGGGGAAACCATAAATGGAGAAAACCCCGCAACTTCCTCAGAGATAGAATCAACACCAAAAGTAAAACCCAAAAACAAAAAGATGATCTCTCGACAGCAGTAGCCTCTTTCTTCCTAGCCCCAGTGTCTTCTTCTTCCTCAGCTATGCACTACAACTGAGTGTGAGTGAGTGTGTGATAAATAGAGAGGCTTACTCTCTATTTATACTAATTGTTGACTTGACAATAACCTACTAGGGCCGACTTCTCTAGGAGATTCTAATAACCCTAGTGCCCCGGATCTACAGGGACTTTAACCCTTGACCAATAGGAGGGTTACCCACATGTTGATGCCCTGAAATTCACAGGCGACAACAGTAAGGGATTCTCCCCAATCAACGTTCCCAACTAGCCCGTTGACTGTTTGGTATAGGGAATCCGTCCGGTTTGGGGTCCGGCTACCGTAGGTCAAAGTAACAAAAACAAAGGCTTTACCGGTTACGGCTCGGTCCACTGAGTTTTTTGTATTTTTTTACTTAAATTATGAAATGCAAGTGCCTAATTAACATGTAGGGTGATAAGATGCATGAAGCAATCACAATGTGATGCACAGGTTTTTAACTCTCGTCTTAAGGCCCACAAGCATCCAAA
The DNA here is from genome assembly GCA_001517045.1 of Pseudotsuga menziesii. Lineage (NCBI taxonomy): Eukaryota > Viridiplantae > Streptophyta > Pinopsida > Pinales > Pinaceae > Pseudotsuga > Pseudotsuga menziesii. The sequence goes on from LPNX010622031.1 coordinate 453,413, forward strand.
TCACATACAACAAGAAAATAAACTAACTACCTAAACTATCCCTAGGGAGCAGAATTATCATTTATTGGTGAGTAATACATTTTGCACATGCATTATGAAAAGTTACAAATAGCTGATACTTCTTTCAAAACACATGAACAATTACAGATATTTAAACAACCAGATAGCCAATCGTTTTATGAACAACACTTATTACTCACAGTGGAAAACATCACAAAATATACTGAAGAATCACAAAATATACTGAAGAACATTCAACAAGAACATAGGTTCAGGAAATCAAACACTCTCACAGTTAATGAAACACAGCTGAAAACGAAATAGTTCCCCTTCAACATTGTTCATTTAATCACGTTGATACATTCCACATTTCGCTTTCTCCAGTAGGCAAAAATTGCAGTTTCTGATTGTAAAATGAAGTAGTTCCTCTTACAAGCAAAAATGTTTTACAAATTTCGAGGGAAAAAGTCCCTTTCTAAATTCTAACTTTACAATATTTAAACTATCACAGCAGGCCTTTTGGGCTCCCCCCCAAACATGTGGCTTTCCAGTTTCTCCGACGTTTCAGAACCTTCTTTTTTATCTTTTCTGCACATGCTCATGATGAGAGGGGTAACTAATGAACCTTTTAGGTTTCCATCCCCATCGCTATTCATTTGTCTCTTCCTTCATTTGTCCCTATTTAGGCCCATCTTCCTTCGCGCTGTAGCAGTTTGACCGATTTCTGTAACCCACCTGCATTCAAATGACTAGCATCATTCATTGGAAATGCATTCCAATGATGTCAACAAAAAATGGCTAAGCATTGAGAAGGTCATGCACTGCGTTACTACCACAAGGTAAACACCGGCACCACTACCTTGACAAGAAGCGGGGACTCATCGGATACTTAGAATAATAGCATCGGAAGCTAAAATTCCACTACAGCCGTAACGGCAGAAAGGAACGAGGCAATGAACAAGAGACTGAAGGGCGGGAAAAACTCCTCAATCGAAAGCCGGCAAGGTTTGGACATCGGAAGCCAAATGGCTTTCCTAGCCGCAACGGCGGATGATCAAAGCTCTAAGCCTTCCGCGGGGTCAAACATATAGGATGGCAGACCACTTCGGATCGGAGACTGAAAGCCAAATTTATTCCACAACGGTGGAGGAAATAGTCATAAAAACTTCCAATGTGAAACCAAAAGCATCCGACGTAGAATCAAAGAAATCGAAAAAAACAATCGAAGTCAAACCGTAAACTCATCCGCAACGGAAACAATTGAAGTCAAACTAGAAACTCATCACAACTTCTCCGATGCGAAACCAAAAAGCATCCGACGCGAAAACAAAGAAATCGGAAAATTTAATCGAAGTCAAACCGAAAATCTATCCGCAACGGCGGAAGCAGAAGTGTCAATGATTCTGATGCAAAACCAAAACCCAGCCGATTTCACCAACCGAATCGAGAGCAAAGTCGAAGTTAAAACTAAAAATCCATCCGCAACGGCGGGGAAAGAAACGACAAGTCTTTTCGATCTAAACCCAAAAATCAGCCAATGTGAAAGACCGAAGGATCGAAAGACGAAAACGCATTTCCTTCCGCAACGGCAGAAGGCCAAAACGAAGATTCACCCGCAACGATGGAAAATCAAAACAAAATACCTTTCGATTCAAGCATGCTTCAAACGCAATTAAAGGCAAATGATGAAGGTTTGATCAATCATTGAAATTCTTAATCATTTTAGAAAATCAAAAAATAGTTGTAGATCAATCCAAGCATAAGCAAGTCTTTCTGAAACGTTCTCAAACCAAATCCAAGAAGACAATCAAACTAATTCAAGCAAAAGGAGGGTCCTAAAAAAATTTGGAATTTTGGGAAATTGTTGCAGCTGCAACAACTGGCGACTACCTGGTGAACCCCAGATCTCTGAATTAAATCCTTCCTAGTGCAAGACCATTTGAATAAAAGATGAAATCTTCTAGATGTTTGTATCCCTCGGCTGGCCAACTTAAGCATTTAAACCATTGAGAAGTAGTCTATTCTTTGGGAAATGGTAACATCAGAAATATTACAAGTCTGAATAACTCTTTTGAGGCCAAATAAGTGAGGTTTATTTTTCCTGTCCTTAGGTAGTTTCCAGCTTGGACACCACAGGATTGTAACAGATAGTAAACACTATTATCCTTTTGTTCCTCATTCCCATGCCAACTGCACTTTTGTGCCTTTTGAACCTTAGTTCTTTTGATATGAGTCCTCCTGCATGCCTTTCTTACTGAATTTTAATTTAGGATCCTCTATCCCATAGTGTCCTTTTGTGTGAACAATGTACTTCATATTTTAGTTCACGGACGGAGAGGATCTTGTGGCAATTTAGTACTTCATGCTTTGATACTTTGCTTTGATATGTCTTGTTTCTTTTGAGGAGTTTTTTTACTCTTGATAGCTTTTAGCTTTTCTAAAATTATGGCATGGGATCATTTATATATGATATACCATTTACTGTGCTTCCTTTCCGTGGGTCTTTCGCTGTCACCCCCTTGGATATTTAAGATGTGAAATGGATGGAGCCTCGAAATAGTATTCTAGACCTCTTTTACTTCTGAGTTATTTACAGGGGTTAAGTAAGACTTCAATGAATGCATGGCCGGTTAGGAACACTGCTACTAGAAGACATTCTATACTTTAAAGCACAGTCTTTTTCTCAAGATATCAGTTAATAAAGAACCCTGATGTTTCCATTGCAACCAAAAGTTTGCCTCTTTATTCAAAAAAAACAGAGCAGTAAAGAAAACAGCATCAAATCAAATAATCAAAAGGAAACAACATCAAAGCATCAAAGAAAAACAACATCAATTTATTTATGTACAAAGCAAAAGAAAAAGAAAAGGTGCCCGCTCTTAAGAATCTTCAATCAACAAGTTAAGGGGTGGGCTGGTTTATAGACATAAGATATCTAACCATGGTCTAGCTAGGCTATTTTTTCAATTGAACACGTGTCTACAATCCTACATTCATCCCTTTTAGCCTGAGGAAGTTGAAGGAGATCAGGCCAAGTGTCAATCTTAGAACTAGCTTCTCTTTCTGTAAGATGTCTTATCTTAAGCTCAATCAGATAATTTCCCAGGATAGAATCAGCAGATTCATTACCTTCCCCCAGCTTAGTGACAATATACTTCATGTAAGGCTCTCTCAAAATCTTAATCTTATTTGAGGTACCCGTGAGAGGCAACAATAAATGAGACCAATCTAAAGCAAAATAGCCTTTTAACCTGGCAGACCAATCTCTGTTGAGGATAATCCCATATCCACTAGGTATGTCAGCCACAGTAATGTCAATAAATTGACAAATCTTGTTGTTTGCAGACAAGCGAATGAGGACATTTTTCATTTCTCCCACTACTTTGACACCTGTGCTGTCTAATTGCGTTACTTCACAAAATGTGGACGTTGGTTGTCAATTAATCTTTTTGCAAATCTCCAGGGGCATAACATTCACTGCTGACCCAGAATCTACCAAGCAACTATGCACATTATGATTCAGCATTTCTATGGTCAAAAGAAAAGGTGGGGTGTCATCTTTTTCGTCCCGGGCCAGGTTTTATGTCTTCTTGCCCTGGTTGGTTCTGAGTGGGTATATCCTCTTCAAGCTCTTTGGTTCCTTCATTAACACCTATGTGTTCTTCTATAGGTTTGGAAATCTCAATGAGTGACCCTGCCTCCTGGTTGAGGCTATTGGCTCTAGGTGTTTTGTCCTCAACCTTCACCTCTACTTGTCTCTTGACATTCTTTTGCAATCTTTTGATCTCTTGGAAATTGTTAAATCTATGTCCTTTGTTGTTGAAGGTGTGCATTCAAATTTAGGAGTACTCTCTTCAGTGTCAAATAGCGAGACACCATTCTATGAAAACATGTTATCAATATCTTGTTTCTCTATGATCTGGTTTATCTTTTCCTCCTTACCATTGTCCTTAGTCAATTGAGGGTCCAATAAATTATCCATCACCAATGTCATTGAATGTAGCCATTGAGGACACTTCTTTTCAGAATGAGGTTGCTGATGGAAAGTACAGAAATTATCCCCCCCTATTTCTGTTATATTCATTGATGCTAAATTTGGTGGAGGGACTTGCCATTGTTTGTTATCCTCCCTTATTTGGTAGTGGGGTTTATGCGATCTCTGAACTTCCTTTTCTCTCTCCAGATCTATTATTCGGTTGGATAGCTTCTGAAGAATTTTCATCATTACCTGATAATCATGTGATTGCTCATATTTGGTTTTAGACAGTAATAAAGATATTCTATTTGTAGTTTTCTCTTCAGGTAAATCAGGATAATCTTCTACACTTTCCCTTTCAGCCTCTACCCTTTCTACTTCTTCATAAGTCTCTACCAATGTAAGTTTGGCTTTCATCTTGGCAAACATGGCCAACTCAGGTCCTAGGGCAGAGGTATAATATTCAATTAAGACCTTGTCTGAGGGTCTGTCAGCTTCAGAAAAGTTCTTTAGGTATATTGAAAATATTTGAGTGAAACTATGCACCTTCTCATTCCTTTCTTTTCTCAACAAACCAAGACCTTTCAATAATGAAGCGTGAGTTTTCTGGGCTATATATTTACTTCGGAAAACTCTTTTGAAGGTGTCCCGATTAGGAATGGAGTTTGCAGGCAAACCGAAATACCAGGATGCTGCTGCTCCTTTCAGGGTGTGCCGGAACAATCTACAGACCACATCTTCATATTCCCCAGCCCTTAGCCCCTATACTGCTAGATAAAATCTTTGCAAGTGGTCATCTACAGCAATCCTTTCCTCGGGGTCAAACTTAGGCAAGAGCTTGTCGAAGGCTTGAGGTAGGTTATGCAAAGGAGGTGTGAGGTTCAAAGGTGACCTAGATCTCCATGTCAACAGAGGGTTGGGCTGATTTACATTTATGCCAGCCATAGGCACCAGTATAAGGACAAGAATCTGAGCAAAGAGCAATGCAAGATGAAACCAAGTTTACCTGCTTCGAAGGTAGAACAAATGGTAAGTCTACTTTGGTCAGGTCAAAAGCTTCGAGATATCTTCTAGTGGGGTAATCTTGGGAAAATAAGTTTCCATGGCCAGCCATGCACTGGCGGCCCTCCTTCTAGCGCCAGAACTGTTGAGGCCTGGAAATTCGCAGGCGACAACATTAAGGGATTCTCCCCAATCAACGTTCCCAACTAGCCCGTTGACTGTTTGGTATGGGGAATCCGTCCGGTTTGCGGTCCGGCTACCGTAGGTCAAAGTAACAAAAACAAATGCTTTACCGGTTACGGCCCGGTCCATTGAGTTTTTTGTATTTTTTGACTTAAATTATGAAATGCAAGTGCCTAATTAACATGCAGGGTGATAAGATACATGGAGCAGTCACAATGTGATGCGCAGGTTTTTACCTCTCGTCTTAAGGCCCACAAGCATCCAAATCACATACAACAAGAAAATAAACTAACTACCTAAACTATCCCTAGGGAGCAGAATTATCATTTATTGGTGAGTAATACATTTTGCACATGTATTATGAAAAGTTACAGATAGATGATACTTCTTTTAAAACACATGAACAATTACAGATATTTAAACAACCAGATAGCCAATCGTTTTATGAACAACACTTATTACTCACAGTGGAAAACATCACAAAATATACTGAAGAACATTCAACAAGAACATAGGTTCAGGAAATCAAACACTCTCACAGTTAATGAAACACAGCTGAAAACGAAATAGTTCCCCTTCAACATTGTTCATTTAATCACGTTGATACATTCCACATTTCGCTTTCTCCAGCACGAAAAAATTGCAGTTTCTGATTGTAAAATGAAGTAGTTCCGCTTACAAGCAAAAATGGTTTACAAATTTTGAGGGAAAAAGTCCCTTTCTAAGTTCTAACTTTACAATATTTAAACTATCACAGCAGGCCTTTTGGGCTCCCCCCCAAACATGTTGCTTTCCGGTTTCTCCGACGTTTCAGAACCTTCTTTTTTATCTTTTCTGCACATGCTCATGATGAGAGGGGTAACTGATGGACCTTTCAGGTTTCCATCCCCATCGCTATTCATTTGTCTCTTCCTTCATTTGTCCCTATTTAGGCCCGTCTTCCTTCACGCTATAGCGGTTTGACCAATTTCTGTAACCCACCTGCATTCAAACGACTAGCATCATTCATTGGAAACGCATTCAAATGATGTCAACAAAAAATGGCTAAGCATTGAGAAGGTCATGCATTGCGTTACTACCACAAGGTAAACATCGGCACCACTACCTTGACAAGAAGCGGGGACTCATCGGATACTCAGAATAATAGCATCGGAAGCTGAAAGTCCCACTACAGTCGTAACAGTGGAAAGGAACAAGGCAACGGACAAGAGACCGAAGAGCGGGAAAAACTCCTCAATCGAAAGCCGGCAAGGTTTGAACATCGGAAGCCAAATGGCTTTCCTAGCCGCAACGGCGGATGATCAAATCTCTAATCCTTCCACGGGGTCAAACATATCGGATGGTGGACCACTTCGGATCGGACACTGAAATCCAACTTTCTTCCACAACGGCGGAGGAAATAGTCATAAAAACTTCCGATGTGAAACCAAAAGCATCCGACGTAGAATCAAAGAAATCGGAAAAAACAATCGAAGTCAAACCGAAAACTCATCTGCAACGGAGGAAGAAGAAATCACAACTACTCCGATGCGAAACCAAAAAGCATCTGACGCGAAAACAAATAAATCGGAAAATTTAATCGAAGTCAAACCGAAAATCTATCCGCAACGGCGGAAGCAGAAGTGACAATGGTTCCGATGCAAAACCAAAACCCAGCCGATTTCGCCAACCGAATCGAGAGCAAAGTCGAAGTTAAAACTAAAAATCCATCCGCAACGGCGGGGAAAGAAACGACAAGTCTTTCCGATCTAAACCCAAATATTAGCCGATGTGAAAGACCAAAGGATCGAAAGACAAAAACGCATTTCCTTCCGCAACGGCGAAAGGCCAAAACGAAGATTCACCCGCAACGGCGGAAAATCAAAACAAAATACCTTCCGATTCAAGCATGCTTCAAACGCAATTAAAGGCAAATGATGAAGGTTTGATCAATCATTGAAATTCTTAATCATTTTAGAAAATTAAAAAATAGATGCAGATCAATCCAAGCATAAGCAAGTCTTTCTGAAACGTTCTTAAACCAAATCCAAGAAGACAATCAAACTAATTCAATCAAAAGGAGGGTCCTAAAAAATTTTGGAATTTTGGGAAATTGTTGTAGCTGCAACACCACAATGACTTGACATTACTTGTTTACATTATAGAAACTACGATCGGAACATCTGGGCATGACATGACTTAATTACATTACAAACACATCCCGGAATAAACATCGGGTTATAATACATAAGAAATACAAGTGAATACATTTTGAAGTTACAATTACATCAACACTCCCTCTTAACTAGGAAGGTATTCTCTCGACACAATTTATCAGCACAATTCTTCTTCTCTATATCATCTGGATCATCCTCGGGTCCTCATCATCTTCAAGTCATCTTCATCTTCAAGTAATCTTCATCTTCAAGTCATATTCATCTTCGGATCTGGATCATCACTTGATCTGGATCATCACTAGAACATCATCACTAGATCTGGATCATCATTGTTGGATCGTCATCACTAGATCATCACGTGTGCTATCTCATGATTCTTCTTGTCACAGGAATTTCTACATAGCCAGCCCTTTTTCATGTTGGGTGTAGGCCTAGCCTCTATGTATGTCTTCTTCAGCTCTTATATCTGACCCTAAGTCAGAATGGACCATCCAGCACTTACATCTGACGTTGACTCGTCAGAAAGGCACGCCCAGCACTCACATCTGACCATGAGAGGAACTTAATCCCCTCACCATGTCAGTATGACCCAGCCCTTATATCTTACCATGGAAGGAACTTCATCCCTTCACCATGTCAGAATGGCCCAGCCCTTATATCTGACCTTGACTTGTCATAATGGTTGAGCCCTTACATCTGACCTTGACTTGTCAAAATGGCCTAGCCCTTACATCTGACCTTGACTTGTTAGAATGGCCCAGCCCTTACACATGACCTTGACTCGTCAGAATGGCATAGCCCTTACATCTTACCTTGACTCGTCAGAATGGCCTAGCACTCATATCTGATCATGTGAGAACACATCCCATGGTCATATCAGAATGGCCCTCAGTCCCAGACTGAGCTTTCCTAGTAACTGACCAGTGCCTCCATTCTCCCAGAGAATGGCACCAACCCTTATATCTGATCAAGTGGGAACCAATCGCTTAATCACATCAGAATGGCCATGCACTCACATCTAATGATGTAAGACTACATCTCACAGTCATATCAGAAAGGCCTTTAGTCCTAGACCGAGTATTCCTAGTAACTGACCAGGAGCCTCCATTCAAAGAATGGCAACAGCCCTTATATCTGATCATGTACAAACCAATCATACAGTCATATTAGAATGGCTCAGCACTCATATCTAACATGGAAGGAACCAATCCTCTCACCATGACAGAATGGATCAGCCCTTACATCTGACCATGGAAGGAACCAATCCTCTCACCATGTCAGAATGGCTCACGAACTCATCACTTCCCCTTGGAAGGAACCACTATCTGGGGAACACCAAGCTTCTCCCTAAAGTACTCGAACTCCACTCTAGCTGATGGCTTTGTCAACACATCAGCTATCTATTCGTCTGTCGTAACATACTGGAGCTTCACTACTCCTCTCTGCACGATATCCCTGATATAGTGATATTTGATCTCGATATGCTTTGATTTGTCATGAAACATCGGGTTCTCTGACAACTTCACACAAATTTGGTTGTCGCAATATATACAAGTAGCATCCAACTAGAGATCAATTAAATCAGACAGTAGCTTCCTTAGCCATACTACCTCACAACTAGCTAAACAAGTTGCGACATACTCTGCTTCAGCTGTACTCAGTGACACACGGGATTGCTTCCTGCTAAACCAAGAGATCACACATGATCCCATACTGAAGCAACACCCTGAAGTGCTCTTACTATCGATGGCACTACCTGCCCAATCTGAATCAACATAACCCTCCAGGTTAATCTTCTGACTCGCCTCATACTTGAGCCCATAGTCAACTGTACCCCTCAGGTACCTTAGAATATGATTTGCAGTAATCAAGTGAACATGTCTCGGATCTGTCAGGATCTGGCTCAAGGTGTTCACAGCAAAGCAAATATCTGGTCTCGTGTTCATCAGGTACATCGAGGACCCAATCATCTAACGATACATCATAGCATCAACCGCTTCTGATGAAGCATCACTCAATAGCTTTAGGTTTGATGCCATAGGTTTGGTCATGGCCTTGTAGTCCATCATCCCAAATCTCTTCAATATCTCTACTGTATATTTCCCTTGTCCTAGGGAAGTTCCATCTACATTTTGCCACACCTCCATGCCTGTAAAATAATGCATCATACCCAAGTCCTTCATTTCGAACTCGGCAGAAATATTCCTCTTCGTATTAGAAATCAACCCATCCATACCTGTCACAAACAGATCATCTACATACATTAGGAGCATCACTAGATTTCCATATTCAACCTTGTAGTAAAGGTTGGAATCTGCTTTACTCTTGGTAAAGCCCAAACTAGATAGAAAGTTGTCAATTCTGTCGTACCATGTCCTGGGTGCCTATTTCAAACCGTACATGGCTTTCTTCAATCTACATACTTGAGAATCCCTGTCATGTGTCTCAAAACCAAGTGGCTGCTCCACATACACTTCCTCTTACACTACAACATTCAAGAAAGCAGTCTTGACATCCATTTGGTGTATCTTCCATTTCATCATTGCAGCTAGAGCAAGTACTGATCTGATGGAAGTGTATCTGGCTACAGGTGCAAAAGTTTCTTCATAATCTATTCCTTCTTTCTGGGAGAAACCACGAGCAACAAATATTGCTTTATATTTTTCTATGCTACCATCTACACCATGCTTGATCTTGTAGATCCATTTGGAAGTTACAACAGACTTCCTTTCTTGTCTTGGGACAGCATCCCAAACATCATTCTTCATGATCGATTGATACTCTTCGATCATAGCATCTTTCCATTCTTTCTGTTTTGCCGCTTCTTCATAATTGGAAGGTTCTTTATCAATAAAATCACATAATAATGCTACATAACCAGAGTAGGACCTAGTTCTCTTTCTTTCTCGGTGATTCTCTTCTGGAGCTCCATATCTTTCCGCACCTTGGATAGCTTCTCGTACCCAAACAGGTTTCCTCTTGTGAGTATTCTTCTCCTGAGGTGATCTGTAGGTTCTTGAGGTTCTTCAAATTCTCGATCTTCTTCTTGGGTTTCTCCGTTCATGGTTATATCATGAATTATGGGTGCTTCTGCTACTTCAAGTTCTTCAACAGGTCTATTTCTGGATTTGTTGTAAGCTGAGTCTTCATCAAATGTCACATCCCTACTGATGTCGATCTTCTTGAATCCTGGGAAGTATATTCTGTAAGCCTTCAAGCTTTCAGAGTATCCCACAAATATACCCTTCTTTCCTTAAGGATCTAATCTTTCCCTCTTCTCTTTTGGAATGTGTATGTACACTGGACAGCTGAATATTCTGAGATGGCTGACTTATGGTTTCTTGCTAGAAAAGACTTCTTCAGGTGTCTTATTCTCGAGTACTCTGTGTGGAGTACAGTTCTGTACATACACCGATGTTCTGGTGACTTTTTCCCATAGATGCATGGGAAGATCTTGATCATGAAGCATAGCTCTTGCAGCTTCCATGATAGTTCTGTTCTTCCTTTATGCAATCCCATTTTGTTGTGGATTATATGGAGTGGACAACTCCCTCTTAATCCCTGAGTCTTTGCATAACTCTTTGAATTCATTTGATGTGAATTCTCCACCATTATCTAATCGAAAGGTCTTGATCTTCTTTTCAGTGTGATTCTCGATCAAGGCTTTGAATTCCTTAAACTTGCTGAAAACTTCATCTTTGTTCTTCATGAAGTAAATTCATGTCTTCCTAGAAAAGTCATCAATGAAAGAAACATAGTATACATACCCGCTTAGGGAAATTGATGACATTGGTCCGCATACATCGGAGTGGATGATTTCCAAGATTCCTTTTGCCTTGCTCTCACTACTTGGAAATGTCTTCTTTGTATTCTTTCCTTTCGCACATCCTTTGCAGACTCCATCATGTTTTGCTTGAATTTCTGGAATACCTTCAACAGCTTTGCTTGCAATTGGTAGTGCTCTGTAATGCACATGTGCAAGCCTTCTATGCCAAAGTTCATTTGGCTCTATTGTTTCATGGATCAAGGCTTGTTCTGGATGGCCCTTCAATTTGTATAGACCTCCCTCTTGTTCCCCAATCACTACTGCATCATCGAAGGTCTTTCCTTTTGGCCACATGAGAACTTGGCCATCTACAAATGCAACCCTCGTGCCTTTTGCATCTAATGCAAATATCGAGAGGAGGTTCTTCTTGAGTTCCGGTACAAACAATACATCATTCATCTTCATGGACTTTCCAGATTCTAGCTTATCGGAGGATTCCCCACTACCTTTTATTGAATACTGGTAGTCATCTCTGAGCTTCACCTTGTGAGGTGATTCATGTTCTGACAGTCTAACAAAAGACTCTTTGAATCTTGCCATGTATTTGGAAGCCCCACTATCTATAAGCCAATCATTGCTTCCATGTGTGATGTTTCTCGTGAGAGCGGAAATCAAAACATATTCTTTGTCACTTGAAGAATCATCACTTTCTTGCTTGTTTTTTTAGGAAGGTTCATCATCTTCTACAGCATGAGCATGATGTCTTCTCTTATTGTTTTTCTTCTTATGAGAGTTTCATTTGTTTCTAGGAAAATCTCTAGCAAAGTGCCCTATTTCAACACAAGTATAACATCTGAGTTGATATTTCTTGTAGGAAGAGTGCTTACCTTTAAAATGATGATGATGATTGTCCCTTCTAGGTTTCTTGGATTGAACTGTGAGAGCTTGATCGTCACTTCCCATATTTTCTTCTTGAGCTACTATCCGAGATTCTTCTTGTGAGCATTCTTCCCAAAGTCTGTTGAACTTGACTAACTTCTTTCTGGCACAGATCCCTTGAATGAAAGAGTCCCATGTCCTAGGGAGACCATTCAGGGTGGTCATTACAATCTCTGCATTTTCCACTTCTTCATCTACTACTTCTAGTTGTTCATTGATCTGAGAGACTCTTGTGAAGTAAGACGGGATGGTCTCTTCATTCTGAATCTTCACATTCTTCAACTGGTTCCTTAAAGTCATTTTCTTGTTTATGTTATTTCCTTCAAAAAGTTTGGTTAGGGCATCAAACATAACTTTAGGTGTCTTTAGGGAGGACACCTGTGGTATGAGGTGATCCTTGATTGAATCAGCAATAATCCTCTTTTCCATAACCAACTTCTTCTTGTGTAAGGCCTTAGCCTCATCTCCCTCTGGAACTGGAACCTCCTCATTGATGTAGGAATCCAACTCATTTTCTTCCAGGACCAGGGAGATCCTATACTTCCAATATCGGAAGTTATCAGCTCCCTCAATATTTTCATCAAGCTTTGTATGATGAGACATCTTAACTGAGAACCTCAAACGAAAATACAAAATATTTAGATCTTACCAGGTCAAGATGTCGGATCTGGATTTGGAGCTAAAATTCTGCAATGTTGGTTCAGGAGCAGATTAGGGTTTTGCTTTTCCAGAGTTCTATCCAACCAAATTCTTTGATCTTGATCTCTAAAATTTGATTTTGAGGAGGAGACCAATCCAGGCCTGGGCTCACTGAAAAATTCCACTTCTGTGGAAAACCCTAATTTTTGGCAGTAGTGTCGGGTCCAAAACTGAAAAAGCTCTGAATTGGATTCTGCTTCGACAGAAAGATGCACCCTAGAGAGGAGAGTTAGTCCAACCTTATTTTGCTGAAAATATATGGAGAGAGATACACAAAGTAGGAAGCCCTAGTTTTCGCAGCTACATAGTGTCTTCTTCTCAGGTTAGCTCTGATATCATGTTAGATTTTTAACATTAAGCTAGCATTATATTATGATCTTTTAACTGATAGAATAAAAAGCACAGCAATCAAACACAAGAGACAATGAACATAGTGTTTTTCCTCGGGGAAACCGTAAATGGAGAAAACCCCGTAACTTCCTCAGAGATAGAATCAACACCAAAAGTAAAACCCCAAAACAGAAAGATGATCTCCCGATAGCAGTAGCCTCTTTCTTCCTATTCCCAGTGTCTTCTTCTTCCTCAGCTATGCGCTACAACTGAGTGTGAGTGAGTGTGTGATAAATAGAGATGCTCACTCTCTATTTATACTAATTCCTGACTTGACAATAACCTACTAGGGCTGACTTCTCTAGGAGAGTCTAATAACCCTAGTGCCCGAAACTGCAGGGACTTTAACCCTTGACCAATAGGAGGGTTACCCACAATGACTTTACATGACTTGTTTACATTATAGAAACTCTCGATCAGAACATCGGGACATGACATGACTCAATTACATTACAGACACATCCCGGAATAAGCATCGGGTTACAATACATAAGAAATACAAGTGAATACATTCTGATGTTACAATTACATCAACAAGGTTAATTACTCTACTAGTTAACCTATCTAAGCAACCAACAACATATCATAAACGATAAGAACAGGAAAATAAAAGGACAAGAGAACACCGATATACGGGGTTCACCCTAATGGGTTACATCCACGGGAAGGTAGTTTTTTATTATCTCCAGAATGTCTTCTCCAATCTTACAAGAGAGAAAAGAACAAATACCCCAAAGAATATAGATGATGTACAACAGTGTCACAATAGTACCACTACTACATAAAGAATGCATGATATGTAGAGACTCACTTGACCCTATTATATACTAAGAGATGACGAGGAATTACTCTCACATATTGCATTTGGGCTAATATAATTCTCCAAAATAACATCTATTAATACAATACCATGGACAAATACTCTACACAAGTAAATACAACACCATATAACTATGGGTTAAATGTATTACTCTTTTACATAATATTGTAGACAACTTTCGACATAATACAAAGATGTTATTACCTTCCAAGGAATATAATATATTCCAACACTCCCCCTTAATAATGGCTAGGAGAAGGGCCCACACTAACACTAATTAAGGAAGGAGTCATTACTGTTCCCCCTTGATGACAACTTCCAAAAGAACCAAATCTGCAAATAATAAGAACACTTCAGATGATGGAATTTGACGATGAATAACCGCTTCTCACTTAATCATGAAAGTGCACACAAACCAGGTTGTACGATGAAAGACCCAAAAATAAAATGTCGAGAACATGTGACGGAATCCAATCGTAAGATGCTCAGATCCCCACAAGAATAATTACAACCATACATGATACCTAAAGAACTCTGATATAACATCCACACCAATCTACAGATACCTTCTGACAGCCGATACAATAGAACATGTGGCTAAGAACACCACAACAGTGTACAAAAAAAAAACAGATGACCAATACACATGCGGATAGCAGGCATTCTTCCAATCAAGGTGCAATATAAATATCTCTAGTAGACCTCAAACATCGAAGAAACAAGACCCCAATGGTCTATACATCAAAAATGATATCATACAAATGAATATCATGACTTTAACAGTAGAAGATGGTGCTTCATTATTCTTGGAATAAGGTTAAAGACTAAACAGAGAATTTATCTGCACAAGAACTTTCAAGATTAAAGCATATAAATATCATAAAACAAACTTGCTCATACAAAAATGAAAATTCTTATATACCAAAAGTTAGCAAACATCATATAAAGGAATGGAAACATAATATGATCAAATAAAAGATTAACTTGCTCATTAAGGAAAATTAAGTTACTTTTACACATTAAGTTTCAGCCGCAACATATAAATAGTGAGCCAAAGATTTCACTTAAATATATGAAAAAATTAGTCATCAAGCAACTAATCTGAAGCATAGGTGCATTTCTTATTAGTATGATGTTAATATGCAAGAGATGAATGCCCTAAAAATGTCAATGCTTCCATATAGGAATGTTATAGACAAGTATGAAGAAGATAACCTCTGTAATCATAAGAAGTAAATAAAGAAGCATCACCAGTCATATGTTTAGATGCAACAGAATCCATTATCCATTCCACGTTAGAAGAAGAATTATTAGGAAAAACAACAGATGCACATAAATCTACTTGAGAGTCATGATAAGTTTTCTTTTTAGCTTTAGCCATTAAACTTTTTGCTTTAAAACAATTCTTTTCAAGATGGTTAGTTTTACCACAATGTTTACAAGGATCATATACTTTCTCTTGCTTACTATTTCCATTAGAAGCATGAGAAGCATGTCCAAAATTAGTATTAGAAACATTAGAACCTTTAGCATTATGAAAAATTTTCTTATGATGCTTATTAAGTGCAGTTAGAGCTTTATTAGGTGTGAGTTGTCCTGAAACAATTAACCTTTATTTCTCATTGATCAATCCTTTACAAAAATCATCAAAAGTTTGCTTCATAGTACTTTGAGACAATTCTACAGCTCTATTCCTAGTTTGGATGAACATATCAAAACAAGATGGCATTTTACATTCTACAAGAATAATAAGAGCAGTGTCAGTTTTCTTGTAATCTTTATCACAACTATTTAATTTCTCATTTAAAGTTTTCAATTGAGCAAGATATAACTCAACTCTTTCAAAGTCAACAGGTTCGAGGTCAAAGATCTTCTTTTCAAGATAATATGTAGAAACATCATCATATTTATCAAATAAAGAGGAAATAATTTGGCATACCTGAACCGAGTTGTCTTTTGCCTCAATACTTTCCTGAAGACTATCTGCAACAGTTTGACCAATGAGCCCCCTTCCTTGATTACTTTTAGCTTCCCATATAGTCAAATCATCAGCAGTAGTAGGTGTCTTGTGTTCACCATTAACTAGCCTCCAAATATTCTTACTCCTGAGAACATCAATCATCTTTCTCTTTTAGGAAAGATAGTTAGATCAACTAATTCAGGAACAGAAGCTACTTTGGAAGTCATAATGAGTGAAATTTTGTCAAAATAAGAAACCCTAATACCGAAAAATGACAGAAAAATGTGAAGAACTTGAAAACAAATACACTTTACTGATCTAAATCTGCAAAAGTACAGTTAGAAACATAGTAAAGAAAAGAGGAGAAAGTTTCACTTACAACTCTATGAAACAGATGTGCCTAGAAAAACCCAGTCTTCTGTTGTTGTCACGTAGGTGGATCCAGAATGGCTTTTCCAATTCCAAAAACAGTTTATAATAAAAAATACGATAAGAAATGACCAAGTTACGGCCCTTTTGTATAAATGTTATTTTTATTACTGAAAGGAAGCTCATAAATACCCAATTTTATGTTATGGTCGCATAGGTGGTTATAGAATGGCCTTTCCAGTTCCAAAAAAAGGTATAATAAAAAATTTGGTAAAAACTGACCAAGTTATGGCCCTTTTTTATAACTATCATTTTTATAATTGGAAGAAATATCTCCTTGAGGAGAGCCCTGAAATCATGTAGATCTATAGAAAAATCATCTAGACACCCTTGAAAAAATTCTGTAAAAATCTTACACAACAAGTTAGGGTTAGGGTAAAAAAATTCAGAAATATGCCCAGATCTGAAGAGAAGCCTAATGGCTACCAGATAGAAAGAAAATCTACAACAAAATGGAAATGCCCAAATGATAATCGTTATTGATCGAAAGCTATAGAAGGTACTAGATCATAGCAACCCGCTCTGATACCATGTTAGAATAGTAGAGTCAAGCTAAACTAGTTAACCTATCTAAGCAACCAACAACATATCATAAAAGATAAGAATAGGAAAAGAAAAGGACAAGAGAACACTGATATACGTGGTTCACCCTAATGGGTTACATCCACGGGAAGGTAGTCTTCTATTATCTCCAGAATTTCTTCTCCAATCTTACAAGAGAGAAAATCACAAATACCGCAAAGAATATAGATGATGTACAACATTGTCACAATAGTACCACTACTACATCAAGAATGCATGATATGTAGAGACTCACTTAACCCTATTAAACACTAAGAGATGAGGAGGAATTACTCTCACATATTTCATGTGGGATAATATAATTCTCCAAACTAACATCTCTTAATACAATACCATGGAAAAATACTCTACACAAGTAAATACAACATCATATAACTATGGGTTAAATGTATTACTCTTTTACATAAGATTGTAGACAACTTTCGACATAATACAAAGACATTATTACCTTCCAAGGAATATAATATATGCCAACAAGGTGGAGTTGCGGAAGGATTCAGTTGTGGAAGGGAAGAATTGTCGAATAAATATTGTGGAAGGGAATTTTGATCAATATTAAGGCTGATTAAGAGAACTTTAGGCCTGTTAGCTTTCATTTGCCATCAGTGTTGGTATCAGAGCTTATCAGAACCTGTAGAAAAATAATGCAGAGACGAGGACGAGGACATGGAGTTCCTATAGGATGTGGTCGAGGAAGAAAAGCTGCGGAGACAGACACTCAATTGGAATTAAGAGAACTCTATTCTATAATGAAAGCTATGGAGCGAAAGAACTCAAAGAATATAGACACCAGTGATGAAGAAGAATTCTATGAAGACGAGCAAGAGGAGGCTGTTGAAGATGTTGATTAGGGATAGTAACAGACCCAGAGTTGAAGTCCCTATGTATGAAGGTAATATTAATGTTGAAAAACTCATGGACTGGATCAATGATTTAAATAAGTATTTTGACTTTGAAGAAATTGAAGATACAAAGAAGGTGAGATATGCAGCGACCAAACTAAAAGTACATGCATTTATCTGGTGGGATGAACTCCATATTCACATAGAAAGAAGAGGTAAGTCTAAAATTCATTCTTGGGTTAAAATGTTGTATAAAATCATGTCAATTTATTCCTAATGATTATCAGTTAAATCTCATTAGACAGCTACAAAGCCTTAAACAGAAAGGTATGACTGTTAAGGAATATACTGAAGAGTTCTTTAAGCTGAGTATTAAAGCTAGATAGACAGAAGGAAAAATAGAAAGAGTGGCCAAATATATAAATGGTCTGATATTTGAGATACAAGATGAGATTAGTTTATTGGACTTAAGGTTAGAAGAAAAGATACTAAGAATACTGAACCAGAAGAATCTAGGGAGAGGTATAGTCAAAGGATCTCCAAACAGAGGAGGTAATTTTCAGACCTCTAAGGATGACGCAGAAGGGTCTAGTAGTTGTACACCCCAAAGGGGGGGATTCAGGGGAGGTAGAGGCATAGGAAGAAATAGAGAAGTGAAATGCTATATATGTGGAGAAATTGGACACATGTCATGGGAGTGTCTAAGGAACAAACCTATAGCTCAAAGGAATGCAAATATTGTTGAAGATCGTGAGGAATCCAATGAAGAAATAGAGGTAAATAATCCTCCTGAGGAAGGAGAATCTCTTATGCTAAAAATATTTTTGGTAAAGATAGAGAAGAAAGTGCATGAACAGCCCAAAGAAAGGGTATGCTCAGGACTAAATGCAAGTCACAAGGTAAGTGTTGTAAAATGGTCATTGATAGAGGTAGTATAGATAATTTGGTCTCTACATAGATGGTAGAAAAGTTGGGATTGGAGAGGATGAAACACCCAGCTTCTTATAAAGTGTTCTGGTTACATAAAGGACATGAGCTCTTAGTGAATGAGCAGTGCAATGTGGAGTTTCAAATCGGTACTTATAAATATCTGGTGTTATGTGATATCATTCTTATGGATGTGTTCCATATACTCTTAGGGAGGCCATGGAAATATGACAAAAACGTTGTTCGTGATGGAAGAAAGAACAATTGTTCTCTGGAAAATAATGGAAAAAAACATACATTGTCGCCATTGGAAGATGAACTAGTTCAAGAAGGTCCAGGATCAAATATTTCACTTATGACTGAGTAGGAACTGTTTCAAGAAGTTGAGAAGGAGGATGAAATACATTTTTCTATTGTTGGTAAACCAAAGGTAATTTTAAATTCTACAAATTTAGATGATTTTCCTACTGAAGTTAGAATCTTTTTTAATGAATATGTTGATATTATTGTGGATGAATTGCCAAATTCTTTACCTACTGTGAGAAGTCTTTGTCATCATATTGACTTGATACGTGCTTGATACCTGGTGCAAGTTTACCTAATAAGGAAACATACAGATTAAATCCTCAAGAGAATGAAGAAATCAAGCAACAGGTTCAGGAGCTGTTGGATTAAGGAATGGTGAAGGAGAGTTTGAGTCCTTGTGCAGTACCCACTATGCTTATCCCAAAGAAGGATAGTGGATGGTGAATGTGCACTGACTCCAAAGCAATTAATAAGATCACTATCGGGTACATATTTCCTTTACCCCGTATTGATGATTTGATGCATTGTTTGAGTGGTTCAAAGTATTTTTCAAAGATAGATTTGAAAAGTGGTTATCATCAAATAAGAATAAGAGAAGGGAATGAATGGAAAAATGCATTCAATACTAATGATTGATTGTATGAATGGTTAGTAATTCCATTTGGGATTACTAATGCACCTAGTACTTTTATGAGATTGATGAATGAGGTCTTGAAGGAATACACTGGAAAATTTGTGATATTGTATCTGGATGATATTCCGATTTTTAGTCAGAATAGAGAAGAACATTTGAAACATCTTAAGATGGTGTTGAAAACCCTGCAAAAGGAGAAGTTGTTGATAAATCTTAAAAAAGTGTAGTTTCTTGAAGAAAGAGTTGATTTATTTAGAATTCGTAGGTTCAGAAGAAGGGTTGAAGATGGATCCATATAAGGTGCAAGCAATTTTAAGTTAGCCAGTTCCAAGCAGTGTGTATGAGGTATGAATTTTTCATGGCCTTGCAAGATTTTGTATAAAATTCATCAAGAATTTTAGTCAAATTTTTGCGCCTATAATAGTCACTTTCAGGGAAAGTAGACAACCTTTCAAGTGGACAAAAGCAACTAACAGAAATTTTAAATTGTTGAAGAAGAAGATCACTACAAAGCATGTTCTAGCTTTTCCAAGTTTTGATAAGGTTTTTCAGGTAGAGACAGATGCTAGTGGGACACCAATAGGGGTTGTTCTAAGTCAAGAACAAAGACTAGTAGCATACTACAGTGAGAATTTGAATGAGGAAAAACATAAGTATTCCTCATATGAAAAAGAGTTATATGTTGATGTGCAAGATTTCAAGAGATGGAGACATTACTTGATGCCTAAAGAGTTTGTATTATATTCTGATAATCATTCTTTACAGTTTATAAATAGTCAACCTAAATTAAGTCAGAAGCATGCTAAGTGGGTGGAATTTTTTCAGAAATTTACCTTTGTAATCAAGCATACAAGTGGAAAATCTAATAAAGTTGATGATGCTTTAAGCAGAGTAAGTTTTCTCTTGCAAGAGATTAAGGTCAATACTTTGGGATTCGAAAATTTGATTGATATGTATAAGGAATATGTGGATTTTAAAGATGTATATGAATCCTATGAGAATCCAGTTACCCATAATAGAATCCAATGGTTATACTACATGTTACAGGAAGGATTGTTATTCAAAAATAGTAAGTTATGTATTCCAAAGTGTTCTATGAGATAAAATTTGATACAGGACAAACACAGTGGAGGTTTTGTCAAGACATTTAGGACAGGATAAAACATTTTCTCAGGTGAGTACTTTCTATTTTTGGCCAGGAATGCAGTATGATGTAAAGAAATTTGTTGAAAAATGCAAGATATGTCAACATGCCAAAGGGAGAAGACAAAATAATGGACTATATCAACCCCTAATTATTCCAACTAGGCCTTTGGATTACATCAGTATGGATTTTGTTCTAGGATTGCCAGGAAGTCAAAGGGGAAATGATTATATTTATGTTGTAGTGGATAGGTTTTCAAAAATGGATCACTTTATTGCTAGAAAGAAGACCAATGATGCAACAAACATTGCTAACTTCTTCTTTTCAGAAATTGTGGAGTTGCATGGTTTACCTTTAAGCCTTGTGTCTGACATGGATAGTAAATTTGTTGGTTATTTTTGGATAAATATATGGAAGAATTTGGGCACCAATATCATTTTTAGCTCTGCTTATCATCCTCATATTGATGGTCAGTCTGAAGTGGTAAATAGGATTTTGGGAAACATACTAAGAAGTCTTGTGTATGAAAATCCGAAGCAATGGGACTTAGCTCTTGCTCAAGATTAGTTTGCTTATAATGATTCTTTTAACAAAATTACAGGTATGAGTGCTTTTCAGGTTGTATATGGAATGAACCCAAGAGGAGTATATGAACTTAAAAATTTGGGAGGACATGAAAGAAGACGTGCAGATGGTGAAAATTTTGCATCCAGTATGCATGAGATGCAAGAGGATGTGAAGAAGAAATTGCAGGAAAGTGTAGGAAAATACAAACATAGAGCAAATATGAAAAGAAAGGAAGTCAATTTTCAGGTTGGAGATTTAATAATGGCCTATCTTAGGAAAGAGAGGTTTCCTAAGGGAACCTACAATAAATTGGCTTAAAAATATTGGACCTTGTAAAATTCTAAGGAATTTTTATGCGAATGCCTATGAAATAGAACTTCCTTCTGATCTTTAGATTTCTCCTATTTTTAATGTTTTAGATATATATCCTTTTAAATATTCAGGTGTTTATGCAGAAGAAACAACTTTAGGTAGAGATGGTTACTCTATATATTGGCAATCGAAGTTACCACAGAAGGAATGACCCCAAATTGAAGCTATTAACCCAAAAAATCCCTCACACAGCTCTAAATGGCCTACACCACCCAAGGACACCCATACACGACCCTCATTTCACCCCATTGGACCCCCACACCCTCAAAAAGGGGCTAAAACCCCCCAAAGGAGCTAAAAACACCAAAAGGAGCTAAAGATAGGGCAGAAGTGGCTAAAAGCCCAAAATATGGGCTAAATCCCTAACCAAGGGCTTAAAACCCTAAAAATCCCCAAAAAAACTATAAATAGAGGGGTGGGGGTCACTCTCAAAACACTTCTCCCTTGCATATTGTTATGATGCCCAAGTGGATGCCTTGAGATCCTTTGTCTCTCAAGCCACCCACACTCCCTCTCCTCCATCTTCCATTGAGCCATAGCCCCCCCATCTAAGAGAGGTGCTTCTCCAAGCTAGGGCATGGTGTCCCATTCCATCAAAGAGAAGGTATACCAATGTTCTTTTATGTATTTGCTTTAGTATTTTGTAGTTTTTCCTAACCCATCTTTGTTTGCAAGTTTTTTTTTGAACATGTTTTTGCACGTATTTTGATTCTAATAGTTGTATGCAGGTTGTTGGAGCTAAACCCTAACAGTGTTTGTAGAGGGGTTTCCATCCATTTCTTCTATTTTAGTTCTGCTTAGTTTTCTGACTGTTTTTCTTGTATTTCACCACCAGGAACCTACCCTTCCATCCTATAGATGGAAGGTGGCCATTCCTACCCTATAGTAAGGGAGAAATCCATGCTATAGAACTGGAGACCATACCAGGTCAATCCCACAGGATCCCTGGGTCTGTTTTTCAAAATTTCAAGTTTTAGTTTAGTTTTTTGCCCTAGGTTAATTGTTTTGTTAAATCTAGTTTAAAATCTTGTTTATTTATAGTTTTTGTTACTGCCGAGCCTCCATGAGGCAAATTCGAGTTCATTTTGCCATAGTATAGGTTACTGACAGTCGGATCTGACTCGGGGTCAAAAAAAATTCACTTTTCGGAGCAGGTCGCACTTATTGGGCCCAAACAGGGGACGAGGTCACCCATTTGAGCCTCATAGGTGTGACCAGATCACCCTTTTACCCCTGAAAGGTGTGACCCCCTTCCAAGAGATAGCCTGCTTCTGTCTGCCAAATCTGAGCAACCCCCTCGCCTGTTTCTGGAAAAATTTGGTGACCCCCTCGCCACATTTGACCCGAAACATGCGATATGTCACTCAGAATTGGGTTTTTAATAATTAAGAACTGTCAGTGCAGCTCAACCACCTCTTTCCATTAGAATTGTTTTATTTTTGTTTATGTTTATGTTAATGTCAATTTCAGTTACAAAACAAAGTGTAAATTGGATATTGAATGGGTTAATGAACATAGTTTGACTAAAACTCACTTAAAATCAACAATCTTGCTTAACCCTTCCTCCTCTACCCAGTCATCACCCTTTCGGGTATTCTAGGATAAGACGAAGGGCATAGCTCATATAGTGATAGGAACTTCACCCAATATTGTTCAAAACCACTAAAAGCGGGTGACTTGGAAGGTAGAGGGGGTAGAGAAGGAAGGCTTCTCACGGCGGTCAACGTCCTCCCTGTTGACCAACCTTGCATCTGAAATATGACCTATGGATCTATGGATGGGGTTAGTCCCATTGTGTTGAGAGCCCAGTACCTTCTCTTGGTTGAAGAAGAATATAGGTGTAAGGTAGTCACCTAGTCAGGCTATCACAATTCAAGATAAAAAATGGTATATGTCTACAAAATTTATGTTTATTTACTGCTTCCATCCACAATGATATGAACTCTGTGAAATATTCATAAACCAATTGCAGCCACCAGATAACAGAAAAACAAAAATACATAAACACCATACCATGTAAATCAACCCAACTCAGTTCGTGACGCTGAGAGAGCCACTAAAATTTACAAATTTACACTAAGTTAAAAATCTGCAGTCTTCGAGGACATAATTCCTTGACTGCCTTAACCATGGGAAGTACTTGGGCTCAGCCCAAAAACTCATCATGAGGAGTACCATGGGAACCCCAAATTAGCTGGCCGTTGAGAGGAATTGCCAAGTGAAACGGGCAACGACCCCCACCAATTGAGTAGCACACCCATGAGGAAAAAGCCAAGCGCTGTCTTCTGGTAGTCTTGGTGGCCGAGTGACCACCTACAGCCAATAGGAAGCCATTAAAATTGGGGTCAAATAATCATTACCACCAGTTTGATACACAAATTTAACACAATTGATCCCTCGTGATCTTCCTCGCGCCTAAGAGGCGAACCACCACAGTTCAGGTCATTAAACCGACATCGTCGAGACCATTCTCGATGACCTCCCACACCATCAGAAGGCCACACATCCTCTGATTTAGATTCATAGACATATCAATATGAACTAGACCTGCACACTGCACCATCAATCGCCATGGCTGGTGCAAACCCGGATCCATTTTTCGGCATAGCAATTGCTAGTGGACCCATGTCCACACCACAAAATATCACCAACAACCCTGCAGGTGGCCCCAGCATGGTTATGCAAACTGTGATAAGTCAGCTACGACCACCCATATTGACCAGTTAAGCTATCCCACCTGCAACACATGGGGGAAGTGGCCCTTCCACCTACACTGCCCCTCCTTTCATACATGGGGGTAATACCCCTTCCACCTACACTACCCCTCCTGCCATACATGGGGGCAGTGTCCCTTCTTCCCACACTGCCCCTCCCACCACACTTGGGTGCACTATCCCATCTACAATGGTGCCACAAGAACCCCCAGCAATGCAGGTGCATTATGCACCTGTAAACCCCACCACCATGGCTGCCCCATTGCACATCAACCTAGGGTCAAACCTCCCTTTCATGGCATGTCTCAACTTGCCTGATTTGGTGTGGTTAACAAATGACCCTATCCGCCACCAAACTTTTTGGCCTCCCATGCCAACCAAACTACCCGCAGATATTCCCAAGTTTGAAGGGAAAGTAGGGAGGGGAGTGCCCCCAAAACCACATCATGACATCTCATCTATGGTGCTCATCAAATAGCATCGTAGATGATTCAATTAGGCTAAGACTATTCCAACGCACCCTCACAGGTGCTGCAGCCAAGTGGTACATTGAACTACCACAAGACAAGTACCCAAGTTTCAACTCCCTGGCTTTCATGTTCCTACAATATTTCCAACTCCCCGTCAGATATGACGAAGGGGTGGAGATCTTGTTATCTTGCCGCCAAAATACTGCGACCCAGATAACTGACCACATCCATGAGTGGTGGCGATGGCGCAGTCTGTGTAAGATCCAACTTGATTACAGGATCTTCCTGGATTGGTTTCTCAAAATCTTGCTCCTACCTATAGCAAAGGACGTCGCATCTGAACATCCCCAATCCAAAGAAGAAGCCATCTTGAAAGCCCATTAGTTTGATCTGATTTATGCACAGTCTAGGTACCTTTACACTGTCATTCCATATGCTCCCCGTGTGGATACCTCCTACCGAGATGCACCGGGGGCATCCCATGCTACAGATGGCATCATAGGCTCAGTCTCCCACCAACCATAGCACCGTCCAACACCACCTATAATACCACCACAACCAAGAAACGCTGCTACTGTTTCCTACCAAAACCAAACTCCAGACTATGCAAGAATGATGTCCCAGTCTGGAGCCACAACTTCTTACGCACAACCTGTGCCACCGCAGTAGGTTCAGGCCTTGGCTTGTCCAACACAGCAATATGCAAGGAAAATGCCCACATTGTTGGCATCACCACCCACCCAAATCTACTATGCACCACCAGTGCAAGCGGTTCGAACCCCCGCCCCTATTCCACCTGCTCCATTGGGACAGGTGTTTGCACAACAAAACTGTCCCAACCATCCAGCTCCCAATAATCAACAAGGGCAAGCTAGGAATAACCAACCCCAAAACCAAGGCAACAAACAACCACAGGGAGGTGGTCAACAACCAAACCCTCCCAACAATGCCGCGGCAAACCGGCCAGCCCAAAATCCTCCATGACCAAATGCACCGAGACGCAATGCCCAGTTGCGTACAAACCAACCATGCACACTCTGTGAGGTCTACGGGCACTACACATTGGAGTGTCCCTTCATGGTTCATGCTAAGAAGGCCATTAGGAATGAGGTTCAACATGCCACCAACACAATGAACCAAGCCCAACCCAACCCAGCACCACAAGGACCTCCTCCTATGGTGCTCCAAAACCCATTACCAGTCCAAGGATTGGTGGCAACTGCACCCCCTCCCCAACCCAATCCCAACGCTCCAGGGGCACCTCCCATGGTTGAAACAGGTGTCCACCACCTGCTAGCTATGACAACTAAAGAGGTCAATCTAGAGACCAGACAAAATCAGTACGGGACCAACACCGAACCCGCTGACACATCAGCGGCATCTATGTCCAAAACGGTCAATGCACCTCTTTAGTCAACCCCTTTCTTGTGCCCCCCCATACGTCGGGTTACCAATAACGCCATAGCTAGAGCTGCTATCAGCTACAGCATTGTGGATGATTTTGCCCAAACACCAACTGCCATGTCCACTCTTGAGGTACTCAGTGCCAAACGCAGCGAAAATCCTTACTAGCCACCCTTGGGGCTGTAGACCCCTTCGACTCCAATTTGATCACATTCAACACGGAAAATGGAGAACCATGAATTCCATCAACCATTGCCTTTCAAATCCCGGTGTCTATCCAAAATTTTGTTGTGCACCGATGTAGTGTGGATGAGGGGGAATCCACGTGCGTTATGTCTACCCAAGTTTGGTAGAAACTTGGATCCCCAATTCTGCAACCATCCTCCACAAATCTGTGGGATTATGATGGCCATCCCACTAAATCCCAAGGAATCCTCCCTCACGTCCCCATCACATTAGCCGGGAAGACAGTTCTGATTGACATAGAGGTTATCAATGCTCATTTGGACTATAACCTTTTCCTCGAAAGAAGTTATATGTACGCCATGAAAGCAGCCGCATCAACTGTCTTCCGTCTCATGATGTTTCCCCATGAAGGGAAAATCATGACGATTGATCAACTAACTCATCACGATCTGCAAGGACTAACGACACCCGCCAACGTTATCCCTATGATCAACACCATTGATCCTCAAGGGACTAGCACACACGCCAATGTTGTCCCTGAGATCAACACCATGGTTGACAACATACCAGCCTCCCCATTGTTGAATGTGGGCCCTGGGTTATTTGTTGATACCATCATGACGGCTCCTTTCCCCTTAGTGTCACCACCACTGACACCAAATGAAACTGCAGATTTGTGCATGCTCTCATCCAGCACCGCTGCACCCAAAAAACAACCGCAGTCGCAGCCCCAACCGCAACCACAACACCATCTGCAGCTGCAAAATCAACAGCATCCGCAACATCATCCACAACCATAGCATTACGCGCATCCGCAACCACAACCTCATCCCCACATACAACCATCAGGGAGTTATCTGGGCTCCTCTCCAGTCCATACAATTCCCTTCCTCTTTCCCTCAGCTGGTGTCATGAGCAAGATAGTAATGGCCACCCTAAACCTACCCAACTTTACATTGGGAATTCTTGTGTGGTATATTGATCCACCAGCTCAACCATCAATGCCCCAGGTAGTCTTAACCCCCGTACAACCTATTGCAGTCGAGTCTCACCCTCCACCTGGCCCGCAAAAACCAACCACCACACCCGCACCCGCATCGCCCCACCCAAAAAGAGCCAAGGGAAAGAATGTGAAAGCTACCACAGAACCGTGACAAATCCCGCCTTGTGTCGTTTACGAAGAACAGGCCCATCCAACTTAGAACTTCCCTGAGATTCCAATGATCCATGTGCATTTGGATTCCATGGATACAACTGAAAACCTCCCCGTGGTTGAACTTTCGACCGTTCCAATAGTAAGAAACAAGTCACTGAGAAAGAACCATGCTTGAACCCTCTGTGATTTGTACGGACACTATTCTCACCACTGTCAAGACTTTCATGTGTTCCGAATGGATTTAGCAGACCTCCGACAACATTCCCTTGAATCTGAGATCACCCTGATCGAAGAAGTTCACCCCCCACCTCCTTCTTCAAACACCATGTCCATTTACATGATGTCCATTTCTACAGACCCTCTTGTCTCCACCACCACCAATGGTCCATCAAACCTATCTCTTTCGTTGTTTCCACAACCGTAGCTCCATCCGCAGCCGCATCCTGAACCTCGGTTACCAGGAAAACAGTGGGGTTCATTCCCAATCAACATGATCCTTTTCCTTTTCCTTTTTATTTTCCTTTTCCTACCATCCGATATCGTGAGTAAGTCTAACTTGGAAACCTGCAATCTACAAGATTTCACACTGGGAGATTCTGTGTGGTACCTTGAAGCACCTACCCTACCTCTGAGGCCCCAGGATGTGTTGACTCATGTCCATCCAATTGATATTATGTTGCACCTACCTCCAGGTCCATCAAATACTCCTCTTGTCTCCAGGCCCGCCCCTCTTCCTCCAATAGAGACTGGGGGCAAGGCCACCAAAATCACAACCAATACCATTTACATGATCTCTAGCACCGATTTCCCTTCCATCTCATTACCTGTGGAAGATCCACCTGATCTATCCTGGCACCACTTACGTGATGACGGAGAGATCTGTAAGACGGACTCTGGTTTTACCCCATTCCCTTTAAACCATAGTGTGGAATCGGTTCTTCCCATAAAAGACCAGATTTCATCACCCCACCTTACCAACGACCTTCATCTTGACAAGGGGGCATACCTCTTCACTGACTCAGATGGTCGACTCTTGAAGAAGCCATGCAATGGGCTCCACCTCAAGAAATTTTATGCCTGATATAACCACTATGAATCCCTTATAGCGTAGTTTTTGTTGATGTAATTGTAACTTTGAAATGTATTCATCCATATATCTTATGTATTATACCCCGATGTTTATTCTGGGATGTGTTTTTAATGTATTTGAGTCATGTCATACCCTGATGTGTATTCCAGGAAGTTTCTATAATGTAAACAAGTCATGTCAAGTCATTGTGGGTAACTCTCCTATTTGTCAAGGGTTAAAGTCCCCGTAGTTGTGGGGCACTAGGGTTGTTAGACTATCCTAGAGAAGTCGACCCTAGGTGAGTCATTGTAAGTCGGGGCAACAGTCCCCATCAATGTGTTAAGGGTAACCCTCCTTGTTGGTCGGAGGAGGCAAAGTCCCCACAAGTTGTGGGGCACTAGGGTTATTAGACACTCCTAGAGATGTCAGCTCTAGTAAGAAATATTAAAGTGAGTCTGACATGTTGGAGTGGGTTTCAAGTGAACAAAAGAATATAAATAGAGATTGAGACTCTCTATTTATCACACACACACTCACTCATTAGGGCGCATGAGTGAGAGAGGAGAAGCTCTCTCAGTGTGAGAGAGAGAGACAGAAGCTGTGGAGATCATCTTTATGTTTTTGGGTTTTACTGTTTCCATTGGTGCTCATTCTATATCTAAGAAAGTTGTGTGGTTTTCTCCTTTATGGTTTCCCCGAGGAAAATTCTTTGTGTCTCTTGTCTCTTGTGCTTTATTGTTGTGCATGTTATTCTCTCAGTTAAAGATCCTAAGATCATAATGCTAAGCTTGAATGATAAAAATCTAACATGGAATCAGAGCTAACCTGAGAAGAAGACATTGTGCAGCTGTAGAAGCTAGGGATTCTTACTTTTTGGGTCTCTCTCCACAATCCATCAGCAAAAGTATGCTAGGCTGACTCTCCATTAAAGGGCGCATCTTTTTGTCGAAGTGGAATTCGATTCCGAGCATTTTTAGTTTTGGTGTGGAAAATTAGGGCTTTCTACAGAAGAGGAATTTTTTAGTGAGCCCGGCAAATGATTTCTCTCCTTATCAAAATCAAAGTTTAGAGACATGGATCAATATTTTTGCTTGGGTATAACTACGGGAAAGTTAAACCCTAGTTTGACCACGAGGTGGAAAAACCCTAAAATACTAAAACTGATACATTTTGTTACATTCGCTATATCTCAATATTGGAGAAGGATCAGGAGCTGAAATGTGCAAAGGTCGAATATAAAATCCTGATGTACACTTTTTCCAAAATTCAGCTTCTGCTTCACTATATTCTAGGAGATATGATCCCTCCAAGTTAGGGTTCCTGCCTCTTCCAGTATTCATCTCTAAATAGGAAACTTAGGGAGAATTGCTATATCTTGCGCTACAAAGCTCCAAATTAAATTTTGGAAGATGTTACAGAAAGGGCATGGACTTTAATTTCTTTAATCCAAATTTCAGACTCAGAAAATGAACCAGTGACACGTGGAAGTCTGTACAACTTTTATGTTCTGAACAGTCCTGTAACAGGTCACCTTGGGAAAATGATCATCAATCCCAATTGGTGAAACCAATTCTGATGAAACATATGGTGTTGGAATAGGGACATGTGCAGCTACCTTAGTGTAATGTTTTAGACTTAGAGGAGCATTAATTTCAGATATACTACAGAAATAGTAACAGGCATTCTGCAAAAGAAATTGGAAAACTAGGGCTTCCTGTTCCGGGAGCTTCCCTCCACTGTTTTTAGAAAAGGAGTACATTAGACAGCTCAAATTGAAGAGATATATATTTCTATCCAATCAGATCTAAAAGATTCCAATTTTTGAAAATTAGGGTTTCTCTGACAAACCCTAGATCATTCAGCTCCAGAACCAAGACAGACACCTCAAATCGATAAGATCTAATCTTTTGCTATTTTTATTTGAGGTTCTCATTTCAAAGTGATCTATCACATCATCTTGATGATAAGCTTGATGAATTTGACAACTTCCAAGCATGGAAGCATATGATCTCTCTGAAGAAAATGAATTGGACACCTACATGAGTAGAGAGGTTCCAGTTCCAGAGGGAGATGAGTCTCAAATCCTTACACAAGAAGAACTTGGTCAAGGCCAAGAAGATTATTGTTGATTCAATCACAGACCAATTTGTACCACAAGTGTCTTCCCAAAAGACACCGAATATGTTTGATTACTTGACCAAGCTATTTGAAGGGAAGATCATAAATCAGAATATGGCTTTGAGAAAACAGTTGAAGAATGTGAAGATCCAGAATGCAGAACAACTTGAAGCGGTAAAAGAAGAAGTGGAGAATGCAGAAGTTGTGATAACCTCCTTGAATGGCCTCCTAGGATCATGGGATTCATTCATTAAATGAATGTGTGCCAAAAGTAAGTGATTACTTTCAACAAACTCTGGGAAGAAGAAGAAGCTCGACTCATATTAAGAGAAGAGAAGATGGGAGCAACTAAAGATCAAGCTCTCACCATCAAAAGAAGATCCCTCAAGTGATGAGGAATATGAAGGACTCAATTCTTGAAGAACCTCTTATCCATGTTGAGCATTTGGATAAGAAATGATGAAGTCATGAATGAAGAAGATGATGAAGCAGAAGGATCAAGAAGGATTCCACTCACGAAACAAATAAAGATAAGTCATCAATTGTCATTTCATGATATTGTTTTGTTGTGCATTTGTGTATATTCAGTTGATGTATTATGCATGATAGAATGTTTGCATTAATGACAGTATACTACTAATATGCATGTGATGGGTAAGTAGCTCATGGTTCTATACAACTCTCCATTTCTACTTATCTAGAATGAAACTTCTTTGCTAACATATTGGATTAGTGCACAATTTCAATGTTGTCCTGGTAGAGATGAAAGGCATCTAAAAAATTTCCGTGAGATATGGATGGATGTTGTATTGGCTAAAGTAGTTGCATGATCATATATTTATGCATAAGAATTTTTAATTTTGAATATGCCATATGAAATGTTTATAACCATACAAATGCATTTGACTTGTAGGAAAGATCATGTACATAATCACCTACAAGCAAACAAGGATGAGACTTGTTCCGAAGAACAAGTGATGACAGTTCAAGATGAAGAATAATATGATGAATGCAGTGACATCATTGATGAAGAACCTTCCAGCCATGAATAAGTAACCAAGAAGAAAGGTTCAAGAAGAATGATTTCTAGGTTGCAGTATCGATACCTGAAGAGAATTTCGTAGTTCCATCATGCAGTAGATGGAAACATCATGGGATACAAGGCAAGATTCGTAGCACGAGGCATATACTACGAAGAGACATTTGCAACCACTAGAAATACACATGACAGGAAGAATCATGTGTGCAAATGAAAGAAGGCTTGTATAAGATCAGAAGACACCCATGGGATAACACATACATGAGGAGCTTGATGAAGACCTAAACCTTTGCTACAAGGTTGAAGATAAAATTCTATAGAGGATGGAAAACTCTTAGATGGGTGCGAGAAGAACCTTTGAAAATGTTCAATATAGAGGATCTTGGTATCCAATGATCCTAGATGGATACTACTTGTCACTCCGGTACATAATGTTTCAGTGCATAGAGTACGGAAGACAAAGGGAGTATGATGCTTTGCTTCAGAGGGAGTGACTACAGAAGATCTTGAGGTTCAACATGGTACGACAGGATGGATAGATTACTGATGACTCTAGGCTTTAATGAGAGTAAAGCAGATTCCAACCTTTGCTTCAAGGTTGAAGGCGGAAGACCAGTGATGATCCTGTTATGAGCCGATGCACTACACATGGAGGTGTGGACAAGGGAAGTATGCAATAGAGATCCTGAAGAGGTTCACGATGATGGACTGCAAGTCCATGACCACACCTATGGCATCGAACATGAATCTATTGAGTGATGCTTCATCAAAGATGGTCGATGCCATGATGTATCGTCGGATGTTTTATTCCTTGATGCATCTGACAAATACGAGAGCGGATATTTTCTTTGCTGTGAACACATTGAGACATGTTCACCTGATGGTTGCAAAGCATGCAGTGAGGTACCTGAAGGGTAAAGTTGAGTATGGGATCAAGTGTGATCTCTTGGTTTGGCAGGATGGAGTTTTGCATGGCACTGAGTATAGATAAGGCAAAAGATGTTGCCACTTTCTATTTGGGAGGTAGTATGTTTCCTTTGAAAACTACTATTTGATTTGCTTGATCTGACTTGCATGATGTAGAGAGGAGCAGTGATCCAGATCAAGATCTCTTGAAAGAAGGATTTCTAGCATAGCTGATGAGACAGGTTGTCTAAGCATAAGTCTTGGTGAAGCTCACAGGTTATCCTTACACGTAATCAGCCCTGATGTGATTCTATGCCAGAAATGGCCAAAGTGAAGTTTGAGTACCTCAAGGAGAAGCTTGGTGTTCCCGAGATCAAGGTTCCCTCCAAGGGGAAATGATGAGACCGAGATCCATTCTGACATGGTGAGAGGATTAAGTTCCTTCCATGGTCAGATGTAAGGGCTGAGCCATTCTATCATGGTGAGAGGGTTTGGTTCCTTCCATGTCAGATATGAGTGCTATGCCATTCTGACTTAAGTGTCAAATATAAGCGCTGAAAAAGACCTCCATGGAGGCTAGGCCTACAACCAGCATGAATAAGGGCTGGCTCTGTAGAACTTCCTGTGATGAGAAGAATGAAGAGATAGCACCATTTGATTTAGATAGCAGTAGTAATGATGATTATGATTCAGTGATGATCCAACTTTGATGATGATCTAAATCAAGTGATGATCCAGACTTGATGATGATCCAGTAGTGATGATCTAGATCAAGTGATGATCCAGTAGTGACGATCCAGATCAAGTGATGATCTAGACTTAATGATGATCTAGTAGTGGCAATCTAGATCAAGTGATGATCCAGAATTGATGATGATCCAGATCAAGTGATGATCCAGACTTGATGATGATCCAGTAGTGACAATCCATATAAAGTGATGATCCAGTAGTGACAATCCAGATCAAGTGATGATCCAGTAGTGACAATCCAGATCAAGTGATGATCCAGACTTGATGATGATCCAGTGATGATGATCCAGATCGAGTGATGATCTAGATCCAGTGATGATGATCCAAATCAAGTGATGATCCAGATCCAGATGAAGATGACTTGAAGATGAAGATGAAGAGAACTCAATGATGATCTAGATGATACAGAGAAGAATACTTGTGTTGATAAATTGTGTCAATAGAATACCTTCCTAGTTAAGAGGGAGTGTTGATGTAATTGTAACTTCGGAACGTATTCATCTGTATATCTTATGTATTGTACCCTGATGTTTAATCCGGGATGTGTCTGTAATGTATTTGAGTCATTTCATACCCCGATGTTTATTCTGGGAAGTTTCTATATTGTAAACAATTCATGTCAAGTCATTGTGGGTAACCCTCCTATTTGTCAAGGGTTAAAATCCCTGCAGTTGTGGGGACCTAGGGTTGTTAGACTATCCTAGAGAAGTCAACCATAGGTGAGTCATTGTAATTCGGGGAAATATTCTCCACCATTGTGTTAAGGTAACCCTCCTTGTTGGTCAGAGGAGGAAAAGTCCCCACAAGTTGTGGGGCACTAGGGTTATTAGACACTCCTAGAGATGTCGGCTCTAGTAAGTAATTGTTAAGTGAGGCCGACATGTTGGAGTGGGTTTCAAGTGAATGAAAGAATATAAATTAGAGAGTGAGCCTCTCTATTTATCACACACACACTCACTCATTGGGGTGCATGAGTGAGAGAGGAGAAGCTCTCTTGGTGTGAGAGAGAGAGACAAAAGCTGTGGAGATCATCTTTATGTTTTCAGGTTTGACTGTTTCCATTGGTGCTCATTCTATCTCTGAGGAAGTTGTGGGGTTTTCTCCTTTATGGTTTCCCCGAGGAAAATTCTTTGTGTCTCTTGTCTCTTGTGTTTTATTGTTGTGCATGTTATTCTCTCAGTTAAATATCCTAAAATCATAATGCTAAGCTTGAATGATAAAAATCTAACAGTTTTTTTCCTTTTTGTTTTTCAACATTTTTTCACCACAAGTCAGGCGTAGCACCATTAGCTTCCAGTTCAGAGTCACCTGGAGCCTGTTAGAGACACCTCTCACACCTCTGGGCTTAAATTTCCATTCTCTATCTTTTTATGAGACCATTGTCTCATGTTTAACAATCAAATTTCAGGACCGCTTCCTAGAAGTCACCTCAATTTACAAGCCAATGCATGGCGATGCAAGTGTCTGCGGACCTGTACTTGCATCACTCTTTCCTACCACTACTCATATAGTTTCTCAGTCCACCTCCCGTTAAGGAACACCATTTTTATTTTTATCATATAGCTGTCTACTTCGTCCACCGCACCTTATGCGAATCTCTGGACCATTGTCCAAAAGACCAATTATTTATTTTACATGTATTTGGCATATAAACGCCTCTGAACTTGCACTCACATCACATGTAGTCAAGTCTGTCCACCACAATTCACACACGACTCTCTTGACCTCTGTCTGAGAGCCACCTTGGTTTGCGTGCCTCTGTCGCACCGACTTGCGTGCCTCTGCCGCAATCTATCCCGTGCATATATTGGTATGTTTGAGAGCCACCTGCTCCATCCATACTGTGTGGATGGCCTTTGGACCAATGTCCACCATCTCAACATGGGGCACCGCATGTGCCACCGCAATCAATTGACCATATTAGAGTTTCGTTTAAGCTCTTTTCTTACTCCTAAAAAAATGAAAAGATTGTCGAGCGTAGCTGCTTCCTTTCCCGCTCGTTAAAGTATAGGAAAGGGCATCTACATTGTCTTGTTTATCTCCTTTTATGGATTACGTAGACGTCCATATAATGAAAAGGACCACCTTGGCATATTCAATCCAAGACCGTTCCCCTCTGCATACTTATATGCTTTCTTGGGAAGAGGAGCAGAACTTTACGAAAAATCTCACCATGGGTTGTCGTTGAGCTCTTTTCTAGCCTTCTCATTAAGAAAAGATTGCCGAGTAAACTTGGTTTTGTTCATTCTCTTAAAATTATTTGAATGACCATCTGGTCAGTATAGGTTTAACCTTTCCCGTCCTAATTGGACTACCAACGGTAAAGAAGTCTCTCGTCCCCTAGAGAATGGGAGAGCTCTCGTATGTATACTTTTATCCTTTTTCGGGCACAGGAGACTACCAATGAAAAATATCCCCCAATGGATTCTTCTTTGTGCTTTCAGACTCTCTAAAATTGAAAACACCATCGAGCATTTACTTTCTCGGGCTCGCCAAAAATCCACGATATCGTACCACAACGGTGTCTCTAGACACCACCCCACAAAAAATAGTTTGGCAGCATTCCACCTTTGGGTCGCTTTTGTTTAGAGTACTCTGCAATGGGTCTTCCTTGGATCCCATCAATATCAAAAGTGTCTATCTCCCCCAATTATTTCCCATCTGCAGTGACATTCCTGGTATTACAGCTATGATCCCATTCCCATGAGTCAGTTTCATTTGTTGCCTGGTCCACCCTGCCGTCATACTCTGAACAAAGGAAGTTTGAGTCTACTACACTCCCCCTGCCCCTATTCAACTCTTTCCCTTCCCCCCCTCCATTCAGTGGGTTAGTCCGCATATTGTCTCACATCTTTCGGTTATCTCCCTTGCGCTTCTGGTCAAGAAAACACCATTGCATTGACCTGGGGCAGGTCTCCCTCTATCGACGAAAACACACATATTCTAGAGTATAGACCCAGAGGTCCCTGTATCTTGGTTTCATTAACCTCATTTATGAGTTCCTTTGACCACTTGAGAGGAGTCCTTAGTGGCTCTCGAAATGGTTGTTTCTCACGCGCTCGACTCCAACTACATCATCGCACCGTTGAGATTCATATTTGGTTGAAGACCCCGGATGTCACCTGACTCTAGCACATTAATGAGTCTATTTGAGGGACCTAAACAAGTTATGTCCCTTATGATTTCCAGGTTGCGTTGGAGACAGTGTTCAGAAGCCCCAGCAGTGCTTCTATATAGATTTATGATTGATGCAGCATACTTGTACCACAGAGACTCTGACTCTTCATCAGTGAGTCCATACAGTTATGTACCATTCCAATCTAGCAAGCTATCAATCATAAAGATAAATCATTCCATGAGAATTCCATGGGTCCAATCTAGCAGTTCTTCAGATTGGTATTGTATTTAGCCTCTCATTGAGGCAACCACTATGTATCATCAATTGTATATGATCGGATCTTGTATTATAGAGCATAGATCACATTATTCTTTTGACATTGTCACGAGCATGGGGATGCCTGCCTCATCCGTATGCATGTCACACATTATTTGTATCTCACCCATTGATGGGAACCATATTAATACAAAAACCAAAAGCCACCATGCCCCATCCCAGGAAGTACCCCCTCTCTACATCAAATCCTATGATGTCCGTCGGCCATACGATGAGCTCCTGCCCTCACACATTAGGGGCCAATCTGTTAACCCAAAAAATCCCTCACTCGGCTCTACACGGCCTACACCACCCAAGGACACCCATACACGACCCTCATTTAACCCCATTGGACCCCCACACCCTCAAAAAGGCTTAAGAATGAGCAAAAGGGCTTACAAACCCCAAAAAAGAGCCTAAGTAGTTCTCCTAGGGGCTAAAGCCTCCAAAAATGAGCTAAAACCCCCCAAAGGGGCTAAAAACCCCAAAAGGAGCTAAAGATTGGGCGAAAGGGTCTAAAATCCCAAAAAAGGGGCTAAAGCCCCAACCAAGGGCTTAAAACCCTAAAAAGACCCAAAAAAGCTATAAATAGAGGGCTGGGGGTCACTCTCAAACAACTTCTCCCTTGCATACTATTATGCTTCACGAGTGGATGCCTTGAGACCCTTTGTCTCTCAAGCCACCCACACTCCCTCTCCTCCATATTCCATTGAGCCATAGCTCCCCCATCCAAGAGAGGTGCTTCTCCAAGCTAGGGCATGGTGGCCCATTCCATCAAAGAGAAGGTATACCATTGTTCTTTTCTGTATTTGCTTTAGTATTTTGTAGTTTTTCCTAACCCATCTTTGTTTGTAGGTTTGTTTTTGAACATGTTTTCGCAGGTGTTTTGATTCTAACAGTTGTATGCAGGTTGCTGGAGCTAAACCCTAATAGTGTTTGCAGAGGGGTTTCCAGCCATTTCTTCTATTTCAGTTCTGCTT
This sequence comes from Pseudotsuga menziesii, assembly GCA_001517045.1. Lineage (NCBI taxonomy): Eukaryota > Viridiplantae > Streptophyta > Pinopsida > Pinales > Pinaceae > Pseudotsuga > Pseudotsuga menziesii. The sequence goes on from LPNX010622031.1 coordinate 491,332, forward strand.
AGTTTTCTATATGTTTTTCTTGTATTTCACCACCAAGAACCTACCCTTCCGTCCTATAGACGAAAGGTAGCCATTCCTGCCCTATAGCAAGGGAGAAATTCCTGCTACAGAAGCTATCCTTGACAAAATGATTTCAAGGAGTATAAGGAACAGGGATTATTTTTTAGTATTTAGTCAAGTGAAAGTATCAGCCTTCTGAAGATGCAGCATGGATGACAACACTAGATATTTCCAAGTACCATGTACATCCTGAATACTTATTGAAGAATTATTTTCTTCCCCCGGAGTATGATGCAGGAGCATTGAGACAAAGTCCTCTATTTGCTTAATAAGCAATCAATGTTGTTTTTTCATTTCCATGTAATCAAATTCTAGAAGATTAGGGTTAGTTATTAGGATTTATTTTGATTGTAATAACTAGAAATTTGTCACTATTGTCCTCGAATATTGTAAGAGGTTGCTCGAGGGTAGGTTAGTTGTAGATTTCCTTTCTTGGGGGTTCAGATCTTATTATTCAGATCTGATAGGTTAATGAATCTCTATTTAAATGTAATTGATCTAATATATAAGCAGGCATAAGGGAAGGATAATAAAGAGTATGTAAGTGTGTTATTTCATTGAATGAAGAACAAATCTTTGTAATCTTTGTGTGTGTTTTCATATATTTGATGTCTTCCTTCAATAACCAGAAAACAAGATTTTAATCTCCCTGTGTCTATGTGTGTGTGTGATTTTATGGTTCGACATAACATTGAAGAATCCCCAATAGCGTAGAGTCATTTTTGCATCACAAATTAATCATTCCATCGATTAATTCAACTGTCACAGTATAATCCAATAATATGTGAAATTCAGTCGATCAACGGTTGTGGTTAATTTCTGAAAAGGAGAAGTGAATATCCACAAGTGTGAAGGCAAGATCTGCAACACGCAACAGATCGACGGTCATAAGCGGGGCCGCAAAGAATCAACAATTCGATAAAATCAAATTGTGGAGGCCAACTTTGGGAAATTTGGAAGGAGGACCTGCAATCCACAATATGCATGCGGAAAGGACCGTTGTGGCTGCAAAGTTGCAGACTTTTGGTTGTGAAAGTTGGTGAACCCGCAATCCAAGATCTGCAAATTATAGAACAGAGCCTTGTGGAAAAGGCCTTGCAAAATGAATCTTGTGGAAAGAGTCTTGCAGAAAGACGATTAAGGAAGACTAAGTTGCGGAAGCATTGAGTTGTGGAAACTCAAGATTGCGGAAAGGTGGAGTTGTGGAAGGAATCATTTCCAAAAGGATTGAGTTGCGGATACTCAATATTGCGGAAATGTGGAGTTGTGAAAGGACTTAGTTGTGGAAGGGTAGAATTGTAGAAGGGTATTTTCTTATGATGCTTCTTAAGTGCAGTTAGAGCCTTATTAGGTGTGAGTTGTCCTGAAACAATTAACCTTTCTTGCTCATTGATCAATCCTTTACAAAAATCATCAAAAGTTTGTTTCGTAGTACTTTGAGACAATTCTAGAGCTTTATTCCTAGTTTGGATGAACATATCAAAACAAGATTGAATTTTACGTTCTACAAGAATAATAAGAGCAGTGTCAGTTTTCTTATAACCTTTACCACAACTATTTAATTTCTCATTTAACATTTCCAATTCAGCAAGATATAACTCAACTCTTTCAAAGTCGGCAGGTTCGAGGTCAAAGATTTTCTTTTCAAGATAATATGCGGAAACATCGTCAGATTTATCAAATAAAGTGTCACATGCCCCAATTTTGCAAAAATAATATTATCTTATTTTATTTTATTTAAAACAATATGTTAAATTTTATGCTAAGTTGTAATTGATGACTCAGCAGAGTCAAGGATATTGAATGTCATTCTGAATATTTTAATTATAAATAAATAAAAGTGGAGGCAACAGCTTAGGAGAGCTGTTAAAAGAGTGTTTACTGGTCAAGTTGGTGGAGGAGACTGGGTGGAGAGAAAACAGACAAGTGGCAACATCCTCAAACCTCTTCCAACTGTTGCAAGTGCAAACCTCCCTGCATTTGGGGTCATGATCCCCAAAGAAAATGGGATCAGAGCAGGTGGCTCAATTAATGACAACTGACCCAAAAGACCTAGTCAATATTTATAAAAATGCCCATTGAAGAGAGCTGAGGCTACTCATTCTGGAGAAGTGATCATTCAATTGAATGAACTTCAGAGAAATTCAATGGCAAAGAAATTTATGGAAAGAGTTTGAGGGGTTAACTGCTGAGTAATCTAGTGCAACTTTTCAGCTGAAGGATCTTACTGCTGAGTGCAGAATCATTACTGAGTCATTGGACTAGTTTTTTGTTTGCTTCCTCCACCAATTCTCAGCCAAGGAGACCAGGATCAGGCTCGGGGGTCCTGAGGAAGCATTGTTTGAACGCTCTCCAGGAGTTGGTAGGGAGGAACGGCCTCCTAACGCTTTTGTTGTCCAGCTTAATCAGGTTCTACAATATTTTGTTTTACTATGTTAAATGGTTAAATATGGATCTGACAGATAAATGAATGATAAGTATTTAGTTGTAAATTGTTAAGAGTTAGTGATCTTTTTGGATTAATGAAAGAATGAATCTGAATAGATGAAAATAATTCTAATCTATGTTTTTCCACGTCTGGAAGGCCCAGACCGTACTCCAGCACAGACAGAGTATTTAAAGTAGATGAAGGAACTGATAAGAGATTGAAATGATTAAATATGTTATGCATTTTACAGTAGCAAGTAATTTATTTATGTATGAAGAATTTTATCAGAAAAGAACGAAAAGCTTCTTTTTTTTCTATGTTTATTGTTGAAACAGCTTGTTTATGTAAGTATGCTGGAAAAGAAATATAACTCATTACAGGTAGCAGGTTTATTATATTAATAAGTTACTCTAATAGATAAGATATTATACTTATATATAGTACATTATTTTGTTATTGAAATCAAATTATGCATGAGGGTAAACTGTGATATGCTATATATATATTTTTCTTATGATTATTTAATATCCAGCTACTTATGCGGTAAAGGATTTACAGTTAAACTGCTTTATTTACTTTCAGTCCATTGAATATCTAACTACTATTCATATAATCTATTTACTAAAAATATTAATTAAACCTAGTTTAACAAATACTATGAAGCTAAGTAGTGTATTACTAAAGTATCTAAAGTAAAAAGAGCAAAACTAAACTAAGTTGCAGAAGCTGAACTCGGAGTATTTCAACCTGTTGGATTGAGTAAACTTAACAAAAGGAATATGATAATAACTAATAAATAAAATACATTTCTAGGTAAAAACTGTTCGGTAATTATCGATAGGTTATACCTGCAAACAAAAGCTACAGGGTCGAAACCCTAGTTTTTAAATATTTGTTCTAATAAAAGAAACCAAGCTATAATCCATTGGTTGGATCTTTATATACAACCATAAACAAATAAACTGTTACCGATGATTCACAGACCTCTTAATTTATATACGAATAATTACAATTTAAGAAGATTCCATTATACACTAATGATAAAATTAACTCAAAACACTTGACCTGTAAACACTTGACGCTTGCAATGATGGCTTGGGCAGTGTTTTGACTCAAGAAGGGCATGTTATTGCCTATGAGTCTAGAAAATTAAAAATTCATGAAAAGAATTATGCAACTTATGATCTGGAATTAGCAGTTGTTATACATGCTTTAAAGATGTGGCGACATCACCTAATTGGCAGAAAATTTATTTTAATGACTGATAATAAAGGATTAAAGTATCTGTTAGATCAGCCTAATTTAAATGCCAGACAAGCTAGGTGGCTAGCTTTTCTAAGTGAGTATGATTTCGAAATTCAGAACATTAAAGGTAAAGAAAATAAGGTTGTTGATGCATTAAGTAGGAATGCAAGGCTAAATTTTGCAGCACTTATACTACAGATTTGGATGAACAGCTTAAAGTAGGAATAGAACAAGATGAAATTTATCAAAATTTACAAGCTAAAACTAAAGAAAGTCCAATAGAAAGCTTAAGTAAAGGGCACAGTCTGAATACAAAAGAATTTTTACTGTATAAAGACAGAATGTATGTACCTAAAGTTAAACTGTTAATTCTGGATGAAATTCATAAAACTCCATACTCAGGTCATCCAGGCTACCAAAAGACTATAACTATGTTAAGAAAAGAATTTTTTGGCCAAATATGAAGACTGAAGTAGTAGAATATATTGCAAGGTGTTTTGAATGTCAGCAGGTGAAAACTGAACACCAACACCCAACTGGATTACTTCAGTCGTTACCCATTCCTAGCTGGAAATGGGAGATAATTAGTCTAGATTTTATTACGGGACTGCCTAGAAATCAGAATCTAAATGATTCTATCATGGTAGTAGTTGATAAGTTAAGCAAAGCAGCTCACTTTATACCTGTTAAGACTACATATAAAGCTGTAAACCTAGCTGATATCTTTCTAAAACAGATTTTTCAATTGCATGGAATACTGAAAGTTATAATCTCAGATAGAGATCCTAAATTTACAGGAAACTTTTGGAAGTCTCTATTTAAAGGATTAAACACTACCTTAAATTTTAGTACTTCTTTCCATCCACAAATAGATGGACAAACTGAAAGAGTAAACCAAGTACTGGAAGATCTATTAAGAATGTATGTGAAAGACCAGCCAAGTAAATGGGAGGATTATTTGCATCTGGTAGAATTTGCTTATAATAATAATTATCAGACATCAGCTAGATTTAGTCCTTTCGAAATTTTATATGGAAGGAAATGTAATACTCCTATCTCTTGGAGTAATCTAGTGGATAGATTGGAATTAGGTACTGAACTGTTAAAGGAAATGGAAGAAATTGTGAAACATGTGAAAGGTAATTTGAAAGTTGCACAGGATCGGTAGAAAGGTCAAGAAGACTTAAAAAGAACTCCAAAGGAGTTTCAGGTAGGTGAACATGTGTTCATCAAGGTAAGGCCCAAAAAGAGCTCTCTGAGATTGGGGAGTTGTGTAAAATTAGCACCTCATTACTGTGGTCCATTTGAGATTTTGTCCGGGATTGGACAAGTAGCTTATCAATTAGCATTACCACCCAATTTAAAAGTACATAATGTTTTTCACATTTCTGTATTAAAGAAATACGCTCATGATGCTACTCATGTTGTTAACTGGAATGATGTACAGGTGGAACCAGAAGGAGATTTTCTAGTGGAACCGAACTGTATCCTCGGGCGGAGGGAGATCACACTTCGGAACTACACCATTGGACAGGTGAAGGTGCAATGGAAGCACCTTAGTATAGAGGAAGCCACCTAGGATTTAGAAACTAATCTGTGAGATGCATATCCAATTCTGTTCCAGGGGAATTCTGAGGATGAAGAATAAATAACATCAAGGACGAAGTTATGTTCTAAGGGGGTGTGTATGTCACATGCCCCAATTTTGAAAAAATAATATTATCTTATTTGATTTTATTTAAAGACGATATGTTAAATTTTATGCTAAGTTGTAATTGATGACTCAGCAGAGTCAAGGATATTGAATGTAATTCTGAATATTTTAATTATAAATAAATAAAAGTGGAGACAACAGCTTAGGAGACCTGTTAAAAGAGTGTTTACAGACAAGTGGCAGCATCCTCAAACCTCTTCCAACTGTTGCAGGTGGCAACCTCCCTACATTTGGGGTCATGATCCCCCAAGAAAGTGGGATCAGAGCAGGTCGCTCAATTAATGACAACTGACCCAAAAGACCTAGGCAATATTTATAAAAATGCCCATTGAAGAGAGCTAAGGTTGCTCATTCTGGAGAAGTGATCATTCAGATGAATGAAATTCAAAGAAATCCAATGGCAAGGAAATTTATGGAAAGAGTTTGAGGGGTTAACTGCTGAGTGCTCTAGTGCAGCTTTTCAACTAAAGGATCTTACTGCTGAGTGTAGAATCATTACTGAGTCATTGGACTAGTTTGTTGTTTGCTTTCTCCACCAGTTCTCAGCCAAGGAGACCAGGAACAGGCTCGAGGGTCCTGAAGAAGCATTGTTTGAGCGCTCTCCAGGAGTTGGTAGAGAGGAATGGCCTCCTAACGCTTTTGTTGTCCAGCTTAATTAGGTTCTACAATCTTTTGTTTTACTATGTTAAATGGTTAAATATGGATCTAACTGATAAATGAATGTTAAGTATTTAGTTGTAAATTGTTAAGAGTTAGTGATCTTTTTGGAATAATGAAAGAATGAATCTGAATGGATGAAAATAATTCTATTCTGTGTTTTTCCACATTTGGAAGGCCCAGACCGTACTCCAGCACAGACAAAGTATTTAAAGTAGATGAAGGAACTGATAAGAGACTGAAATGATTAAATATGTTATGCATTTTACAGTAGCAAGTAATTTATTTCTGTATGAAGAATGTTATCAGAAAAGAACGAAAACCTGCTTTTTTTCTATGTTTATTGTTGAAACAGCTTGTTTATGTAAGTATGATGGAAAAGAAATAGCAATAACTCATTACAGGTAGCAGGTTTATTATATTAATAAGTTACTCTAATTGATAAGATATTATACTTATACACAGTACATTATTTTGTTATTGAAATCAAATTATGCATGAGGGTAAACTGTGATATGCTATATATATATTTTCCTTATGATTATTTAATATCCAGCTACTTATGCGGTAAAGGATTTACAGTTAAACTGCTTTATTTACTTTCAGTCCATTGAATATCTAACTACTATTCATATAATCTATTTACTAAAAATATTAATTAAACCTAGTTTAACAAATACTATGAAGCTAAGTAGTGTATTACTAAAGTATCTAAAGTAAAAAGAGCAAAACTAAACTAAGTTGCAGAAGCTGAACTCGGAGTATTTCAACCTGTTGGATTGAGTAAACTTAACAAAAAGAATATGATAATAACTAATAAATAAAATACATTTCTAGGTAAAAACTGTTCGGTAATTATCGATAGGTTATACCTGCAAACAAAAGCTACAGGGTCGAAACCCTAGTTTTTAAATATTTTTTCTAATAAAAGAAACCAAGCTATAATCCATTGGTTGGATCTTTATATACAACCATAAACAAATAAACTGTTACCGACGATTCACAGACCTCTTAATTTATATACGAATAATTACAATTTAAGAAGATTCCATTATACACTAATGATAAAATTAACTCAAAATAATAATTGTTTACAAGTAACAGAGCTCACTTAAATGACTGAAAAGAAATTCTTTAAGAAGGGTTTCATTCGAAGAAAACCCTAGCTTATCTTCCTGAGTAAACAATAACATTTATAAATTATATCATGACTAAATGATAGTCTTTAAACATTAACAGAAATCTTTTACAAAGTATGTTAAACAGTAAATAACTACATTATATTACAAAACGCATTAAATAGTAAATTTATTTATTCATAGTCGAATAGGGTAGAAACTCTATTTATACAGAGTCACCAAATAGTACACTGCTGAAAACGAGTCTAAGCTCGAAGGCCGACTATCTAAAAAAAACAAAAATCCAATACATTACTTTACCAAGCCAGAAAGTTGAACCTTAAAAAAAAATACAACACCCAGCTCACGACCAGGGTTACCCATCAATGAAGCGAGGGTAGTAAACAGTATAAAATCCAATATTAACTTAAAAAGAAGTTGTAGTGACAATGGCGAAGCTGGACAAGTTTCCAAGCTCAGATGTTGCCCCGACCGATTACCCTATTACAAGTAAGGGAAGAACCCGTTCATTGAAAACCAGGGCTTACCCGTTTCAGAGCTAAGAGCCATGCAGACAGCTAGCAGCATCACCTACACTATTTTCAAGGAGAAGTTACAAGCCCTACAAGTGCATAGCACGATAATTAGTTTTGAAATTGCTATTCCAATAAAAAAATTACTGTAATCACAAATTTAAGATAAAATAATGCCTTCGAAAGACAGATATATTATATACCTATTAAAGAAAGTAAACAGTTTAGTAATTAGTCTGTCACCAACAGTAAAGCTGGAACACGAAGCTTCAAACCCTACAACGATGGCGTAGGAGAAAACTAATAGCAGCAGAGACACGACGTTGTACAGAAGTGGCAAGCCACGAAATGAAGGGAGAATGAAGTCACACACAGACTTTATGCAAGTGCAAAGCAACAAGCAACGAACCCTTGCAGGGTAAAGGCCACAGTACAAAGAAAGGAATAATACCGAAAAATGGAGGTTGAAGTAACGGTAACCAAGACTTAGAGCAATTTAGAACCAGAAGGGTCTCACGACTGCCATGATAGTCTTGTAGAGTAGCCGAAGGCCGCGTGAACTGCAGAGGGAAAATGATGATGAACTAGGGTTGCAATGAACTTATATATCCAACACTTGGCCAGGAGAAGACCACGTGTTCACAATAATTTAAACCATGCAGTGGGTCGTTTCAATAGTTTTGCCTGCAATCCAATAATTTCCAATTATTTAAACAATGATCATAGGATGCATAAACTATAATATAAACCTTGTTATTTCATCATATTTCGATTATTCCACTTATCATATGGTATGTTAGTTCAACATTGGGATAACAACGTTAAATCAACGTTGACCTAGCAAAAGGTGTCACCACTTAAACTTTGATTTATCCCGAATTCAATCATGCATAGAATTTATCCCATCGTTAAACTTATGTCCATTATATCGTAACTTTGATAACACGATATGGATATTTGTTAAACCATATTTCCATTATCGTTAACCTTAGTAAGTGTAATGATCACTTATTCGGAAGAGATTAATTTGAATGGTTAAAAACCATCGAACTACTATAGTTTCTATATTTAAATACATTGTGGTCTATGCATGGTTACACCCTTTTAAACAACAATTCAAGTTGTGACAATTATAAAGATTGCATAGCATAGTTTTGAGTATAATTCTTGAACTCTTACAAGTTAAACGTTGTTTTAGACTTGTATATCTAATAAACAAAATAGTTAATGTATGTTTATAAGCCTTATAGAAACCAACAAATCAATTGCAGTTGGCTAGAATAGTAATAGAACATATTTATGAATTATTTTACATAGTTCAAATTGGTTTAGACTTAATAGATTATGGTTGTTTCTTAACTTGGCTTTTGCTAGTAAACTTACCACATCTATATATTTGGTAAATTGGTTTTGGGATTATACAAAATAACTGTCGCTTAACATAAGATAGATGGTTGACCTTTTTAGAAAGCATCAACCTCGAAAACTGTTTGTAGACAGTAACTTAATACAAGAAAAGCATTATAGAAAGAATAAGAATTGCCATGGAATGATCCTACTCGAGTCTAGAATCAATAGAACCACATGGATTGACGTAGATTTAAGAAGTATAGGCAAACAATGTTTTCATGTGAAAAGACATTATTGTTTTTACACTAATCAAACTTATGTTGTCAAGAAGTTTATAGGATGTAAGTTTCCTTGCAGAAGATAAATATCGTTCAGTTTGTTACTCAAGTAAAATAGTATGATAATGTATAATAACTAATAGTACAATCAGTATAACATTGCAAGATATGCACATTAAAGTAGAAGTTGCTCTGCAGCTAATATTTTTAGTTTAGAGCCACAGTAAATATCTTTACTGTTGCTATGTTCGATAAAGAAAGGAACTCATTTAATTGAACTTTGTTTATAAGAAAAACTGAAGAAAACAAACTATTTTACCTCATGAAAGTTGCTAGGAATTTAGCTTCTTATTTACTAAGCTTATTAATTGCAAATAGAAACACTTATGGATACTTTAGGAAATTTAAAACGTTACTCGTTCAATCATACCTGTAAACCTATAAGAACAAGTAATCTTTCTGCGTTAGCATAAATTCTAAGTAAGCCCAGGATTCAAGGATAGATTCCACCTACTTGACATAAAGAGGACTCATCAGTAAACTAAATTAAAACAATATGCAAGTAAACTTTATTCATATTACAAAAAAAAGAAAAATGCTTAGTTAACGTATTTGAGATTATGTAATACAAATCAATTGACTGCTTCTTTTGTTTCTAACCTTTAGTTGTTAGTAAACTGCAATTTCAGCATTTTATGTTATCTCAAAATTTGAATTTTTTGTGAAAATTTGGGGTTTTGACATGTGGTATCAGAGCACAAGGTTCAAACACTAGGCCTTGATGAAGCCCAACTAGCTTTTACGAAACAATAAATCGAATTATCATGCTGATGTATTTTCTTTTAAATGTTATTCAATCAGAGAAATTGTTTTATGAAGTTTAACAAACAGGTATAGAAAGGCTAGAGGAATATGCAGAGGAGGAATCTCCAGTTACTGAACCAGGAAACTTACCAAGAGATTCTATACCAAAGGATTTAACTACCAATTCCTTAGAACTGTTACAAACTGTAAAAGACCTAAAATCTGAAATGGAGTCTGTAAAATGAGAGAATGAAAGGATTCTGAGGGCTCAGGAGGAGGTGAATCAAATCTTAACAGAAAGGTTTCAAACTGAGGGTAGGGGTAGAAGAACTGAATCAGAAGATACAAGTCGTCAACATAAATCTAAAAAGATGAAACATACTAAAGATGAAAGCAGTTCATCTTCTGAGGTGTTTGGTGAACAACGAAATTTCCATTCTACTAGTGATAGTAGTGATGATAATCATTACACTAAAAAGAAGAAATACAAACCTTATGAGGAAATTTCTGGGGAATTCAAAAAGATAAAACCACCAACATTTAATGGAGAGACTGAGAAGGGCGAGGAAGCAGAATCTTGGTTATCTAGGATGAAAAATTACTTCCAAATATATAACTATTATAACTAGTTAAAGGCTAGAATGCCTATCTACAACCTCTCAGGAAAGGCTGACATTTGGTGGCAGGACTTGGTGGCATAAATGCTAAGTAAGCCTAGGATTCAAGGATAGATTCCACCTACTTCACATAAAGAGGACTCATCAGTAAACTGAATTAAAACAATATGAAAGTAAACCTTATTCATATTACAAAAAAAGAAAACTACTTAGTTAATGTATTTGAGATTATGTAACACAAATCAATTGACTGTTTCTTTTGCTACTAACCTTTAGCTATTAGTAAACTGAAATTTCAGCATTTTATGTTATCTCAAAATTTTAATTTTTTGTGAAAATTTGGGGTTTTGACATAAAGAGGAAAGAATTTTCCATACATGAACCAGGTTGTCTTCTTCCTCAATACTTACTTGAAGACTATCTGCAACAGTTTCACCTATGAGCCCCCTTTCTTAATCACGTTTAGCTTCCCATAGAATCAAATCATCAGCATTAGTAGGTGTCTTGTGTTCACCATTAACTAGCCTCCAAACATTCTTACTCATGAGAACATCAATCATCTTTCTCTTTCAAGCAAGATAGTTAGATCAACTAATTCAAGAATAGAAACTACTTCGAAAGTCATAATGAGTGAAATTTTGTCAAAATAAGAAACCCTAATACGGAAAAATGACATAAAAACAGTGAAGAACTTGAAAACAATTACACTTTACTGATCTGAATCTCCAAAAGCACAGTTAGAAACACAGTAAGGAAAAGAGGAGAAACTTTCACTTAAAACTCTATGAAACAAATGTGCCCAGAAAAACCCAATCTTCTGTTCTGAACGCATAGGTAGATCCAGAATGGCTATTCCAATTCCAAAAATAGGTTATAATAAAAAATGCGATAAGAAATGACCAAGTTACGGCCCTTTTGTATAAATGTCATTTTTATTACCGAAAGGAAGCTCAAAAATACCCAGTTTTCTGTTCCAGTCATGTAGATGGTTCTAGAATGGCCTTTCCAATTCCAAAAACATGTATAATAAAAATTCTAGTAAAAGCTTACCAAGTTACGGCCCTTTTTTATAACTCCCATTTTTATAATCAAAAGAAAGATCTCCTTGAGGAGAGCCCCGAAATCATGTAGATCTACAAAAAAAACATCAAGAAACCCTTGAAAAAATTTTGCAAAAATCTTACACAACAAGTTAGGGTTAGAGTAAAAAAAATGCAGAAATATGCCCAAATCTGAAGAGAAGCCTAATGGCTACCAGATAGAAAGCAAATCTACAACAAAATGGCAATGCCCAAATGATAATCGTTATTGATTGAAAGCTATAGAAGGTAATAGATCATAGCAACCCGCTCTGATACCATGTTAGAATAGTAGAGTCAAGCTAAACTAGTTAACCTATCTAAGCAACCAACAACATATCATAAAAGATAAGAACAGTAAAGAAAAGGACAAGAGAACACCGATATACGTGGTTCACCCTAATGGGTTACATCCAAGGGAAAGTAGTCTTCTATTATCTCCAGAATGTCTTCTCCAATCTTACAAGAGAGCAAAGCACAAATACCCCAAAGAATATAGATGATGTACAATAGTGTCACAATAGTACCACTACTACATCAAGAATGCATGATATGTAGAGGCTCACTTGACCCTATTAAATACTAAGAGATGAGGAGGAATTGTTCTCACATATTGCATGTGGGATAATATAATTCTCCAAAATAACATCTCTTAATACAATACCATGGACAAATACTCTACACAAGTAAATACAACACCATATAACTATGGGTTAAATGTATTACTCTTTTACATAAGATTGTAGACAACTTCCGACATAATACAAAGACATTATTACCTTCCAAGGAATATAATATATTCCAACAAGGTGGACTTGCGGAAGGATTCAGTTACAGAAAGATAGAGTTTCAGAAGGGAAGAATTGGGGAATAAATATTGTGGAAGGGAATTTTGATCAATATTAAGGTTGATTAAGAGAACTTTAGGCCTGTTAGCTTTAATTTACCATCAGTTTTGGTATCAAATCTTATCATAACCTGTAGAATAATAATGCAGATATGGGGACGAGCACGTGGATTTCCTATAGGACATGGTCGAGGAAGAAAAGCTGCGGAGACAGACACCCAAAGGGAATTAAGAGAAATCTAGACCAGAATGGAAGTTATGGAGCGAAGAACTTATAGAATACAGACACTAGTGATGAAGAAGAATCCTCTGAAGATGAGCAAGAGGAGGTTGTTGAAGAAGTAAAAGTGATGAAGACGTTGATGAGGGATAGTAACAGACCCAGATTTGAAGTCCCTATGTATGAAGGTAATCTTAATGTTGAAGAAATCATGGACTGGATCAATTATTTAAATAAGTATTTTGACTTTGAAGAAATTGAAGATAAAAAGGAGGTGAGATATGTAGCGACCAAAATAAAAGGACATGCATTTATCTTGTGGGATGAACTCCATATTCACATACAAAGAAGAGGTAAGTCTAAAATTCATTCTTGGGTTAAAGTGTTGTATAAAATTAAGTCAATTTATGCCTAAGTATTATTATTTAAATCTCATTAGACAGCTACAAAACCTTAGACAGAAAGGTATGACTGTTAAGGAATATACTGAAGAGTTCTTTAAGTTGAGTATTAGAGCTGGACAGACAGAAGGAAAAATAGAAAGAGTGGCCAGATATATAAATGGACTGAGATTTGAGATGCAATATGAGATTAGTTTGTTGCCCTTAAGGTTAGAAGAAAAGCTACTAAGAATACAGAACCAGAAGAATCGAGGGAGAGGTTTAGTCATAGGATCTCCAAACAGAGGAGGTAATTTTCATACCTCTAAGGATGACGCAGAAGAGTCTAGTAGTCGCACACCCCAAAGGGGGGGGATTCATGGGAGGTAGAGGCAGAGGAAGAAATAGAGAATTGAAATGCTATACATGTGGAGAAATTGGACACATGTCATAGGAGTGTCCAAGGAACAAACCTGTAGCTCATACGAATGCAAATATTGTTGAATCTCCTAAGGAATCCAATGAAGAAATAGAGGTAAATAATCCTCCTGAGGAAGGATAATCTCTTATGCTAAAAAGAGTTGTGGTAAAGATAGACAAGAAAGTGCATGAACTAGCCCAGAGAAAGAGTATGTTCATGACTAAATTCAAGTTGCAAGGTAAGTGTTGTAAAATGGTCATTGATAGTTGTAGTACAGAAAATTTGGTCTCCATGTAGATGTTAGAAAAGTTGGGATTAGAGAGGATGAAACACCCAGCTTCTTATAAAGTGTTCTGGTTATATAAAGGACATGAGCTCTTAGTGAATGAGCAGTGCAATGTGGAGTTTCAAATTGGTACTTATAAATATCTGGTGTTATGTGATATCATTCTTATGGATGTGTGTAGTATACTCTTAGGGAGGCCATGGAAATATGACAGAAAATTTGTTCATGATGGAAGAAAGAACACTTATTCTCTGGAAACAAATGGAAGAAAACATACATTGTCACCATTGGAAGATGAAGCAGTTCAAGAAGGTTCAAGATCAAATATTTCGGTTATGATTGGGAAGGAACTGTTACAAGAAGTCGAGAAGGAGGATGACATACATTTTTCTATTGTTGGTAAACCAAAGGTATTTTTAACTTCTACAAATTTAGATGATTTTCCTACTGAAGTTAGAATTTTTTTTAATGAATATGTTGATGTTATTGTGGATGAATTGCCAAATGCTTTACCTCCTGTTAGAAGTATTAGTCATCATATTGACTTGATATGTGCTTGATACCTGGTGCAAGTTTACCTAATAAGGAAACATACAGATTAAATCCTCAAGAGAATGAAGAAATCAAGCAACAGGTCCAGGAGCTGTTGGATAAAGGATTGGTGAAGGAGAGTTTGAGTCCTTGTGTAGTACCCACTGTGCTTATCCCAAAGAAGGATAGTGGATGGCGAATGTGCACTGACTCCAGAACATTAATAAGATCACTATCAAGTACATATTTCCTTTACCCCATATTGATGATTTGATGCATTGTTTGAGTGGTTCAAAGTATTTTTCAAAGATAGATTTGAAAAGTGGTTATCATCAAATAAGAGTAAGAGAAGCGGATGAATGGAAAAATGCATTCAAGACTAATGATGGATTGTATGAATGGTTATTAATTCCATTTGGGATTGCTAATGCACCTATTACTTTTATGAGATTGATGAATGAGGTCTTGAAGGAATACACTAGAAAATTTGTGATATTGTATATGGATGATATTATGATTTTTAGTCAGAATAGAGAAGAACATTTGAAACATCTTAAGATGGTGTTGAAAACCCTGCAAAAGAGAGGTTTCCTAAGGGAACCTACAATAAATTGAAGCTTAAAAATATTGGACCTTGTAAAATTCTAAGGAAGTTTTATGCGAATGCCTACGAAATAAAACTTCCTTCTGATCTTTAGATTTCTCCTATTTTTAATGTTTTAGATATATATCCTTTTAAATATTCAGGTGTTTATGCAGAAAAAAGAACTTAGGTGGAGATGGTTCCTATATATATTGGCAAGGGTATTTACCATAGAAGGAACGACCCCAAATTGAAGTTATTCTTAACAAAATGATTTCAAGGAGTACAAGGGACAGGGATTATTTTTCAGTATTTAGTCAAGTGAAAGTATCAGCCTTCTGAAGATGCAGCGTAGATGACAAAACTGGATATTTCCAAGTACCATGTACACTCTGAATACTTATTGAAGAACTATTTTCTTCCCCCAGAGTATGATGCAGGAGCATCGAGACAAAGTCCTTTATTTGCTTAATAAGCAATCAATGTTGTTTTTTCATTTCCATATAATCAAATTCTAGAAGGATAGGGTTAGTTATTAGGATTTATTTTGATTGTAATAACTGGAAATTTGCCACTATTGTCGTCGAATCTTGTAAGAGGTTTCTTGAGGATAGGTTAGTTGTAGATTTCCTTTCTTGGGGGTTCAAATCTTATTATTCACATCTGATAGGTTGATGAGTCTCTATTTAAATTTAATTGATCTAATGCATAATCAGGCATAAGGGAAGGATCATAGAGAGTATGTAAGTGTGTTAGTTCATTGAATGAAGAACAAAGATTTGTAATCTTTGCGTGTGTTTTCATATATTTGATGTATTCCTTCAATAACCAGAAAACAATATTTTAATCTCCCTATGTCTATGTGTGTGTGTGATTTGATGGTTCGACAAAACATTGAAGAATCCCAAACAGTGTAGAGTTGTTTCTGCATCACTAATTAATCATTCCATCGATTAATTCAACTGTCACAGTATAATCCAAGAATATGTGAAATTCAGCGAATCAACGGTTGTGGTTAATTTCTGAAAAGGAGAAGTGAATATCCGCAAGTGTGAAGGCAATATTCACAACCCGCAATAGATCGACGGTCATAAGCGGGGTTGCAAAGAATCGACAATTCAAAAAAATCGAATTGCGGAAGCCAACTTTGGAAAAGTTGGAAGGAGGACCCGCAATCCTCAATATGCATGCGGAAAGGACCGTTGTGGCTACAAAGTTGCAGAAGTTTGGTTGTGAAAGTTGGTGAACCCGCAATCTGCAATCCATAAATTACGGAACAAAGCCTTACAGAAAATGCCTTGCGAGATGAATCTTGCATAAAGAGTCTTTCATAAAGACGATTACGGAAGAATAAGTTGCAGAAGCATTGAGTTGCGGAAACTCAAGATTGCGGAAAGGTGGAGTTGTAGAAGGAGTCAGTTGTGAAAGGATTGAGTTGTGGATACTCAATATTGTGGAAACGTGGAGTTGCAAAAAGGACTTAGTTGCGAAAGGGAAGAATTGCAGAAGGGGATTTTGATTAGTATTAAGGCTAATTAAGAGAACTTTAGTCCTGTTAGCTTTCATTTTCCATCAATGGAAAAGGATTTTTTACTAGTTAGAGTCCATAATGACTCGCTTTAACTGATAATAATTAGATGTGCACCACCGAACAAAATATGGGAAATTCAGGATCTGGTCTATATAGAAATGGTGGAAATGAGACATATGGACATCATATACATCAATTCCCTGTGTTTCTAAGGTTTTAAGTTTGTTATGTATGTCATCCATAGGGACAAAAGACAACACTACGTCAAAAATGTCTCCATCCATGTCCACAATTATTTATTCAATTTTATTAAAATCCCTAACATGTTCTTCAACTTCACATTATCCTTCCATTTTAAAAAATATTTGGTGAGTTAAGATACGTGGCCTTCCTGGAAACTAACAGCTAGAGATACCAGGTCTAACTTGAATTCCAAATGTGCAAGCACATTTTTCCTCGGGCACAAAATGAAAATGCCATCTTTCCACATGACTTTTCCTTTTATAATATTCCAAAAGCAGTTTCGAGATCGCGGGGGGCAGTTTCTTATCACCGCTTTTCATCTAGCGAAATGATGAATCTTCGCTCACCATATGGAAAGTGGTAAAAAATCCACTATCTCTTTCCCTTTCCATATTACTTGCAAGTTGAGAGCATGGAATGCACTCCAACCATCGATATTTTCCCCTTCAATCTTACATCATTTATCACTTCTGACCTTTAACATACCCTAATGATCATTTCGCCAATATTTATCAATGTTATAAATTGATCACTTTCACTCAGCGGATTCCATGTTCATCGTTAATCTCATCCCATATCAGATCCAGGATTTCAACTCTTTTACAAGGTTCTACAAGGCACTTCATATTCTCTTCTTAGTCACTTTTAACCCATCTTGTGGTCCTATGGGATGTTCGATCTCCTTTTAAATCCTTACATGTTAACCACTTGGTCATATCAAAACAAAATTTGAAATAAACCCCATCTCTTTCCTTTTAACCTCTTCCAACCATGTGGAACAAAATTTGTGCTAACAACTGGCTCCAACTGAGGATGATATCCTCCCAATGAGGTAGCAAAGAACTCATAGATGATTTCGAATAAAATGCATTATATATGCATGCTATAAATTCAAAAACAAGACTGCAAACCAATCTCTTTTTCCTTTTTTCTCTGTACATAAAATTTTAGAAAAATTACAACCTCCATATCTTAGTTCCTTCAATTTTGGGCTTCAAATCCTTCAACCTGTCATTCATATTCAACTTTAGACAATAAAATATATACAACTAATATACAAATCCTCTTTTGTATTCAATAAATATAATGCTTGAGGAATCTTCCATTCACAAGAGCTCCTCCAATATCAATCCCATTTTTATATTGCAAAATAAATCTATTATCACCTCGATAGGAAGCAACAATATAGGGACCTTTCCATAAGTGATCAAATTTTCAATGTTTATCTTCCTTCTAGCATCTCGTTTTAACATTAAATCATTTATTTGGAAATTTCCTTCTTTGATTTTTCTGTCAAAAGTCTTCTTCATATTTTCTTGATGTACATGGACCCTATCATATGCCCTTTCTCTCATTTTATGAAATTCTATCAACTGATTGGTCCTTCTCTACATGTGGTTTGGTTATTCATCATGTTCCTGCAACAATTTTGTGACTAGTAAACCCAAAGAAATTGGAAAATTAACTCTGCTCCATATACCAGTTGAAATGGTGACATGCCAATAGCCATTTTTGTACTTATCATGTCTTCCAATAATGAATATTTAAATTTGGCATGTCATGCTCTTTTATTTTCCTCTAACAATTTATTAATGATTCTTATTAAACTCTTATTTGAGTATTCAACGAGCCCATTTCTATGAGGATAATGATGCAATTGAATGATTCAAATTGATATGATACTTATGACAGAACTTTATCAACTTATTTGACTTAATGGCATGTGTATTATCTGTCACTGTCCTCCTAGGACATCCAAACCTAGAAAGTATATTAATTTCAAGAAAATCAATTATGAAAGCATCTATGGCTCTCCTTGTGGGTATAACTTCAATCCATTTTGTGAAATAGTGTGTGGAAGACAAAATCCATTTGTGCTGACCAGAAGAGTTAGTATTAATTTCTCCAATACAATCTAATCCCCGTTATTGAAAAGGTGCTTCCACTGATATTGGGTTCAAAGGAAGAGGTAAAAATTTTATTTTTCCACAAAAAAAGAATTCATGACAGGTTGCAATTTCTTTGTAAACATTAGAAAAAATACTAGGCCAATAAAATCATGCTCTTAGAATCTTGTTAACTGTTACTTTCCATGAATGGTGGCCTCCACACCCTCCCTGGTGAAATGCTTTCATTGTTTTTTGGGCTTCATTTTCAAGCAGACAATTCAGCAAAATACCCTCTGGGTCCTTCCAATACAAATATTGATTCAAAAAAAATTTAAAAAATTGTTTCTTTCAATTTCACAGATCTTGCTCTGGTCTTTCTTAAGTTTGGAGGTGCTTGCAAATTATGTAAAAAATAAACAATGTCACTATACCAAGGGGATAAAGAGAAATATTTGACTACCTATAAATCTGAGCTTGGTCCACTTGAAATATCATAAATAAAATTTATCTTTAGAGAATCACAATTTGATTCAGTCGTCAACTTAGCCAACTCTTGTCCTTTTATCATCTTTGTAGGCTTATTCTCCAAGTCACATTCCAACAACACTGCAATCCATTTATCTCTTTTTCCTTTAGAATCTGGTTGAATGAGAATATTTTTTATAACATTATTTGGCACATATGAAAGTATATGTGAATGCAAAATATAAACCTTGAAATCCTTTAGTGACTTTATTAATGCATATGCTTGTGTTTCCATGATATCATATTTTAACTATGCATCTCTCAAAATATTACTAAAAAATGTAATAGGTTGTTCTACATTTTGTTGATTCTTTTGTAATAATACCCCAGCTATGGTATGCTCTAAAGTAAAATAAAAGACAATAAAATATTTTGAAAATTTTGTGCTAATCAAAATAGGTTCCTATGTCAATGCTTTCTTGATATCATTAAAGGACTTCTTATATTCTAAAGTCCACTTAATATCACTCCCCTTTCTCAACATATTTGTCACATTTCTCAAAATCTCAGCAAAACTTGAAATAAACCTTCTTCAAAAATTTACCTGCCCAATAAAAGATTGAATCTCCTTTTTGTTACTTGGTATTTCCAATTTCTGAATAGATTTCACTTTGTCAGGATCAATTTTAATACCATCTTTGGATCTTATATGACCCAACAATTTACCTTCTTGCATGGCAAAATTATATTTCTTAGGATTCAAAGGTATACCAAACTTTTTACACTTATAGAACGCTTTTTCAAGATGTTTGATATGATCTTTATCATATTTTTAATAAACTGTGATGTCATCCATATATACCATTACAAATTTATCTTTTCTTTTGCAAATACAATATCCATTGCTCTATGAAATGTTACTCTTGCATTCATCAACCCAAATGGCATTTTTGCATACATAAAAGTTCCCTAAGGTGTTGTAAATGTTGTTTTCTCATGAACTTATGGGCATACTTTTATTTGATTGTATCTTGAAAAACCATCCATTACAGATATTCTTTTTGCTCCCACAATTTTTTGTAAAATATGGTCCATTTTAGACAGAGGATAGTTATCTTTTAAAGATACTTTATTCAAATTTTTGAAATCAACAGACAGTCTTATCTTACCATTTTTATTTCCGAAAGGTACTAAATTTTCTACCCACTTTGAAAATCTGAGTGTGAAAATAATATTTGCATTGAACAACTTCTTAACTTATTTTCCAATTTGTGGAAGTAACATAGGATTTATCCTTCTAAGTTTCTACTTGAAATGCTTCTCACCTAGTTTTATGGGGATCGTGTGTTGAATAATGGATGTATCATATTCTTTTAGATATCCATAACTCCATGCAAAAACATCAGAAAAATTCTTCATCAACTCAACATATTTAATTTTCTCCTCTATTGGCAAATATTTTTAGAGCTTCGCTATCTTAGGCTTATCCTTTGTTCCAATATTGTGATCCTAAATTTCATCTTCCTGAGGTTGAACCTTTGGGTTTTTAGCTACATCATTTTTATCAAATAATTTATCTAAACGTATGAGTCGTTTTGGAATAAAAATTAATTTTGAGATGGATAATGTCCTTTCCACCAATCATACCTTTAAGGTTTCCTTGTTTCTCATTTTCAAATATAGACCCTTCATCTTCTTCAGTATCTTCCAGATTCTAGTTTTCTCCATCAATAACTGTATTAGCAAATTCATATAACATTTGTAAAAATATTTTAATCTATAAATCATCTTGAAAAAAATTCAATATTTTGAATTATTAGGAATAGAAGGCCTATTTACAACTTCAATTTCATACTTTTTGTTTGGATAGACAAGAATTTTGAAAGCTCCAACAACAGGAGCCAAAGAGTCTGCTATTTTATTCTATATTCTAGGAATCACCATAACTCTGTGTTGATTGAAAAAAATTCCAAACATATCGCAAACTTCATTTATGTATGCTCTCATCCTTGGATTCTTAATCTGATAGATTCCATTCACTTTATTAATTACCAACTCAAAATATCCATATACATCAATCATGTTTACTTTTAAACATTTCAATACATTCGATCCTAAAATCAAAGCCTCATATTCAACCACATTGTTTGTACATTCAAAAGTCAACTTAAACGAGTATACCATGAATTTTCTATCTATATAAATTATCAAAACACTTGCACCAACCCCTTCTTTATTTATTGATCCATCAAAATGCATTGTCCACACTCCTTCATCTCTCTATTTTTGTTCAAGGGCCTCCTATTTCTTGGAAAAATAATCATTTTCTTTTTGTTCATCTGACATTGGTTGCACTTCTTCAAAATGGAAATCATTATAGAAAATAGAAGACCCTAGATCATTATCTACTACATAAATGGGATGATTTTCAGGTTTTTTTTAGCAACTAACCACATAAGCAAGCATTTTTTCTCCATATAATTTTATATGTTTTCCAAAAAGTAGAATTGTAGCAAAATACATACCCATATGCAAGGTTCCTTTTAGCTTTGAAGCCGAAGACCTAGACAACAACATACCAAACTTTGGGGGAATATATGCAACAACTACATACATGATGATACTCTTAGCTGGAATCTAGGTAAGATTAACCACCAAATATTTAATCGACCCCAAACATTTAACATTTCCGTAATCATAAAAAAACAAGTCTTTATATGGTAATGTAATCTCCAATCCCAAACTTTCTACTACAACCCTTGGAATCAAGTTATGTGAAGCTCCTCAGTCAAGCATGGAATTGTGAAGGATCATATCATGGACAGTCATGCTTAGAAAGAAAGGTGGAACATCTTCTGTATTACCATCTTCTTCTCTGGGACCAAGAACAATGGTTGGGGCATCATCATTCAATTCCAATGTATGAGGATGTTATTCTCCTTCACTTATGACCATATTAGCAATATTTTCTCTGTATTCATTATTCTTCAGAAATTCATTAAAGGGAATTGAAATTTTGATTTTAGAAATCTCATTCTCTAAACTAAAAGGCATGATTGTTTTATCACTTTCTTTGAATGTTTCTTTTGTATTCTCTGGGGATTTATTTACAACATCTTCTTTTTGTTTTTATTTATTATGTTGACTACTGGAAGGATGATTAGGAGGAATTTTTCCTTTATTTACAATTACATCCATATTTCTTAAGTTCGGTTTTCTCTTAAGATCATTTACAACATTCCTATATCCCCTATGGTATTGTTCTATTTCTAATTCAAAAGTATTGCAATATTCTTCTTGAGAAAACATGTTATGTTCTTATTTTTTCAAATATACCTCAGGATCAACAATATCAAAGTGATGTAGTTCATTCTCCAAAGGGTCAGATTATTCTTCCTCATCAACAAAATTATCTAGGTAAGGAGGCCTCACCTGCTGATCTTCTACATTTCTTTGATTTATTTGTCTTATTTATGGAGGAGTAGGTCTCCAAAAATTAGGATTTCTAATTTGTGGCTATTGTTGATATTTGTTATGAGGTCTAATGTCTAGGGCCAGTCTCTCCATAATTCTCATCATAACATCAAATTTTGCATCAGTTGAAGATGAAGTTGAATCTTAGGTTTCTTCTCTATTTTTTCTCTTATTTGTTTCATCCTTTTGTCTTATTTTACCAGATGCCATTAAATTTGCCTCCACCTTGAATGCATATTTCAAAATAGCAGGTAGGGAAGTTGATTTCCTTTCTCTTAAAAAAAAGGAAAAATCACTTTCAAATTGCATCGGCATAATGTAGCTTAGCAACTCCTACAAGGGGTTTTATATCAGCAGGAATTGAATTATAAACCCTCATAAACCTGCTAGAAAATTCATGTACATATTCAAAGTTTCCCTTTTTCAAATTATTATATTGTTTCAAGATATTCAAACAACTATTTTTATCTTCCCATATATCAAGAAAACGAGTTTCAAATTCTTCAAAGGTAGGAATAGATCTTGCAGGGAGATCTTTAAACCATTTCTTAGCCTCTCCAAACAAAATTTGGGCGAACAACCTCATATTAGCATCATCATGGTATATTTCCCCAAGATCAATTAAATCATTAAATCTATCAACATGATGTTGAGCAATAAAATTTCCCTCTCCATCATATAATGTTATTCTTTGAGCATGATTTTCTGGGAGGTCATGTAAAACAACTGTTAGATCAAGTGGGAAAAACCTAGTATCCATAATTATATGAGGGATTTGTACATTGTTATTAACCTGTGACTAATACTTTTGAATTCTTTGTTTCTTTTCTTTTGATTTTACAGTTGTTTGCAAATATTCCCAAATGGATTCTAAAATATATTATTGAAATTTATTTTGATCTAGCATAGTTTCCTTTAAATTTGTTTTGAACTTTGATTTGAAAATAGATTGTTCAAACTTTATATCAAAATCAAGATCTTGAAGACCTTAAATCTCTTCTTGAGATAAAGAAAATGATATTTCTGACTGATATGTACCTTCTTGATCTTTCCCTTTTCCTTTCCTAAGGATGTTTTATGGATCTTCCACAATTTGTAATGGTTTAGGATTAGGGTTACCTCTTGTATTAATTTTTCTGAAAGCTAGGATTTAGTCTTTGGAGTCGCCTTTTCTTGATTTTCAAACTTGAAGTCGCCAAGGAAAAATACAACCAACTTTAAATATCAGAACTTTTGTTTTCCCACAAAAAATTGATTCTCTTAGAAACTGTCGTTCAATCCATGGAATATTTGAACTCTCACGTCCCCGACAACAGCGCCAAGATGTTATCACTCAAAATATATCCTTTGGTTGTGGAAGGATGGTTCCAAGGTAACCTTTCAAACCAACCTTTAGGAGGAAATTTGGATTCTTTCATACTAGAGAGGGCTCTCTGAACAAATAGATACAATGGCCAGATATATTCTTACATAAACTAAATTAATAATGAAAATGGATGAAACAATAGGACACCAATGGGCATGGAGTTAAAATCATGAGTTTTTAAAGATAAAAAGGGATTTTGCAATATACTTTTTTCCACAAAGGCGGGATAGCTATATTATTATACAGTCAAGTTCTTAGTTGTTGGTGGTAAAAGAGGAAATATGAGCAATCCATTAATATGGGCACCAAATAAAGATGAATCCAATATTAAATTTAGAGGAAATATGTGTGTGAATACTTGAATCCTATGAACTAGAGCATAAGGATGTGAATTCTAATTCAACACAATCTTATTCAAGCATGAAAATATAACACAATGGAAATAGATAACAGGAATAGCATGCACTAGAGAAAATGAAACACAGACTGTAAAACAACAACACAAGAATATATTCTTTGAAAATTTCTTGCTTAGCTCTGCAAAATTTTATTAAACTTGAGAATGCTCAGTTACAAAATGATTCTCACTCTCATGGGTTCCAACCCCAATTACATTTCAAAAACATGCATTTATACATCAAAAAGATCCTTGAGTTGATACCTAACTACCTATTTTCTAAAAATAGGCTTCTTGTAATTACCTCATTACATATGTCATATAACTAAAAACCAAATCTCCCTAAATATTAGAAAAAAAATTAATTCCACGTTAAAGTGTACCTTGATATATCCTCTGCTCGAGCATTTTGGATGAGTGTATTCATTGATGCAACTTATACTTCATCCTCCCAAAATTGTCAAATGTTTTCCACTGATCTCCAGAAGGTACTTCATGACTTGTCATTTCTTTGGAAAAAACCTCTTAACTCCACATGATCCACATAAAAATTAGGAGACAACTTGGTACCTGTCATTTTCAATTTATCCAAATTTTCAAAATCCACTGCTAGCTTATCAATTATAGTTTTCTCAATCAAGAACTGGGTCATATCCTCAAATTTCTTATGATCCATCCTAGCCTGAACCAACAGAGCTTGATAATCAGACCGACAAATTAGTTTTCCATCTTCATCCCAAAAGGGGGGAAAGTCCTTTCTGAAATAATTATGTAAATAAGCCTTTAAAATACTTTACCTTATGTAACATTTGATCATCCTTAGCTTGGAAAATCTCAACATGATGATGCTTTCCAACAACTTTCCTTTCCCAAGTTATCACTGTGATTTTGTCTTTGATTCCGACTGTTTTCAATTCCTCTTCAGACATAGTATAGAGGAAACTTATGGTATTTTGGGTTGTCTCTACTGGCCTTTTATCTAATTTTTCCTTCGTGAATGCACAACTATGTCTTTCTATATGGATCACATTTAATTTATCTTTTATAAAATTCAAATATGGCCTCATCATAGTATCCTCGGTGATAATCATATCCCAAATTAGATTTATGTCCCCCTGCACTGGAAATTGTCCTGAAACATTTTATGTTAGCTTTTCATTTTTCTCAAGTAACTCTTTACTCTTATTTTTAAAACAAAACATTTCTTCTTCTTTCTTATTAATTGCCTCATCTAGTTTCTAGTTTTCTACCGTTAATCCTTTGATCTCTTCTTCTTTAAATCTAACTTGAGATACAGCTTGAACTTTACCCTCTGTACTGGTTTCCACACTTGGTTGGCCTATTTCAAACTGCTTTTTCCTTTCCTTATCTTCTCTTTCTTTTTCCAAAATCATTTGATTTCATTCAAAGAGTCAATTTTGGCTATAAGGAACGCTCTTTCCTTTTACCATTGACCCTGTTCTTCAACAAATTTCAACAATTTGGATTTGATATCATTCAACTCTTTGGAAAATGAATCTTTTTCTTTCTCCAAAACTATTAATTCAGATTCTTGAATTAACTAAGTGGCTGGAATTTTTAGTTTCATTTTTAGCAATTGGATAGTGTTTTCTTTTTTAGCCAATATTTTCTATGTGGCTTGTCCCCTGTCAGGTTCACTATCCATAGCCAAAAGGTCACCCTGAAGCTTCTTAATCTGTTGTTCATAGGTTTTATTTTCAATATTCTCCTGCTTCAACTGGTTTTCCAATCTTGACACTGTGGACTGCAACTTAGAAACTTTCAAGTAGCTTTCAACAAGTCGGTATAAATTACCTCTCCAGTCTACTTATGCAAATGAACTTTGTCTAGGATTGGAATAATTTTCCAATTGATCATCATTTCTGACACTATGTCATGAGAGGCCACTGCTAAGTTTAAAGTATTCTTCACATGGTCTTTAATAGTTGTGAGTGAAACCTCTTTATCTAAAATATCTCTTACTTTCGAAAAAAACTTCAAAGTTTTTTTAGAAGAAGATTTCTTATGTTGTCCATATTTAGTATACAAGTCATTTCTAGACTTGTACCTATCGCTAGAACCAACCTCTTGTACCTCTGCAAAACGATACTCTTGAATTTGAATCACTGGGCCTTGAAATTTTCCCTTTTATTTAATCTTCTTGTCTTCAACTTCAACCAACTCTTTGTTTGAATCAAGTCTAGGTTTTTTGATAGAGTCCTAATCTTGATCTTCAATCTCAATAGTTTCTGAAAAGCTTCTTTGACTAGTAATTTCATCTTTACTGGGAGTTGGTATTATCATGGCAGTAGATTTCATTAAGGCAGATGGATTTGTTTGAAAACTTTCTGAGCTCTCTGCACTTGGTTGATATTCCATTAAATTGGATCTTTCAACCAATCCCTCTATTTCCTGGTGATCAAAGAACTTTTTTTATTTTGTTGTCTCATATGTGATATAATATGATGAGGGTCATAATTGATTTTTGATGCCTTCATGAAATTCATGCCTTGTAGCAATCCTTCAATCACAATGAGAGAAGCTTTATTTTTCACAATAAAAGGACCCACTTTCAATGGAAACTTGATCTTTGAAGCTTTTCTGAAATTCAAAAAGTGTTCATTCTCCACAATGAGATTCTATCTGATAAACTTCGAGGAAAAAATTCTTGGTGTCAAAAATGCAGGTAAAATGTAAGGATCATGAACAAAAGCATAGACCTTTATGATAGTATGTTCCTTTAGAAGGAACCAATCTCCAATTCTTCTATCAAACTATCTCTGGAAACTGTAAATTTTCTTTCGATTGATATATATATATATATATATATATAGAGAGAGAGAGAGAGAGAGAGAGAGATACTTTTTGTTGTGGGTTTGGGGACACTCTCTTTGTAAAGGGTGGTTGCTATTGGATCTATTCTTCCTTACAAATATGGATATCTTTAAGTTGTGGGTAAAGGGTGGTTTTTTTTAATGTTGTAAGTCCTTTCTAGTGTAGGTTGTAGCTATGAGGAGTAATAGACTTTGACTCCCTTTAAACATGTGTGCTTATTGCACCTAATGAATGTACTTTTGATTCATATATATATATATCATGTTCATACAAAAAATTTATATACAACATCAAGCTATCTAGCCTCATGTGGATATAGCTAAGAATAGATACATGATTCAAGAACCATAAAAAAAAAGAGTCGACATGAGATCTAATCCTCATAATCATCAGTATGAACCCCATGGTAGCATATCATTACAGTGGCTACCCATCATAGCAATCTGATGATTTGAGACATAACTCCAACAAGATATATGTGGAGTTCTTGAGGAACCTCTTCACTCATCACTAGGACTCCCATAGTGATTCCCTCCACGTTTTTGTACATTTTCACAGTCTCTATAGAATCCTTTCCTTAAGAATTTATATATGACTACTACTCATCCCACACTTCATGCATGTTGGGGGAATCCTTGCAAATTGTTTGGATCAACATTTGTTCCATCAAATCATGATATGGTTAGTGACACTGAATATTACAACAACAAAAAACAAAATTTGTTTACCTTTTACATTTTTTGTTAGAGAAAAAATAACCCTCGCTTAGCTTCATTCTCCTACATACGGACTTAAACTATGATTTCATGATTCTATTGGTCCAAACCGCATTCACTTTGGCCACCTGAGTCACCCTAGAGCTTACTTCTAAACTCTAAGTTACCTAAAGTGGCCTAACTAGCATCAATTGATGTTTATTCCTTGATTTGGGGGAGGATTCCTTGATTTGGTAGCATTTATGAGTTACAAGTCAACTAGGAACTAGTTGCACTCCACTTATTATCGTCCTAACTAACCATTGATGATGATCTTTAGTCATTAGTGCCTCAGTTGATATTTTTTAGTGATGTGCTACTCATGCATGTGCATTCACTCAATTGCATGTACCTCTTTCAGTTACAACTAGTGATTAGGGAGTCATGAGTCAGTATTTTTTAGTATGAATGGCTAACTAAGGGTCTATGGCTCTAGTTAATCCTAAATATATTCTCTTGCATTACATGAGCAGTTCTAATTGCTTCCTAAACTAATTCAAATATCCTTGTTATTTATTTTCTTTCACTTCATTCATTGAAGCTTGATGTAATACAAAAGTCTAATCATGTTATTGACTTCTCTCTTTTTGGTAATGATTAATGTTTAGCACATTTATTGCATAAGTTTGTAGATTATTGTATCTTTCACAGTATTTATATCTTTTTTAGTATCTAGATCCACATGCGCAAATTCTCCATGGTGTCAGAAATGCAAGGGTGCTAAATAGGTTGGTATACTATTTTTTACTAGGATCCAGTCTTATTAAAGATTGAAGGAGGCCCTAGAATATTCACAACATATGCCCTATGAGGAGATATTGACATCCATTGAGAGGATGAAAGAAGCCCCAAAATCTTTGTAATGTATGGACTACAAGGAAATATGCACATTCATGATCCTCCATTCAGCTGAGGAATACGCTTTTACAGGCCCAGAAGAAGAGGTGATCAACATATTTTTACTATCCATTGAAGAACTTGTCTCAAATCAAGTTCTCGTTGAAGATGACCTCCCGAATGTCTATTCCTACTCAAAATGAAAGAGAGAACTTGTCCCAAATCAGGTTCTCATTGAATAAAACCTCCAAAATGTCTCTTCATGCTTCAGATCCACATCTTTCGCTCCAACAATTCACCAAATTTCGCACAATAGCTTCAAGAGGTTTCCTCCATTCGAAGAAAGGAGTGGTCAAGAACTTCAAAGTGTTTCTATATTGTGAATGGGCTCACATGCACCTCAAGAGAAGGAGTTCACAAAAACTTACAGGGATCTTCGTAAATTTCTTCATCGAGAAGTTGTTCAACAAGTTATGAGTTGCCTTGAAATTGAAGGATCCTTCTAAGTAGGCTCTTTCTTATTCTCATTTACATTCTCTTTTATGGGAAGGTTTCCCATGTATTTTTTTCCTCTTACTCAAATTTAGATAATATTTTGTACGTGGGTATGTAACATGGTTGTAAATAGTTGGGACCCATTTTTTTGTATTTATTTCACATAGTTTGGATTGTGGGGGGTGTTAAAGAAAAAGAACCCTCTTATAGCTTCATTACCCTACCTAGGGACTTAGACTATTATTTCATGACTCTATTGGTCCAAACATCATTCAATTTGGTCACCTAAGTCACCCTAGATCTTACTTATAAACTCTAAGGGTCCTGAACTGACCTAACTAGCATCAATTGATGCATATTCCTAGATTTGGGGGCATATTCCTTGATTTGGGGTCATGTTTGAGTTACAGGCCAATTAAGAACTAGTTGCACTCCACTAATTATGGTCCTAACTAACCCTTGATGACCATGTTTAGTCATTAGTAACCTAAAAATGACACTTCTCTGCCTGTGACCACTTTCCCATGATCCCGTCGCATGTCGACATTTCCATGACGACACTTCATGAAAGTCACTGAAATTCACTGAAAAAACACCTATCTTGGAGGACCCATATATTGAGTTTAGGAAATCTGTTTGACCTCATTTCTGCACCGTTGGAAAGATATTTCAGTTAGCTAAAACTTTCTAAAAGACACCAAAGTCTGAAAATGCCCAAAAATACCTTAAAAATGTGTTTTTTGTGTATTCGTGACTCTCCTTATATGCAAGTCGTGAATCATTCGCGAGTCTCGTGTATTACAAGTCGCAAATGCATGTATTCGCGGGTTGCTCTTGTGCAAACTCGCGGATCATTCGCGGGTTGTCCTCCTTCATAGTCGTGAATGTGTTTCTTAACTTTAAAACATAAAAACACGCCTTTTGAGTTAGTTTGGGTAGTTATACAACTGACTCCTTCAGTTGTAACCACTTTGTCTTCACCCCTATCTCTTCTTTAAGCATATAAATAGAGGTAGGGAGGTCCATGAAAGGAGACTTGAATTTATGCATTGTTATGTTGGAGGAATCAGGACTCTCTTTGCCCACACCTTTGCCCTGGAGGTCTTCCCCTTGTGTTGCAGAGCTTGGAGGTTGAGTTTTTTGGAGAAGAGAAGCAGCAGAACCAGATCAAGGTTTCGTGAAGTGCCAAACTTGAAGAGAAGGTATATTTGTACTTGTTTTCAAGATTAATAAAGATGTGATGTCCTTCTTCTTCCCAAATCATTGTTCAATGTGTGATTGAATCTATGTTTATGATCATATGATGATGTTATTCAGATCATTGTTTCATGTTTATTTGATTATCATTGTCTTATATGTGGTCATAATGGTTTGAGGAAGGTATAATTTGTTTTGCAGGTCTCTTGGACCGAGAGGAGCAAGAAGAGGATTGAAGAGAAAGCTTGGACCAGCCTTCAGTTAGTCAAGTGTGGACCTTTCTCATCTCTGAAACTTGATGATATATGCTTGCTGAACATTGTGCATCTCTCTTTCAACCCCAGTACGTTGATGGCCTCTTAAACCCTAGCCATAGGATACTTTCATTTACAACAGAACTGGCGACTCCACTGGGGAGAGCCTTGTATGTTTGGGGTTTCTCTTGATTTCTTTCATCCTTTTGCATTGTTCCAGGTCCTTCTTGCCACTTAGGAACACTTTATAAATCTGATAGCACACTTCCCCTGCCTTCTTAAGGTGGTTTTTGACCTTTTTTGGAATTTTTCCACCCATTTGCGAGTTGCTCTTCTGAACAGTCGCAAATACTTGCTTGCATTCGCGGGTTTCTATACTGAACAGTCGCGATTCATTCGCGGGTTGCACTTATAGACAGTCGTGAATGCCCCTTTTAAACAGTTTTTTTTCCTCTTTTGTGATTTTTCTTCTATTTGAAGGTGTTTTGGTAGGTCTATTGGGGTCCTCTGTAGGTACATGACTCCAGGGAGTTAGTGTCATCCCTTTGGGTTGTTCTTTATCTATGTGGTAAGCCTTTTATAGCATTAGGGTTGTTCTTTGCTCTTCCTCCATCTCCTTTGCTTGGTTTGATTTTTGGCCTATGTTTCTGATCAGCCTCTGTTAGTGATCTTTGTGTTTGATTTCAGAAGCTTGTTGGTGTTGCTTTCCTTCTTCTTTTGTTGGTTAACTTCACCTTGCCAAAATAGTTGACTTGTCTTTTATGCAAGCCTTCCTTCCAAGTAGGGTTTATGCTGACTTTAGTTCATTCTAGAGTTTGTTTGGTGGTTGTATAGCAAAGTTCTTTTTACTTTGTTCTTGTTATCTGCATGTTTTTGCTTTGTAGGTAGTTTTTCTTTTGCCCTTATAAAAGAAAATTAAAAAGAACGTTTACTTGTTTGTGCTGCTGGCCCCCCCCACCTCTTTCTTTGGCTTGATCTTGGTGTACAAGGTACTGATCAGCCTTTGTTTGTAGGTTTAGATTGATACTTAGGACTTGTTGACCTTTGTTTATGTCAGTCTTTGTGCTCAGTCTCTTCATTCCAAAGTTGTTGGCTTGTTTCCTTTTGTAAGCCTTCTTTTTAAGTGAGGTTGATATCTAACTTTAGGGAGACCTAGAGTTTGTTTGTGGGGAGTAGAGTAGTTGTCTATTTCCTTTGCTTACAGTACTTGTTTGCATTAGTTCATAGGCTGATTTTTTCTTTTGCATTTATAAAAGAAAAAGACAAAAACATATGTTTGCTTTATGTGCATGTAGATTAGGTTGTTAGTCTAGATTGCATAACATATCATTGTTTTTGAAAAAATATAAAAAGAATTTTGTTCTTTTTGGCTTTCAAGTTTCTATTTGAAAAAGAAATATAAAGAGAATAGTTTTTGCTTCTTGCATTTCATTTCTCTTTGCTTAGTCCTTTGTTTCAAATTTTGAGTCAAAACACCACATAAGTTTCATGCCATTTACCTTCTGATTAATAACAGCCCTTAAAATAAACGATATAATTTTAAAAATTATTAGTAAGTTTTATTTTATAGGGCCATACACCAACTAGCTTAGGCTAGACTTGTGGGATAGGGAGTTTAAACACCCCACAAGTGTTAAATTTCAGACATAGTTGGTCTATCACTAGGTAAATCCTTTTCTACTTTGATTGTATCTGGGAAGCTCCTCTCAAACGGGAGTTAATCACTAGGCCGCGTGGAGGCTTGGACAGAGGAGATAACCCTCTGAATTCTTGTCAAAATGTAACTCAGGACTTTTACGCATCTGGGGATTCTGTCCTAGATAGAGTTTCGGGCTCAGCTACCCTGCCCATGCGTATGAGTTCGGTTGACGACTGTCCCCCCAGACTGTCAATATAGTTAAGGTAGCCTTTAGTCTCTTTGACATCTAGGGTTCATACACAGGTACACCGGAAGGTTATTTCTGGTTGACCTTGGATGGACTTGGAAGGTAACCCCGATAGAAAGTGTGGGAGGGCGGTGGGTGATTCCTCCGCTTGTGCCTAAGAACATCTACAGGGATGCCAAGTAACTGTCTATCAGCTTTCTTCTAGAAAGTATATCTTATACATGTTTGTCTGTTTGGCTTTAGGAATTTTTAGTGAGTGTTGTGTGGTTTGTCTGTACTTAGTGTGCCTTTAGGTGTGTGCTTGGTAATTTTGGTTGCCTATAAACCTTATACTTTGCCTCGTGGTTTGAAACTATGGCTAACACCCCTTTAAACACCAACCAAGATATCCCCATGCTGGGAACTCCTTGCACTATTCCTCTCACGGGGAATGTTGGTGTTCCCTTGATGGCCACCCTGAATCTTCCTGGATTCACCCTAGGGCTACCGGTGTGGTTGTTTTCCACTCCAACTGTCCTGAATGCTCCTGATGCTTCTCAAGTAAGCTCCTTATATCAAGAGCATCAAAACACTACTTCCCCTTCACCTGTAGTTGATTCTCCTCCTCCTTCTACCTCATGCGGTGAAAGTACTGATACTAGTAACCCGCAGTCTAAAAGGAGTAAAAGAAGGAGGAATAGGAAGAAGGCACATAAGCAAGGGGGCACCCGTTCAACCTCTGTTGTTCATGCTGGGGGCACCCATCCAACCTCTGCAGGCCATGTTGGATCTAAGCACTCAACCTCTGCAAGTCAAGTTGATTTTCACCATCCAGCCTCTGTTGTTCATGCTGGTGGGATCCTTCCACCCTTTCCAGGTCATGTCGGATCCAGTCACTCAGCCTCTACAGTGCATGCTGAGGGCACCCGTTCAACCTCTGTTGTTCAAGTTGAACCTCCCCATCCAACCTCTGCAGTTCATGTTGGATCCATCCACCCAGCCTCTGTTGTTCATGCTGGGGGCACACACTCAACTGCTGAAAAGCATGTTGATCCTAACCATTCAACCTCTGTTGTTCATGTTGATGGTGCCCATCCAACCTCTGCAAGCCATTTTGGATCCAATCTCTCAGCCTCTACAAGTCATGCTGGGGGCAGTCTCTCAGCCTCTGTAGTACATGCTGAAGACAATCTGTCAGCCACTGCGAGTCATGTTGACATCGTTGAAAAGACTACCCATTCAAAACACAAGCCCAAGTTTCCTTGTAAGCTTTGTGAGGGAGATCACCTTACTTATAAATGCCCTTTTATTGTGGAGGTGCGAAGAGTTTGGATTCATGGTCATCCCGTTTTTTAACATCCTGAATATTTTCAACAACCAGCCTCTCTTAGTGAGGTTGGACCCAGTCACCCAGCCTCTGGTGTTCATGCTAGGGGAAAACTCTCATCCTCTGCAAGACATGTTGAGAGCAAACAGTCAGCCACTGCTAATCATGTTGACACCATTGAGAAAACTGGTCGTTCGAAGCGCAAACTTAAGTTCCCTTGTGTGCTATGCGAGGGAGATCATCTTACTCATCTATGTTCTGCTATTGCAGAAGTGCGAAGAGTGTGGTCCAAGACTCAAGGATTTTCTTCTCCTAAACACCCTATAGTTTCTCAACAACCTTCTCAACCTTTGGTTGATCAAGTGGTCGAACAAATATCAGATTTGGTCGATCCCACTCTTCTTTCGGAGAGTGCTCCTCATGTGATTGAACCAATGTCATCTTTGGTCAATCCTACTCTCCCTTCGGAGAGTGACTTTCACCAAGCGGTTGAATCGATCCCAGTATCGATCAATCCCGCTCTTCCTTTGGAGAGTGAAGTGTCTACTAGTCACATTTTCTTCACTGCCAGTTCAGATCTTACTAAACAAGGGGGCACTGAAATTGATTCGGATCAACCCCCACCAAGCTCTCGGATTGCTTCCTTTGATTGGGATAGCCTAGTTGAGCCGCGCCTTCCTTCCCATGCACCTTTCCAGATAAAGGTCAAAGTTGAACCCTATACGATTGTTCGTTGTATTGTTGATGAAGGAGCCTCAGTTAGTATTTTGTCTGCTCGTGCTTGGAAAGGCATGGGATCTCCCAGCCTTGTGTCAACTGCTAGTCAATTACTGGCGTTTGATAGAAGAACTTGTTTAGCCTTGGGAATTCTTGCTCAAACACCTGTTACTTTGGGTGGGAAGACCGTCTTAGTTGACTTCATGGTGATAGAAGACCCCTTGGACTTTAATATGCTCCTTGGACGTGATTATGTCTATGCCATGCAAGCTATGGTGTCAACTTTCTTTCGTGTGATGTACTTTAATCATGGTGAAGAAATTGTCACTATTGATCAGTTGGATTTTCTTGATCCGTCTCCTGACCCGACTAGAGACCAAGTCTTTCCTTTATTGATTCCCATTGTTTCTATAGACACTACCCGGCCACAGGTGAACTATGTGGCCTCTTGTCCTTTGTGTTCAATTGCTACTGAGAAGCAGCCTCTGTTTTCATGCTTAGCTTCTCGGGACTTGGTCCCAGCAGTTGACCAGGTGACTCATCCTATACAGACTGTTGAGCCTTTTGAAATTTTAGATATGTGTCCTATCTCAGATGATCTCCTTCCTTTGGATGAAGTCTTCCTAGAGTCTTTGATACAGTCTGACCTTCTTTTGGATGTTGGTTCAGTTGTAACTAAGTCTAACCCTGATTTGCCTAGTAAGTCTGAACTTTCTTCTTATATTGGTCTTGTTGAGTCTTTTGACTTTTCCTTTGAACAGCAAGTCAGTGATCCTGATGAGTTTGATTTTTCTTATGAATTTTTCGACTCCTTGGATATTGAGTTTGTTCCTACAGACTCTATCTCCCTTGTTTATTTTTGCTCTCCTTCTGAGGTTGATCTTACTGATTATAAACCCTCGAGCCTTGGTTCTATAGAATCTTCTTCGATCGATTCTACCTTGACTTTCCCTTTTGTAGAAGATAGCAAAGTCACACGTGTTTCTACCAAAGTGACCCACATCGGATCTTTTCTTCTGAATATGATCCTGATGTTGTTGTTTCTTGGAGACAGGATTTGTAGTTGGATTCACAACTGTTTACTGGCCTCACCTCATTGTTTAAGTTGTAACTACATTTGCATGTGCCCTACTCGTGCTTATGAGCCTGATGCTGGCTTCCACTCTTTTAGCCCGTTGTATAAGCCCTCATCTTTGTTCTCATTGTTGCTAAGCCTTGTATCATTTTGCGTTTGCAACTTGACACCCTTTACCTTGAGGAGACGTTCCCCGAGTTTCCTTATCTTGCTCACTTTCCTTGCATTATGCATAGGTTTGTTCCTTGCGCTTGGAACTAGTTTCGCCTATCTATGACACTCGTCTCCTCGCATTTAGAACATTCTTTTTTCTCTCCTTCAAGCTCGTTAAAAACAGTAAGGAGGCCACGAGTTGACTTTTCCGAACTCGTTAAAACTTCACGGGGAAGATTTTGAGTTTCTTTAGGCCCAAGTCTGACTCCTTAAAATAGACTTGACTGCCGAGTAAACTTGTCCATTCAGGCTCGTTAAGAATATGTGAATGGGCATCCACATTGGTGGTAGGTTATCTCTTTCTCGGACTATGTGGAATAATACAAGAAAGGAACACTCTCTTTTCTTTTTGAATTGAGAAGAGTATTCTCAGGCATAGGTTTATCTCTTTTCCGGACCTGAGGGACTAAACTTATAGAAAAGGAACCTCTGGTATGAGCTTAGTTTTCTCTTTTTCGTGCTCTGGACCAAAACATGAAAAATATTCCGAGTGTACTTTATGTCTTTGTCATGCTCGTTAAACCCTAAAGAACAAAGCATCGAGTTTATTGTTGTAAGCCCCATTTCTCGTACTCATATGGATCTTTCTGAGTGATCTTGCCTTCCTTCACCCTCGTAAAACTCAGGCTATATGCTGCTTTTGAAGGAGCGTTGGGTAGGTGGTAATTTAACCTTTTTCGGACCTTCCTGACTAAGTACGAAAAAGGTGCGCCTTTTCTTCTTCGGAAGTTAAGAGAGTTCTTCTTTGGTATGTTTTATACTTTTTCAGCCTCAGGAGACTAAATTGTACGAAAAAGGACCCCCCTGGAGTCTTCTTTGGAGTTTTCAGACTCTCTAAACTATGAAAACATCGTCGAGCATGTACTAGTTCGATCTCGTAAAATCCATGAATTAGTGCCTTATCAAGCATTCTTCTTTCTTTTCTTCGAGCTTGTCAAAAAATGAAGATGGTCCTGAGTTTGCTTTCTTGGACTCGTTAAACCTTTACAAGAAAGAAGGGAAGGGGAGGTTTCTTTCCATGTCTTTTTACATAATGGCAGCAAGTCTTGTTTCCTTGAACAAAGCACCAGTTTTGAGTCTATAAATAGTTGGGTCCTAGTATTTTGACCTTATCCCAATTCAGAGTTTCTTACTCCTCCAGTTGGTCTCTTTTCCAATTATATGGGGAATCTGTCAATGTTTCCTACATTGTAGATTTGTTTCGTTGGTCCTATTTTGTGTCAAAAGCTGCCTAAGTCACTTTTGTGTCGTGCTCACTGTTCAAGGATTAAACCTTTGTCGGCCATTCTGCAGTTGCCTTGACCTTTTGTGTCGGCCATTTCCCTAGTATTAGTTCATTGCATCATGTCTTCAGCGGTCCTTTTTGTGACATTCAGTACCAATTCCAGATCCAATTAGTCTTTGACTTACCTCGTGTTGGATGATGAAGGA